>JAJKFI010011864.1:3476708-3533458 GCA_029204185.1 Lerista edwardsae
CTTTCAACACTCTAGATCTTCTTCCCGACGGTAAGATTTCAAACATCGAATGTCCTGGATGTGAAGAATCTCTCAAGATCTTTTGTATCTTCCTACTACATCCCATGTTATACAAATCCTCCAATGAGGGAAGAGGGCAACCAATGATCTTTTGTGCCCTCTTTATCACTCTTTGGAGTGCCTTCTTCTCCACCCCTGTACAGCTCATGGACCACACACAGAGGCAATAAGATAAAATGCTCTCTATAGAGCTTTGATAGAAGGCAACCAACAGACTCTCTGACAGTTGTTGTGATCTTAAGAGTCTCAGAAAGTACAATCGTTGTTAGGCCTTTTTTTCTAGGGCTGTAGTATTTGCACCCCACGTTAAATCTTGTTTCAAGGTAATACCTAGAAACTTACATTCTGCCACCTGTTCTACCATAACACCGTCGATATACAACGGCTGGATGTCCGAACTATTCTTCCTGTAGTCCACTATAAATTCCTTTGTCTTTTTTATATTGAAGATAAGATTATTTACTTTGCACCAGAGGGACAACTGATGAACTTCATCCCTATAGGCAGACTCATCATTATCAGAAATGAGCCCTACCAGCGTTGTATCATCTGCAAACTTGATGATCTTGTTGCTCAGATGGATAGAGGTGCAATCAGACGTATAAATAGTAAATAGAAGTGGGCTCAATATGCAGCCTTGAGGAGTGCCAGTATTGAGGATTTTTACAGAGGAGATATGTTCATTCATCCTAACCCTTTGAGAACGATGTGATAAAAAATCCAGAATCCACCAACATATAGAATCCGGTAGCTTCAGATCTTTAAGCTTAGACATCAATCTATGGGGTAA
The DNA here is from genome assembly GCA_029204185.1 of Lerista edwardsae. Taxonomy (NCBI): domain Eukaryota; kingdom Metazoa; phylum Chordata; class Lepidosauria; order Squamata; family Scincidae; genus Lerista; species Lerista edwardsae. The sequence goes on from JAJKFI010011864.1 coordinate 3,477,559, forward strand.
TATAGTATTGAAAGCAGAACTAAAGTCTAAGGGTCTCACAATGAGTTTTACAAGTGAAAAAATGTCAGTTGGGGGTGGGTGGGTGGGAAATCCCAGGTGCCTCAGAATGCTTTTTAAAGGCATATAAACATCACTTCCGGTTTTGCTGACTTTTCTTAAATTCGTAAAGCGCATTCTGAGGCCGCAGAGCCTGTGGGCGGATGCACGAGGCTTCAGAACCAGTGGTGTCATTCTATAATGAACTAACGGAACGGTAGGCGGGACTTACCGCGTGATTGGCTGCGCGGTTCTGACGCGTCGCCACCGTTCCGAGCCCCGCGCGGGCACCCCTGGCTCCGGAGGGGGTGCCCGCTTGCCTGGGTGGCGCGCTGGGTGCTGCGGAGAGCCACGGAGGGGCGCGCCACCCGGAAGAAGCCCTCCGCGGTGGAACAGCAGGTGGCGACGCGTCGCGGGCCCCCTGTCAATCAAGGGGTAAGTCCCGCCTGCGTTCTGGTACTTCATTATAGAATGACACCACTGCTCAGAACACCTTCTGGAGGAATGTCATGTGATTATGTCACCATGACGGCAGTTCCTGCTTGATCATGTCACTTTCGGCCATGACATTGTTTCCAGGTTAATGACATCACCTTCGGTGTGTCCCGATGCAAGTGCCATTCTAAAAAGTGGGTTCCAGTCTAAACCATTTGAGATTTAAACGTCTTATTGAAAAAACGTTCCTAGAATGGAACCCTTGCTCTCTAAATTATTTAGGGCCTGATTTTCTTCGTACAATAGCCTGACGCCTTCTTCCCTGTTGGTTCTTAATTCACCGCTTTGGGTAGGAAATCATTAATGGAATAGTTAGCAGGAAGCAGGTATCCTGGCCTCCTCTATTATTTGGAGGTGAAAAAGGTTATCTTGAGTTTTAACCTTACCTAAGGAAATGCAAATAGCAATCATGTTCCATGAAGAGATTGTGTCTGAGAGCTCTGAAGAGAGAGAAAAGAAAATGAAAGAGGAATAGACAAGTTGACTGAGGTCAGCAGAAGCAGTTTAATTTTCACCTAAGTACAGCAGTAATTATAAGACACAACAGTGGCCAATTGACCCTATAAAGTCTGCCTTTGAAGTCCTGCTAATTACACTACAGTACACAATCCTAGAATAGGAACTATTATAATTATCCAGCCATGATGAATTCAGAAAGCTTTATGAGCTCACATTCCTGCCTGCTATAACCCTCCTCTGACAAATGTATTTGTAGCCTTAAGCTACTACAAAGCACAACAAGATTTGACATAACTAAGGGCACAATCCTAACCTGGAGTTGGGCCAGCACAGTTAGGCCAGCAAAGTTTGGCTGGACCAAGGGCAATGTAAAGCACATTTCAGGGGCGGTTCTAGTCAAAATGGCGCCCATGGCACCCAATAAAAACGCTTCCATGGGGGCACGCAATGTCATGATGTCACGACGTGGCGCTGTGCGATGCCCCGCCCCCGCTCTAAGAGGTGGGAGGGGCACCGGGCGGCTGGCAGTGCGTTCTCCTTGCTCCGGCTGGCTCTTTAAGGCCAGCCAAAGCGAGGAGAACGTGGCGCCCCCTTCCGCCTCTTAGAGTGGGGGACGGGGCGCTGCATTCTCCTAGCTCCCACTGGCTCTTTAAGGCTGGCGAGAGCGAGGAGAGTGCAGGGCTTGGGCGGGGGTGGGCTGGGCCGCAGGCACCATTTTGGGGTGTGGCGCGCCATGGTTACGGCACCCACTCCCAAGATGGCGCCCATGGCTCGTGCCACCCTGGGCATCCCCTAGATCCATGACTGGCGCATTTGGACCACTCTCGGAGTCAGGGAGGGTGGCGCACGTCTCTGTGCTGGAGACAACACTAAGGGCGAAATCATAACCCAGAGTTAGGCCGGCACAGTTAAGCCAGCAAATTTTGGCTGGCACAAGTGACACCATAAAGCAAAGCCCTCCTTGCGCTGCCTCCGAAGGTCAGCACTGCTGGCTGAAAGGTGTGTGACAGCCTACCAACACTGCATTCAACCCCTGCACTGGCCAGAGCAGGTGAGTGTGCTGGGCTGCATGAGGAGTGGAAGAAGGTTGCAGAAGGGGGGGTTGGAGTTGCGGAGGGGGCGTTATTGGGTGGGAGAGATCAGAATGGAAGCAATTGAGCCTGGGATTGGCAGTGCATGCTGTATCCTAACCCCCCTCCCACATTACACCAGGGGTCACGTGTTTGTGCAGCTTTTACCGACTTTACCGGTTTTTTATCCATCCATCCAATAGTATTTATATACCACTTTTCAACACAAAGTTCACAAAGCGGTTTACAGGCAAATCATCATAATAAAGTTAAATGGCTCCCTGTCCCAAAAGGGCTCTCAGCCTTAAAAAAATGCAGACCGCCAGCAACAGCCACTAGAAAAGACACTGTGCTGTGGTAAAGAGGGACAATTACTCTCCTCCTGCTAAATGTAAGAGGACACCACTTGGAAAAAGTGCCTCTTGCCCAGTTAGCAGGGGTTGCATGTTGGAATCCGTGGGGGATTCCAACATGCATTTCCCCACTCGCAGTGGTACCATGCAAGCAAATCTTTCCTGCTTGATTTCCCCTTTTTAATAAATTAGCCCTGAATCTTGCCCACTTGCCTTTTCTACAACAAATCACAGCTGAGTTTTGTTACCTTTTTTCATCACTGCCAAGTTTTGCACTTGAAATACCATGCGGTTTCTGCAAAATATGTTTCAAATTCTTTTATTTGAAGCTTTTTGAATGCATTTTCTTTTTATTACTACTCATGATGCTCTTGGAAAAAAAAAAACACAAGCCGTCATATTGCTTTTATACTGTGTCATTTAAAATGGTTGCACAAAGACGCAAACTATCAAATGTGTTCATTTCTGACTTTTGTCACACCCAAATTGCACTGCTCCAGAAATTAATTTGTAAACCTTTATTAAATTGTTGATTCATTTAAACATAAAGTAGGTAGTGGGTAACCTTTCAAAATAGCATGATGTGTTTTTTTTTTATTCCAGGTGGACATATTTATTTATGAATATGCTTGCATTGCAGTGCGATTCTGACACTCCTTGCTTTGTGTATTACTAACAGTACATCCATTTTCTCGCAAACATCTTGGATTTACAGTAATTATTATAATTAGTGTTTGAGAAAGGCTGAGTTTGTTTTTTGGGTAATAATAGAATCAAATTTATTTCACAGGCATACAAAGGGAGCATAGAAAATACCACTCACCTGTAAAGCATTGATACAAAACGGCAAATTGAATGAAGCTGCGATGGAAGCAAAATGGCAAAAAGCAACACAATCCTTCATCAGCGATGTCTGAGAGTCAATGAAGCTTTAACAAACCTGTTAAATGAGGTTCTAAATCCAAAATCACTTATATGGGGTTAAGAACGAAGGGGTTCCAACAGATTCACAGCCCAGTCCTATGCTGCCCATGCACTGGAGGGTAAGAGTGCGTCCCCATGCGGAGGATTGAATAATAAAATCATAGAGCTGGAAGGGACCTACAAGATCATCTAGTCCACCCCCTGCCTGTAGCATCTCCAGCAGGTGCCTGTCAAGCCTCTGCTTGAAAGTGTCCAGTGAGGGAGAATCCACCACCTCCCTTGGCAGACTATTCCACTGTTGAACCCGCCTGATCGTCAAGAAAGTCTTCCTGATGTCCAACTGGAATCTCCTCTCTTGCAGTTTGTACCCATTGGCCCTAGGTCTACTGTCAAAGGCAGATGAGAACAAATGTATCCCTTCTTCCTTATGACAGCCCTTCAGATATGTGAAGAGGATAGGATCTACGATGGAAGATCCCAGTAACACCCTCCCACCCCACACAAAATCAGCGCAACACTGGTGGAGCTGAAGGCTGCTGTGATGAAAACGACTCCTCCCTCCATGGCTAAGCAATGTTCTTCTATGGCCAAGACTCCTCCCCCTCTCCCCTCCTTCACCCAGAGCCTGAACTCAGACTTCTTTTTTTTATCCAATCAGCGTCTGAATCTTTGGGGATGGACAAGCGAATTCCGCTCCTGCCCCCCTCCCCCTTCAGCTGACTGGACCATGCCACTGTATTGGAAAAGGCAGGAGATACCCCAAGGAGATAGGGAATGGTATCAGCAAAGGCCCCTTGTCCCAGATAAGCCAAGGATTACAGGGTTAACCCCCAAGGTCTTTGCTAGACTCGGGAGCACAGCTGCAGGCTGATGAGGCTCCTGGCTCTGAAGGGAGGTTAGCACAGGTGCAGATGGGTGTGGATGATAAATTACAGCCTGCCCACTGATTGGCTGGCCTCAGTATAAAGCTGGAGGCAGGAGCTGGAGCAAAGGAGCTGGATAGGTGCTGGAGGATGGTAGCTTGGGTAGGTGTTGGAGGAGGGCACCAGGTAGGTGCTGGACTGATGGAGTGCTGGCTGGACTCACTGCCTGAAGGACGGACTGAGGAACTGGCTGAAGGACTAGATAAGGTAAGGTTGTTTTGGGAGACTATTGTTGGGAATTGTTGTATGTCTGCCACACCCCTGGAGCCACCAAGTGGAGGAGGCAGTTATGGCTTGGGCAAGCTGACTGCCTATTGTTTGGTGGTGGGGTTTGTTGGTGCTAGATTTAGTCTGGAGCTAAGCCAGTGATGAGGGCAGTCTGGAGGAGGCTGGCCAGCCGCTGATCCCAAACAAAGCTGCTGGAAGAGAGGAGGCCCAGTGGGTGACTGAACCCCCTCCCTCTTGCCTATCTCTGAGGCCGTTCTGTGGGGAAACTAGTTAGGCTAGTGTGGGCATCAGGGCCCTTGGGGTGGCCCGGCAGGGAATTTGCCAGAACAGCCCCTCCGCCCAGATCTCATGTTCCTTCCATCTCCCCACACCTTGTGCTCGTTGCAGCCAGCTACCTGAAACAGATCTATCTCCAAATGTCTTAGATTTCTGCCTCCCCTCCACACCCCACCCTGGACCTGTTCTTCTGGCTAGAAGGAACAAAATGGCCATCGGTCCTGGTGGTTTTGTGGCACCTTCCAGATCTCGGAAGCGGACGCCGCCGCCGCAAAGTAATGAAGACCGCCCATGATTTGCGTTGCTAGAATTGCTGAGTCAGTGGCTCAGTGACCGAGTCAGAGTGAGAGTTAATGATACGTGTGACTCAATTCAAACGAGAGTCAGGCCAAGACGCCAAAACTCGAGTTAAAGTCACGAGTCTTTTTTTCACAACTCTGGCTGTTTGTAAAATCTAGCACAGGCTGCACCAACAGCTTCTGGGAGTGCAACAGCAATACAGGCATGCCCCAGTAGCCCCTGGGTTCCTGTTCTGGACACCCCCACATCTGGTGGATACCTGAAACTGTGGATACTGGGGGTGCCTTCTTTAAAGATAAGGGAACATCAGTGGTTTTGCTGCAACAAGATAAAAAGAGAGCGATTTGTTTCATGTCCCCCTCTCTTTTTAATAGGTGTCCCAGTATCCATGGTACCAGGGGACAGCTGAAACCCTGGCTACTGAATCAGTGGGTACCAGGGCACACCTGTAGCTCCCTTTGTACTCTGTCTCGAGAGCGCAATCCTATACTGCGCTGGAACAGGCAGGCTGGCAGGCCTGTGCTGTAGCCAGCTCAGTATACGGGAGGCACTAGCCTCCACTATGGACTCCACAGATCTGTGCCTGCTAAACAACAGGCGCAGATCTGAGGAGACCGCACGGCCTGGATTGGGGCTACATGGCCTGGGGAATGGACCTAGGATTCCGCCTTATGGTGGAATCCTGGGCCCGCCCCCTCCTGGGCCCGCACACCTGTATTGGAAAGGGCAGGAGTCACCCTGAGGATAGGGAGTGGTATCAGCAAAGGCCCCTTGTCCCAGATAAACCAGGGATTATAGGGTTAATCCCAGAAGGTAGTTGCAAGCCTTGCACAGGGGCAGATGGGCGTGGCTGATGAATTAAAGCCTGCCCACTGATTGGCCTCAGTATGTTGGCCTAGGTATAAAGCTGGGATGGGAGTTGGATAGGGACCCTGGGAAGGTCCTGGATAGGAGTTGGAGATTGGCACCAGGGAGGTGCTGGATGGATGGATGGATGGATGGACTGCCTGCCTGCCTGCCTGTGGGATGGCCTGAAGGAAGGAAGGACTGACTGAAAGACTGGCTCGAGGAAGGACTGCCTAAGGTAAGCTCATTGTGGGGAATTGTTGTATGTCTGCCACGCCCCTGCAGCCACCAGCTGGAGGAGGCAGTTGTAGCTGGGACAAGCTGACTGCCTATTGTTTGGTGGTGGGGTATTTTGAGCGAAGCCAGTGATGAGGCTGCTGAAAGAGAGGCGGCCCAGTGGGTGACTGACCCCCTCCCTCTTGCCTATCTCTGAGGCTGCTCTGTGGGGAAACTAGCTAGCCTAATGTGGGCATTGAGGTCCTTGGGGAGGCCCGACAGGGAATTTGGCAGAACCTAACTTTAAGTTCTCTGTTGCAGGACGGGATTTGGCGGAACAACACCTGCCAGCCTGTCCGCTACCCACCCAAGAATGCCCTTCCCCCACCCACTCTCTCCCTCCCGTCTGCCTTGGCACACCTCTACATTGGCCGGCTTTGGCCAGCACAGAGGCCGGTGCTGCCTCTCAGTGCGTTAGCACCACCACCACAACGTTGTGTTGGCGCTGCGCCATTCTTAGGATGGCGCTGCCCAACACCCTCTTTCCACTGCGTAGCCAAGGGAAGAGTCTGCCTGGCATTGCCCCCAGCTCCGACTCTAGACTTTTCTCTGCAGTCCTGGTTCTGATTACAGAAAAGCCTTAGATTTTTTTTTTTAAAGGAAATAGATAATATATAAAATGAAGTATGACAGGCGCTCATGGAAAACAGTGGGATTTCTGCAATAAGCAAATAACTTCTACCCATCTTATTTCCTTGTGATTGTCTACCGTTTATTTCGTCAGCTGCGTGCTGTTTAATTGTGTCCTTATGATTATTGGTTTGGGTTGGTTATGGCCCATTAATATTTACAAGATGAGATGAGGTTTTCAGCTTATGTTAGCCATCCACTTTCCGCAAGATAAGGGATGATAATAGCCCATTCAGAACAACAAATCTTCCTCGTCAGTATTATATCAAGTTTATTACTGCCTAATCAACTCTATTCTTATCTCCATTGTTGGTTATTGTGAAACACCATGTCAATTATATTACAAGGCACCGATAGCGTTCTACTGTATTGTCTCAGGAGACTAGCCTTTATTTCCCATCACTTAAAATAAACTATAGATTACAGAGACAAAACTTCTAAATCAGTCCGAACTTAAAAACGGCAAATAATATTCAGATGGCAACACTGTGGACGTTCAGGCACCAGCGTTGTCAGGAAGGCTATATACAGTGGCATTCCTACTGGGGGGGGCACTCCTGTGTAGTGCGGTCCTTCCCCCTCGTCTTCAGAGCCATTTGTGGCTCAGAGAGCAAAGCCTCTGAGCTGCGTCTCGGAGCCTCAAGTGGCTCTGAAGACGAGAAGGAGGGACCGAGTTACACAGGATCTCAGGCTCCTGCAACACGTAGCATCCCCCCATAGGAATGCCACTGACTATGAGCATAATCCTAACCTGGAGTTAGGCCGGCACAGTTAGGCCAGCACAGTTTGGCTGGCACAAAGGACTTCATAAAGTATGTTTGGACCACACAGGTATGCACCATCCTCCCTGACTCCAAGAGTGATCGAACGCGCTTTATGGTGGCCCTTGTGCCAGCCAAGTTTTGCTGGCCTAACTGTGCCAGTCTAACTCCTGGTTAGGATTGAGCCCTTAATCTCCTCCAAAGCATGGAGAGATATGGAGTTTCTTAATCTAAGGCAGGGGTTGGCTACCTACAGCCCATGGGTTGAATCTCACCGTCCACCTGAAATCATCCAGCCTGAGTGTCAGAAAAGGGGAGTTAAGTAGCGGGTGGCTCAGATGACATGTTAGAAACACACCAGCACTGCTGGACTGTGGGAGCAGGAACGTGTGAGGACGACACTTCTGGAGAGGCGAGCCTTCTGTTCTGCAGTGGTGGCTTTCTACTGCTGCCCCTCCCGGGGACCATTGAACAACCATTGGAGGGAAAGGATTTCTTGGGTTGAGAACTCTGGCCCCTATGCGGAAGAAGGTTGTTGACACCATCACCACCAACACCACCTTAGAGCAAGACAATTTCCTGCTACAGGAGGGGGTTGGACTAGATGACCTTGTAGGTCCCTTCCAACTCTATGATCTACATGTGCCAGTAGGAAGGAGAAGGCAATATGGGTGCATCTGCCACCGCCTCCTCATTTTGCACTTCATCTCACCCTTAGTGTATTGGGGACTATTGAAAGTGATTTTATTGGTAAATTTTCCATGCCTTAGTCGTCTTGTGTCTGGGAGTGTGTAACCCAGGGGAACATATTTGATCCTATTTGAAAGCAGCTTGGAGAATTCTCATCACATTCTTACTTCACTACAGAGGTATTTTTCCAGATCTAACAGATGGATTATCCATTTTATTTACTTTTACCTTCCTGCAACATTTCTTTACTTGGGGGTTCGGGGAGATAACACTATCACGGATCATAAGATTTCCCATTCTCGAATGAAAGGTTGTGGAGGTGTTGTTTGTGTTTGCTTTTAAATACCCTTTTGATCTTTAACAAAATAACCCTATCAAGTCTCTCCATCTCTTCTGACAAAATAAAACCCTCTCCTCTATTTTGGGTTTAAAGTTCTTTTGTCTGGGTGATTGTTTGTTTACTAGGGTGGAATTCCTCCTTTCACTCTGCAATACACTCGGGTTTTCAATCAAATAATTCCACATTAACCCTAATGACATTTCATCTCCTACTTCTTGTTAAATGGTAACAGGAAAATGCAACACATCAAACTCTCAATGCAGCTGATTGAATCACACCTAATCTCCATTTTTTGTCTTTCCCACTGACCCATATGTTTGGCATCTAAAAACAATTACAAGCCTTATTAAATCCTGGTTTTACACCTGTAATGATGGTGGGACTTAACTGATTTTTTAAAGCCAAACTACTTCTGCTTAAATTCATTTAAGGATGTTTACTTGCTTACCACTTTAGACACCATTACAGTTGATCATGACTGGCATAATGTATAACACCATGTCATATAACTTATTTAGTGGATATCAGCCCTATTTTTTTTATCCTGATCAACATTAGGCCTACTCTTGTTCTGCCAAATTCCCTGCCGGCCACCCCAAGGGCCCTAATGCCCACACTAGGCTAACTAGTTTCCCCACAGAGCGGCCTCAGAGATAGACAAGAGGGAGGGGGTTCAGTCACCCACTGGGCTTCCTCTCTTCCAGCCGCTTTGCTTGGGATCACCGGCTGGCCAGCCTCCTCCAGACTGCCCTCATAGAAATAGAAATAGAAATTTATTGTCATTGTACTCAAGGTATGAGAACAATGAAATGAGGTGCTCTTCCCATCATACAACTTCACATCATACAACTGGACAACACAAAAAAATATATACAAATAACAATTAAAACAACACTAAAAACCATGAGGTATACGTTTGTTAAGACCACCAGATTCAAAGCTCTGCATTTAGCCTGATCACAGCACTTGGGTAAAAACTATATTTAAATCTGCTTGTCCTAGCTTTCAACACTCTAGATCTTCTTCCCGACGGTAAGATTTCAAACATCACTGGCTTAGCTCCAAACTACCCTAACACCAACAAACCCTACCAACAAACAATAGGCAGTCAGCTTGCCCAAGCCATAACTGCCTCCTCCACTTGGTGGCTTCAGGGGCATGGCAGCCATACAACTGTTCCCCACAATGAGCTTACCTTAGCCAGTCAGCCCATCCATCAGTCCTTCAGGCAGGCAGTCCAGCAATCCATCTGACCAGCACCTACCTGGTGCTATCCACCCTTCCTTTAGTACCTGCAAACAGCACCTACCTGGTGCCCTCCTCCAGAACCTATCCAGGTACCATCCTCCAGCACCTACTCAGATCCTCCCTGCCAGCACCAACCCAGGTCCTCATCCAGCACCTTTCCAGGGGCCTTTTTCTCCAGCTCCTGCCTCCATCTTTATACTGTGGCCAGCCAATCAGTGGGCAGGCTTTAATTCATCATCCACACCCATCTGCACCTGTGCTAACCTCCCTTCAGAGCCAGGAGCCTCATCAGCCTGCAGCTGTGCTCCCGAGTCTAGCAAAGACCTTGGGGGTTAACTCTGTAATCCCTGTCTTATCTGGGACAAGGGGCCATTGCTGATACTATTCCCTATCTCCTCGGGGTATCTCCTGCCTTTTCCAATACAACTCTGTTATGTGTTCCTGCACTATACTTCGCATCTTTTTCCTCCGCTTCCCCAGTCAGTCACTGGGGAAGCTTGGGAAAAAGATTCAAAGTATAGTATAGGCATAGAAATGGCCCCTGCTGTATCCTGTGTGGCCAAGGAAGCAGCTGGAAGTCTCCCTGGGGTAAGGAAACATTGGTTCCTTTACCCCAAGTCGTGTAATGACAGCCCCGATGCTGATGGATCTACTTGGATCTGCACAAGCTATTTAGTGGGCACAGAACAAGGAGAGCAATCTGTCTCAGAGCGCAATCTTAACCTGGAGTTAGGCCGGCACGGTTAGGCCAGCAAAGTTTGGCCGGCACACACCCCTAAAGTATGTAAAGTATGTTTGGACCACTCTCGGAGTCAGGGAGGCCAGCACACAGACGTGCACCATCCTCCCTGACTCTGAGAGTGGTCCAAATGCGCTTTATGGTGGCCCTTGTGTTGGCCAAACTTTGCTGGCCTAACTGTGCTGGCCTAACACTGGTTAGGCTGGTTAGGTTAGGATTGCGCCCTCAGTCTCCACGACTTGGGAGGGGGTTTAGGATGCAGTGGCAGTCTCTACCACCCTTAAAAGCATTGCTTGGTTTCCTGGAGCAGTTCGCCCCTTGGATTCTCCCATATTTATCTGCCCATCCTCTTCATTCCACATCTGAGTCCTTGCTTTGAATCCCACCTTTCAATGAATGATGGGCGGGGCCTTTTTGGTGGTGGCATTTAATTGTGAATCTACCTGCCCCTGGAGATATCTATGGCTCCCTCTCTAGAAAAGCTACAGCTCTCCCATGTCAACTAGCTTCTGCTTATGTGCTTACCTTTTTAAAAGGCATTATTCATATTTTAGATATGATGCACCTGTCTAAATAATATTTTATATGATGATGTCCGTTAGTTGTCTGATCTTAAATATTTATGTCAAATATTTCTTCGTGGCCTCTGCAGGGGTGAGATAGAAATGTGCTTACTACTCTCCGCACTGTTCTATGAACATGCATAACCTCATGCTGAGAAAACTGGCATGACATGGAAAAAGAAACTTGCTTGTGTAACGCCAATGTTTGCTACAAGTTTGCAAACCATATATTTTGCTTCACTTGCCAAGTCCTTAGCACTAGCAAAACTGCAGCTTTTCTTTTCTTTTCTTTTTTTTGCAGTTCGAACATCCCAAGTCTCTGCCAACATAGTCATTTTTCTACATGACATAAAACCATTCATATATTTTGTGACTCCTTGTATTGACACTGGGTGATACATTCCTAAGTGCGAGAAATTCATTTTATGCACAGGAATGAGGCTGGGTTTTTTTTCCCCCTTTATAGGACAATCAAGCATAGAATAAAATGGGTCTGATTTCTCATCATATCTAGGCACAAGGAAGTAACGATGGGACAGCCTAAAGGAACAATTCGGTTGCAAGTTGACATTTGCATGTCACATCTTAGATCATTCTTTTTTCCAATTCTGGTTTCTAGGTCTATAACCTGAGGCCACGGAGATACAGAAAGTGGGCAAGGTTGTTGCTGCAAACCATCATAAATGAGCATTCACATCCCATTGCATCATACTTCTTTGAATGATGCTCTGATAAATCCCGGTCTAAGGATTAAACAGTTCTGACCTTTCTCACATTTGGATAGAATTCTGAATCACACAATAATAATAATACATGTATTTATATATCGCCTTTCTTAAGATCACTAGGTTTCTCTAATATAATTACTGTAACTCAAGGCGGTTTACATAGGCAGACTTTTATTCACAAACCCGAAGGTTTTCACAATTTACAGAAATGTTCTATCTTTCAAGAACAACACTCATACAGATCTTTTTTTCTGGATTTAGCCTTCTTTCTTAGCCACTCATCTGTCTTCTGCTGGCTAATAAGAGGCTTCCCTGCTCCCACCAGAGACGTAGCTGACTTCAGCACACTCCTCCTCCCATGAGGCAGCTGGAACTCAGCTTTTAATCAGCCACAGTTTGCAAGGTCTGCTGCTCACAGAGACTTCCGGTAGTCTCGAGCTCATGACCTTTGGATCTTCAGCTGTTATCTTCGGGCAAACGGAAGCATTAACCCTCTCGGCTAAATCTTCTGCCCAAGAAGTATCGGTTTCAGCAATGGCAGAAAGGAGAGTTAGAATATGCAGCAATACTGTAGGGCAGTTATTTTCAACCCTTTTCATCTCATGGCACACTGACAGGGCACTAAAATTGCCAAGGTACACCATCGTTTTTTGGACAATTCACAAGGCACAGCACACTGCTGGTGGAGGGTCACATCCTCCAATTGCCCTACTAATAAATGTCCCGCCCTCAAATTCCTGTGGGACACCTGCAGACCATTCAAGGCACACCAATTTGCCATGGCAGACTGGTTGAAAACCACTGCTGTAAGGGATGGCAGTGGGTCTCAAATGTTTTAGTGCCGGGATCCACTTTTTAGAATGACAATCTGTCCGGAGCCACTGGAAGTGATGTCATTAACTCGGAAGTGATGTCATGGTTGGAAGTGACATCATCCAGCAGGAAATTTTTTAATACCCCCATATGACAAATCTAAGCAAGTAAGAACAAAGTAAGTAGTTGACAATCAGTATAAGTTTAAACATTTAATTTATACAATCCCAGAGCAGGGCTTTTCTGAGCCACCACCGTGGACGGTGGCCACCCCACACGCGACAGCAAAGAGGAGTCCCATTGACACTGGTAAGTTAGTGGGGTGGGCAGAATGGGGCAGGAGGTGGGAGGATCAGAGTGGAGGGCAAGGGCTGTGTTGGAGGTGGGGGCACCCAGCGTGGACCACTTGCTGCAGATGCAGACTCTCCAGTTCCAGCTGACATGTCCCCTCTTCTCCTTGGACTTGGGCCAACAAGCTAGCACAGGTCCAAGGAAACCCATTAGTGGTTGAGTGGGAGCAAGGGAAAATATGTACCCCCCCCCGCAATATCAAACAGTTCAGCCTGTTTTGGCGTGACTGCACACAATGATGGGGAAAGGGATAGGACTGGGCTGTCAGTGTACGTAGGCTTTGGAGCGTACTTTTTTTACTTGCAATAGTGGACGTCACGTTGCCCCCAACCTTCCTGGGGTTGACTGGAAAATGGGGTTCTTCCTCCAGCTACTGACCCATAAACTGAGGACCCAGGCCAGCATGTTAGCCATATTAGCTCTCCATTGTCTGATGGATTGGCAGAGCTGTTGACGAAAGAGATGAGAACCAGAAATATTGTTGTTGTTTTTTCCTAGATGATTATTAACAACTTGGTTTAATGTATAACGCTGGCAAGAGAGAGAACCCCTGAGGGTTTTTGGTGATTGATCCAGACCATCAACCCAAGGAAAACATATTCTCCAGTGAGAGCAATGACTTTCTGACAATCTGTGAGTGATCACCGTTGAGCCTCTCCTCCTCTTTTGCAACACACCAATTTTCCTGGAAATAAGGCCAAGTTGCACTTCCACTGCAAAATATGCCCCTCCTCATTAAGTCTGCTGGCTTTGGCCACCAGGGTACGTTGAACCTCTTCTCCTTTAAGTAATTTAAAACCCTCCCTGCCTCTCTTTTTCTCATAATTAAAGAAAAACACCTTTGGATATAAGCATGCTAATCTTCAAAACGGTTTCATATTCTCCCCTCTTCCATCCCTGTCTCCGAGGCCGCAGTCCTAACTTGTGCCGGATCAGGCAGGCTGGAGTGCCTGTGGTGTGCCCAGTGCAGGTTGGGAGCTGCCTGGAGCCTCCACGGGACAAGGGGGCGTTGGTGCTGTTACCCCGTGGTAGGCACCAGCTGCCCCAATGGGCTATTAGGATCTGCACCTGCTAGTTAGCTGGCGCAGATCCGAGCAAGCTGCGCAACCCGAATTGGGTCCGCGAGACCTGGGGAGGGGAGCTTGGATGCAGCCCAGTAGTGTCATCCGACAACGAGCTGCCGGAATGCTAGGCGGGAGTTACCGCTTGATTGACAGGCTGTCCGTGACGTGTCGCCGCCTCCCTCCGGTTGGTGCGCCCCTCCGCTGCTTGCCCAGGCACCCAGCGCGCCCCCCCAGGCAAGCGGGCACCCCCTCCAAAGCCAGGGGTGCCCGCGCGGTGGGTGGGCAGGCGGCGACACGTCACGGACGGGCAGCCAATCAGGCGGTAAGTCCCACCTAGCGTTCCAGCAGCTCATTGCCGGATGACACTGCTGATGCAGCCTAACACCCTGTTCCACTCTCCCTCCTCCCCTCCCCTGCCCAGAAATGCTCCTGCACCAGCCAAACTCGGCTGGCACAGGAGTGGCGCACCGGCAGTTTATGCTGGCGCTGCAGCACTGGCGCAAGCTGGTTGGGTCAACGCTGTAGCACCCGCGCTGGTGCACACGTTTTACGGCACGTGCGCGCCAGCATGAGGCCAAAGCAAGCAGCGTGCGTCAGCCCAGGGAGGGGGGGGGTTGATTTGCACTGCCCATCATGGAAGGGACTCCCCATTCATGTCACCCACTTGCCTCCACCTCCTGCCTCCATGGCATCAATTTCATCACACGCTGAGTTCTGGGAGTAGTTTTGAGACACGTGCATATGGGGGATTTGAACAAGTGTGTAGGGCAGTGGTTCCCAAACGTGTCAGCAGCATTTTAAAATGACCCTCCGCCAGGACCCACATAGCTGTAAGCAACTTTTTTTTTTGAACAAGTGATCTCGAAAGAAATAATACTTGATGTATTTGTTGACAAGCAATATGTACTGATTTGCAAAACACTCAATCCATTTCTTGGAATTGAAGCAGCGCCATTTCTGCTGAGCCTTAGAAGCAAGAGATAGGAAGAGGGTTCAGAAGGTGAGGATGGTGCAGGGGAAGGGGCAGAGAAACAAGGGTGAGAAACGGAGACACTGCTGAAGTACTGGGAGAACCCAGCTGTCACGCGGGTTGCCCTTTCCGCAGCACCTCTTCTGCCAGAGCCTCATTTTGTGGAGCACCTCTCAGCTGCTGAGCTGCAAAGCGATGCCTCGGCAGAAATGGCGCTGCCGCTCTGGACCACTGTCTCCCTCTCCAAGTTTAAATCCCCAGTTCCATCAGGGCTCCTGAGTATGCCAAAAGAGTGACCCCTCCCACGTTTCCCCACTGGTGGGAAGTGCTCTTGGCATAAAAATCCAAATGTTGTTCCAGAAGGGCAGAAGGTCTAGTCGAGAGGGTAAAGCCACAGTAATGCCCGAAGATAAGATCCGAAGGTCGCCAGTTTGAGACCACCGGAAGCTTCCGTGTGCGGCAGACCTTGGGAATGCGGCTGATAAGATCTGAGCTGTCTCAGCTGCCTGTGAGAGGGGAGTTGTGCTGGGCCTGCTGCTCTTTGGTGAGAGCAAAGAAGCAGATTATCAGCCGGCGGAAGGCAATCGTGCGGCGAGAAAGAAGGACTGGAGGATGAAAGTGTCATCTGCATGTAGTTGTTCTTGTAAGATTAGAACTTTGTTTGTGACTTGTAAAAACCCTTGCGGTTTAGAAAATGCCTGCCTTTGTAAACCGCCTTGAATTAAAGTCAAAGGAGCAATCTGATGACCAAGAAAGGCGGTCTACAAATACCAAATATTTTTTTCCCCTTGGACTGTGAAACACTGTGGTTTTTTTTCTGGCTCAGCATTCTCTAGGAGAAGATTTCAATTCCTTTTATTCCCATTCCTTTTTTCTCTCTTCACTAGCACTATCCATTGGTGATTTTCTTTCTATCACACCCTGGCATTTTGATAGGTATGTGTGAGAGAGTTTCTCATCCTGCACAGGGATAATTCAGGAATCTAGTCAATTTGGGGGAGCAACTGCATCTGTATAATTTGTTCACAGTCTGTGGGTGGAATCTTAACCTGGAGTGAGGCCAACACAGTTAGGCCAGCAATGTTTGACCGGCACAAGGGACACCGTAAAGCATGTTTGGACGTGTGCCATCCTCCCTGACTCCGAGAGTGGTCCAAATGCGGTTTATGGTGTCCCTTGTGCTGGCCAAACTTTGCTGACCTGAGTGTGCTGGCCTAACTCCAGGTTAGGATTGCATCCTAAGTCTTGCCGGAGCTGCGATAGAACTGCACTCTCCTGGGTGAACAAAGCAATCTTCATAATTTGCTTTTAGAGTGCAGTCTTCCCCTTTTGAGGAGCCTTGCTATCTCCCCACTCCTCTTCTTTCTAGAAGGTTCTTCATTTAAACACCCCCTCTCATTATTTTGACAAAATCTTGGAATATATTGGTATGAGCATAATACATTTTCCTCCAACCCAATCTGTTTACCTCTCTGTTTCTTTCACCTTCTTGGTTTGTATACAGCCAATTTCCCAAAATTCACTCCTTCCAGAAAGCATCTCTCTGCTTTCTTCTTCTCCCCAATGCACATCAGCCACAGCCTTTTAGCTTCTGAACAACAAAAGTTTTTATTTTAAGCAATTTTGCCATGCAAACCATGAGTTTTCCCCTGTGGGACCTCATGCTATCATGACAACAACCCATGTAAAAGCAAGATCAGAGACTTGACATAAGACATGCTTGCCTAGCATGTACCCAGCACCATGTACTCTATATATGTACGCACAAGTATTTTACAATTACAAAACCTCCCCACATCTCGAAACACCTCCCAGCAGTGACTGGCAGACCCTGTGACTGGAAGACCCTTCTGGGAGGTTCTTGAGACCCTCAGACACAGGTCTGTTCTCTTAAACATGTGGCTACCAACCCCATGGATGAGTAGGCCCCGCTATACATACCTAATATTGTAACAATCCCTGGTATAAAGTGGGTTACTCAGGCCTGCCCCTGGTCCTTGTAATTCTTCAAAGTGCCAATTTCAGTGTGCATACGTTTGAGTGCCCCAAAGACAGATCCCTGTTCATGCACACTCCTTGCCACACATTGAACATGAGAGCAAGGCTTTCTACCCATGCTCTGAACTGGCTTCAAGATGACCCTGCATAGCCAATGATATTCCGCCACATGAAAACGTCACAACCTCCATACTTTAGAAGCAAGCTACCTCAGAAAGCCAGATGCAGGGGATGCAGGCAATGGGATGCAGACATCTTGTTGCCTTCTGTGCTCCCTGAGGCATCTGGTAGGCCATTGTGAGATAAGAAAGCTGGACTAGATGGGCTTTTGGCTTTATGCAGTGGGTTCATCTGATATTTTTATGGCCCAGATTGAGTCGCAAGTTACTATAGGTCCCTCCCCACAGACAGGATAGCAAATTTTATTTCCCACATATTTACCTCAGAATTTTACCTCAGAATGCCAGATACAAGGGAGTGGCCACAGGATACAGGCAAGGCAACTTGTTGTGTGCTTCCTGAAGCATCTGGTGGCCCACTGTGAGATACAGGAAGCTGGACTAGATGGGCACTTGTCCTGATCCAGTGGGGCTCTTCTTCTGTTCTTAATTCAGTGTGAGGGGCCATACCTCCTGAAACCACATAAGTGACAACACTGTTGTGAACCATGGGCAAAATGCCAAAAAGGCATTGTGAAAGGCACTGTGTGTGGGGTGGGGGTGGTGAGTTCAGTCCTCCTCCCAACCACCCCTTTCCACGAGTGAGTAAATGTTTGGCACAGCCTTGTTTTCAGCAACCCTGTCAGACGGTTGTCTCATGAAACAATAGGCTGCCAATAATGGTTTTGCAAAACAAGAAGCTTGGGGTACAAATCCGCATCAGGCTTATTATCTGTTTCCTGATATCTATGGATAAACCATCTCATTGCGTTATTGAGTGATGGCTTATGGACGATCACAATATTCAGCAGCAAAATTCTCTATTGCTTAGTTTTATCAAGATACCAGCACTGATTTGAAGAAAGGGAGTCGCCTGAGTGTAAAACACTCCTTGTATGTCTTCTACTTTTATTGTGTTTTCCATCATGAGGGAGTACACTGTAAATCTATTTATAATATTGATAGTGGACTAAGATGATGGGACCCTAAAGATTAGCCCTGCCAGTTCTTCATGAACTTCTACCCTTGAGTAAGACTAGTCTCCCAACTTACTATCGTCAATCAGGGAAAGTGGGGTGGGGAGAAGCCCCAAATTATTAATAATGATGGTCCAACTTGTTACAGTTTTCTGCAAATGTGCTGGTGTCTAAAAGGATTTCTTAGTCCCTAATAATTCATTGTACAGCTCAGTGCAAATCTATCATGCTAATTTGCTTCATTGAAACCCTGATCACTGACTAATGATACTGTGGAAATTGAAGATATTGCTTTAGCACCCAAAGTATAGAAATAATTGATGTAATTAATCCAGGCCTAGCGTGGAAAAGCTATTAAATCAATAGGATTTCATGTCTTTCATATTGGTGCGTATATGTATTAGGGGATTAAAGCTCAAGGATCTTAACAGTACACCATTATTACTTTGTGCAGCTAATGCTGGCATCTATGAATAACATTTTCTCTCTCGTTATGTACACACACACACACACACACACACACACACAGAGAGAGAGAGAGAGAGAGAGAGAGAGAGAGAGAGAGAGAGAGAGAGAGAGAGAGAGAGCTTGGGCCTTGACTTGCTGATGATATTCTACAGTGTTATATATTGTGGAATGAATCCTGGACAATGAATGGCTCGAAAGAATTTCTCTTCCTGCTACCAGCGTGAAACTCAACCATGAAGCCCATGGGAGTGACCTTGAGCCAGGAATGGTCTCTCAACCTAACTGATCTCACAGGGGGTTGGCCACCATAAGCTCCTGGAGGGAAACAGAGTAGAAATGACCATCTGCAGTGCAGGGGCGTAGCTAATGAAAGTGTAGCCCAGTGCAATGGGCAAAATGGTGTCCCGGAAGTGACATCACAACTGGAAGTGACATCATAGTTGTATGTCTATTTTCAGTTTTTTTGGCCATACCTTTTGATAGAGTAAAGATATTACACTCTGGTTTGCTTCATTGTATTCTGCATTAAATTACCTTTCCAATGATATATAACATTATGGTATTATTCATACACACCAAGGTTTTCACCATTCTGGCCACTAGTGTCTAGCTCAGCTTGTTGCCCCCCTAAAGCTTGTTGCCCAGTGCAATTGCACCCTCCCTGCACTTCTTTAGCTATGCCCCTGCTGCAGTGTAGCCCAGCAAGACTCCATCTGGGCAGCATTCACGCTCCAAGTGGAACCTCTTTCCCTGTGCATAGAAGCCCACCTACTGATGTTCATTTCAGTCAATAAAGGATTGCCGCCTGAGTATGTGGTGCAACATGCTCCAAATCACTTCAGGTACTAGGATCTGAAACAAATGGAGCCGTGACCTGCCTGCTACGCATCTCTTTGAATGGGTGAAAGAGTTTGAGCATATCAAATGTTGAAATGTGGCCTGTGCTCAAAGGCTCATTCCTATGCCTGTTGTTCCGCCAGATGCTAGTTGCTAGCATCTGCTGAACAGCAGAGCTGGTGCAAGAGCATGCCTATGTCCCTAAGGTGTAGCCCCCTTGATTTCCCTATGTCCTTGTCCCTGTCAATTGCTCCTCCTTGCACCATTATGCCCTGTTTTTTCTTCTCTCTCTCTTATGTAGAAACTACCTATGCTTACTTAGTTGTGGGCCTAGTTGTGTGACTGGGGCATATGCATTGCACTGCTTTTGATTTTTGATTCGCCCTCCCTGTATCATCATCATCCAAACAAACATTCTTGGTTACTGCACCTTTCAAAGGCACACTCCTTGTGAACATGGGCAAAGTGGCTCCTGTGCTGCTTCCGTGTAGAAGCGTGGGGCTATAAAGCACAGCATAAATGACGGATGAACAACACATTGTATAGTGCAGTGCTATTCAAACTGTGGGTTGGGATCCACTTGGTGGGTCGTGACCTGCTGTCAAGTGGGTCGTGGAAAGCTGGGAGCGGCCATCTTGGAAACTGCAGACCTGACACTTCTTATATTCCTTTTGTGCATGTTAGCAGTTTGAATTTTCAAGTGAGGGGTTTTTTTTTTATTTTTGTTTTCAGTTCAGTGCTTTCACATCATATTTTGTTCTCATCTTGCTTTCTGTCAGGGATGTTTCATGGTTCTGCAGTTGCTGCAGTCCAAGAATGCCAGTTTGCATTCCAGGAGTCTCATTTGATTACGTCACAATTATGGCACTTCCTGCTTGATGATGTCACTTCCTGCTACAACAGCCACTTCCAGGTTAATCAATCAATCAACCAACCAACCAACCAACCAACAGGTACTTATATACCGCTTTTCAACACGAAGTTCGCAAAATGGTTTACAGGCAAATAGTAATAAAGTTAAATGGCTCCCTGTCCCAAAGGGCTCACAATAGAAAAAAAAGGCATAACAACAGCAACAGCCACTAGAAAGACTATGCAGGGACAATTATGCTTCCCCTGCTAAATATAAGAGGAGCACCACTTGAAAAAGTGCCTCTTGCCCAGTTAGCAGAAGAAATGACATCACTTCCAGTGGGTGCCGACATGAGTGCCATTTTAAAAAGTGGGTCCCGGTCTGAAACGTTTGAATACCTTTGGCCTGTGTTTCCACAGTTTATAATAAATTGAAACTAATCATGATTTTTTTTTGGGGGGGGATACCATAAACAATCTTGACGTTTCTTCAGTTGTGAGCATTTGACTTCTTAACATCAGTTCACTGTCGGCATATAGTTCCTCTAGTATCTATTGTCCATAGACAAGACTAGAAATATGTTGAACTTTCTGTAAACTTTCTTTCACATTACTGATGCCTTAAATATTGATACCTTTCAAAAAGAATAGCGTGTCTTTTGACTTCTAGCTCCAGAGAACATTGAATTTTCCTGTCCTTCCCTATCAATGTCAAATAACAACCTTTTTACTTTTCATTAATAAAAACTAAACTGGGACTATTTTTTTATCTTTTTTTTTTTTTTTTTTTTTTTGTAATTTCCAACCATGGGTCTTGAGTAATTGATATGGAGCTATTGTGACACAGATAGTTAAAACGCCGTATAAATCAGTGTTGACATGCTGAATAAATGATTAAGGGGGGAAAAAAGGCTAATTTCACAGTTTATCTGTGATATAAAAATTTCAAAAAGGATAATTTATACTGCAGAAGAGATAGATATTTCGGGTTTCTTCCCAATGAAATCTGCTAATAAGGAAGATTAATGTCACCTCTCAAACGACCTATAATGTGTTCTTTTTAAGGAAAGAGGATATCAAGTGTGTGATGAGACACAAAACTTTTCAAGTCTTGTTGGGCAAAAGATGGTCTGTGCAATACAGATCTGACTTTTGGAGATGAGCATCCGCCTATACAAATGTAGCAAATAATCATCGTGCTCCATCAACTGCTGAAGCTCCTCCTTCTCAATTGTCGCAACGTCTAAATTACTTTAATTTGCTTATCCTTGCCGGATCCCCGTAGTGGGTCTGTGACATCTGTGGATCTTGCTGGGTGTTTCTACAGAACCTTCTATCACTGGTGCAGCTGTTCGTCGTAACTCATGTCTTCTTGACATATGGTGCTGCACGACCCCCCCTGCTGCTGCTGTCCCCAGGGACCGTTTGTTTGTGTGTCCTTTATTTTTCGCTAATTTCAGCAGAGATGGAAGTAACAGTTGCCACAGTGTGAGGAAGGTGAGAACTTTGAAATCGGGTGGCTTCTCGGAAGAGGGAGGGGGGAAGCAGAAATGAATTCCTTTATATTGACAGAAGAATGTGCAAATGGAACCTTACTCAAAGTGTGAGTCGCGACCCATTGGTGGGTTGTGAGTCCATGCGAGGTGGGTGTGGGTTAGGCCCTCCCACCTGCCCTTGCATCTGAAGACCTCCAAATTAGAGCCATTCTGGAAGTATTGGACTGTCCCTGAGGCTTCTTGGTTGCACCA
The DNA here is from genome assembly GCA_029204185.1 of Lerista edwardsae. NCBI lineage: Eukaryota > Metazoa > Chordata > Lepidosauria > Squamata > Scincidae > Lerista > Lerista edwardsae. Next base: position 3,499,680 of record JAJKFI010011864.1, read on the forward strand.
GGCCAGTGACCCCACTCTGCTGGTTTCTGTGCTCTTCGGAATGCCGCACCGAGGCCTCTGAAAGCCACTTCCAGTCTCTAGTGATACTGCCAGTTTACTCTGAAAACTGGAAGAGGTTCTCGGAGGCTTCTGCAGGCCATTCTGAGGCCCACCAAGGTCTGTAGAGTGAGTTGCCAGCCCAGAAGAGGCCATCCTGGCACCACCGAGAGCATTGTGACCCACTATCAAAGATGAGGTGGGTTACAGCACTGTTCAAATTGGGAACCAATATGTGAACATGAAATTGGGCGGACTCCAGAAGCTAGTGGAGGACAGGGAGGCCTGGTGTGCTGTGGTCCAGGGGGTCGCAAAGAGTCGGGCACGACTTAGCGACTGAACAACAACAACAAATGTGCCCGAAAGCCCCTGACCAGTTTAAAGGGGGGGCCTTTAAACTGGGCTCTTAGTGACAGGCCTTTCAGCCCAAAGGCCCCCCTTCCCTTTTCAAAAGGGAAAGCATAATAGTTGCAATCTCGCAGGCACTGGCAAAAGAAGAAAGTGCCTTGCTTAGCTATAACTTCATATTATATCGGCCTTAACACTTTTAGCTCACCGCAAAGGTATGAACAGGACACCTGTTTATGGAACAGGGAGACATGAACCTCAAAGGACACGATAACCAAATAGCCAGCCGTAATGTGAAGGGTACCCCGTTGGACAAACAACCAATTGTAAAATCCTGTTGCAGGCTACTTTTATTGGATGTTTTTATGATCAAAGCTTAAGTGGCATCTCTACTGTACTTCACCTTCCTCTGAGATCCCTCCCTTCTGAAACAAGGGTATGTCTGTGTCCTGAACTGTACTTTTGGCGCAGACCTCCCTTGGAGTCTCTGCCCGTCCGTGTGCACGCATGTTAATAAAGTCCAGCAGCGTCATGCAGCCGGAACGCTGGGTGGGAGGAACGGGTGAGCGGCAGCCCGCCCGTTGTGTACCGCTCCGTTTTGCCATCTTCCCCGCCCCCGCGGGGGCTGCCGCTCACCCGTTCCTCCCGCCCAGCGTTCCGGCTGCATGACGCCACTGATAAAATCTCAAATCGGCCTGCTGAGTTCAGTGTCTTTCCTGGGGAACCGCCAGGAGGAAGCACCTCCTCCTCAAGGAAGCCAGCGTTCGGCTACAGTTTCTTGCGCCGTGACCTGGATCCCAGAAGACGGCCCTGCGAGAAAACGGACCCGTGACGGGGAAGGAGTCAGTGGAGTGGTTCTTAAATGTTTTAACACTGGGTCCCAAATTACTGTAACAATTTGTCTGGGACCCACCGGAATGCTGCCATAGTGACGCCAGAGCTTGCTGAGCCTGGGGACAGAGGCTTGGACATAGCACCGCCCCCTCCCCAGACCGGCACGCCCACCCCGTCCACTGCTGCTGAGGCTCTGGGAGGGAGAGATGGAAGGAGGCCTCGGGAGGCAAGGAATGCTGTGAGGGAAGGAGAAGACCTCGAGAGGGAGAAAAGGAGGCACTTTCAGCAGCATTGTTGAGGCATTTCAGCTGCTGAGCTCGACAGAAGCAGCACTGCTGAAAGGACAGCCCTTGTGAAAATTGGGCTCTCCCAGTATGCTCCCTGGAAGGACAAATCCTGAAGCTGAAGCTCAAAGACTTTGGCCACCCCATGAGAAGAGAGGACTCTTTAGAAAAGACCCTCATGCTGGGAAAGATTGAAGGCCAAAGGAGAAGGGGGCGGCAGAGGATGAGATGGTTAGACAGTGTCATCGAAGCGATGAACATGAAATTGGGCGAACTCAGGAAGCCAGTGGAGGACAGGGAGGCCTGGTGTGCTGTGGTCCAGGGGGTCGCGAAGAGTCGGACACGACTTAGCAACTGAACAACAACAACAAGTATGATAATTGGCTATTCCCGCAGCTTGAAATTATGAAGAAGATTTCTACATTGTTTTCTGGCACTTGCACTTTAGTTCCTATGCGAGACCAAAGAGCCATCATCTGCTTAATGATGTCACATCTTGTTTAATGATGTCATTTCTGACCCTCGGCAGGTGTCATGAATGCTATCTGACCTACTGTGTGAAGAAGATTGACCCCCGTGCAATGGGGAAACCTGTCACACATTTGTCTCATTTGTGGGAAAACGAACAAATGAGCAGAGCCATTTCTTCCCTTTCTGAGAGAGATAAACAAAGGGGGTGATGAGGGTCAAGATGAAATATTTTGATGTGGGATGGTGGTGGCTGGAGCGGGAAAGAGTTTTCCTTCTACCCCCCTCCTCATCACGCTAATGAGAAAAAATATAGCCATTCTTTAGCAACCCACCAGACTTTTAGTAATTCCATGCATATCTTAATAACATTACTGGAGACTCTGGACGAGATGAGCACATTAAGCACAATGAAAATTCAGCAATCTACTTGGAAGATTATGCAGAATGCCTTTGTTTAATTTATTGAAACAGTTTCAGTGGTGTGTTGTTCGATGTAGCTCTATCACCTCCAGAATGATAAATGACTTTTCATGCATTTTGATCAAAATAATGATCACTAAATGAGATATGACTTTAAAAAAATGTAGGTTGAGACAAGCTCTTCTGCATCAACAGCTGATGGATGCTGTACTTTAAGGACGGTGCGGCAACTCGGAAGGAATGATGGATTCGTCGTAATTATATGCAATGGTCCTAAGGTCAGTTCCAAAACCAGCAAGAGAAACTTAAGTCAAGAAAGCAAAAGACTAAAGGATAAAAGTAAAATAATCTGCATGAAATTTTGAACACTGCTTTGTCTGTCTATCTATCTATCTATCTATCTATCTATCTGTCTGTCTGTCTGTCTGTCTGTCTGTCTGTCTGTCTGTCTGTCTGTGTCTCTTCTTCCTGACTTGCTGGGCCAACATCATGTGAAACTGTGCACTATGTACTATTTTTGTGAGCTCATCTGCTAGTCTTGTGAGATTTCGCTTGGTGGGGAGAAGAGAATGTGTGGCACCACACGGTGTCCCTGTGAGTGTGCTGCAGTGCACACTGCAGCACACACTTTGGGAACCTCGGGGGTAAGTGGATATTTGTAGGATAGGATATGGTGCATGCCAACCCTGCCCCATCTTTCCCGACTCACTCCCTGCACAGTGCTGGACTTACCTGCTCTGGCAGGCATCCTCCACTATGCCAGCATGCGCAAGAATGCTTTTGCCTTCCTGCTGGCACTTGCAGAAGCTGCGCTTTATGGCACGTGCCGCACTGGCATATAGTATTGGGATTATACCAGCGGTTTTCAAACTTTTCTGCACTGGGACCCACTTTTTAGAATGACAATCTGTCTGAGACCCACCAATCTGTCTGGGGAGTGACATCATGGCCAGAAGTGGCATCATTGTGACTCCAGAGCCTGCTGCTCTCCTGAGAACGCAGCCATAAGTTGGGGTATTTCTCAGCCATTTTCCAATATAATAGCAAAGTGAATCAGAAAGGGGAAAAAAAAGCCTATTTACAACCTTGACACAAGCAAAACGATCACACAGCTCTCCCCCTTTCCAACATCCCATCTTCCCATATTTTCAAAATGGCTGCTCTAGGTACTTCGCGACCCACCTGAAATTGGCTTGTGACCCACTGGTGGGTCCCAACCCACAGTTTGGGAACCACTGGATCACACTATTTCATGGCTATTTCAATGAAAGATCTGCCCAACTAGCAAATAAGAGAAAATTAGGGGGGAACAAAAACCATGAGGACTTGTTTAACCATCAGTCTTTCCTCCCATTTTCCATTTTGTGATAAACAGAAAACTGATTGATGGAACACTGTGCTAATATTTTCTAAGCTCTGTTTTTATAGTCTGGCTGTCAATATTTTCTTCAGCCAAGAAAAGCAACTGAATGTTGAACATCTCCTTTCTTATTTTCAGTTAGCTAAGACAAATCTATTCCAGCTCTATCCTCTTGTGTTAAAGCTTCATTGTAAGTAATTCTGAAAGCTAGTGGAGAGCCTCTGAATTTGACCACAGTGCTTAAAACCTAATAAAACAGCTAAAATCAATACATGGTTGTTGTTATTCCAAACTTGTTTCTGCAAATAGACGGTTGTTAAGTCCTTTTTAAACAAAATTGTTATCCACAGTGAATGGCAGCCCGTTGACTAGAGTTTATCATATGATAGGGATTTTCTTCTTATCTGAAATTTCTATCATTTGTAAGCAAAATTAAAGTATTTGGTCCAACACTTAACAAAAGGTCTAACGTAAAAAAAAAATCTCACGTTTTTGAGGGGAAAGTTTTTTTTTCTTTTTCTTTTGTATAGTTTTTTTCAAAGGTTACAATAACAGGCGCACGCAAAAAAGGCCATTACCCATGAATGCAAATGAGAAATGATTTTTTTTTAAAGCATTTATACATATTGGATTTCTAATGACAGCAACATTGAAAAGGGTAGCTCTGTTTTGCTAATTTCTAAAGGGCAGTGGTTTATAATTTCTTACATAACTCTGAATCACCTTTGGCCTCGAAGAAGACCTGTATACGAACATGAGGGGGCATGGGAATATACCAGTTGGATCAGGCCAAGGCCCATCTAGTCCAGCTTCCTGTGTCTCACAGTGGCCCACCAGATGCCTCAGGGAGCACACGAGGCAACAAGATACCTGCATCCTGTTGCCACTCCCTTGTATCTGGCATTCTGAGGTAAAATTCTGAGGTAAATAAAACATAATTTGCTATCCTGTCTGTGGTGAGGGAGCTATAATAACTTGCAACCCAATATGGGCCTTAAGAGCATAAGAAGAGACCTGCTGGATCAGGCCAAAGGCCCATCTAGTCCAGCTTCCTGTATCTCACAGTGGCCCACCAGATGCCTCAGGAAGCACACAAGATACTTGTATCCTGCTGCCACTCCCCAGCATCTGTTTCCCTGCATTCAGTCTGCAGAAGCAAATGATAAGCCTGGGGATAATGTTTTCTCATATCCTAGACCAGTAGGTGCTATAGCCTGGTCCATGGGCCAGATTCAGCACCCACCAAGATCCATCCCCCAGGTGAACAGAGCTTACCGTTCCACCCAGGGGTCTCCTTGTTGCACTGCAAATCACCCCAACCTTTGCTCTGGGCTGCTGTTTCCAGGGTCTGCTGCCCCAGCAAGCTTTGTGCCCGCATTTCCAAGCATGAGCAGGCCAGCGCAAATGTCAAGGGTGATCTCTCAAACCAGAACCAGGGGGCATCTGCTAAAACTGAGGGTTGGGAGAGTTAAAACAGATAAAAGGAAGTACTTTTTTATCCAGCGGGTAGTTAATCTGTGGAACTCCTTGCCACAGGAAGTGGTGATGGCATCTGGACTAGATGCCTTTAAGAGGGGATTGGGCGGATTTCTGGAGGAAAGGTCCATCGTGGGCTATGGGCAATGATGGATTGTGCAACCTCCTTACATTGGTAGTGGGCTACTTCAGAGTACCGGGTGCAAGGGAGTGGCGACAGGATCCAACATCTTGTTGTCTCATGCCTCCCTGGGGCACCTGGTGGGGCCGCTGTGAGATACAGGAAGCTGGACTAGATGGGCCTTTGGCCTGACCCAGCAGGGCTCTTCTTATGTTCTTATGTTCTTATGTGATGTGCAGTGCAACAGGGAAGCCCCTGGGCAGAATGCTAAGCTGAACTGTGACAATCACTCAACTATTTGCTTTAACAGTAATAGTCAACATATTGTAAGAGAAACATTTCAATGACTATTATTATGGCAGCTACAATGGAATGCCCATACATGGACGCAACAAATGTCAGAGTACCAGATGCGGAGGATAGAAAGCAGAGAACATCTCTCACCATTGTGTCCGGCTTATATCCGGCAGGCCACTGTTCCAAGGGAAACAGAAGGTAGGACTCGAGGAACATATGGTCTCATTCGGCAAGTCAATTCCTACAATAAGTTTTTATGTTCTTAGATTATGTGCCTGTAAAATTAATTTCAGCACTGGGTGGACTTTCTCTGTCTCTGGGGTCAAATCCAAGCAGTGCCATCCAGGTGTGGAGCAGGTTCCTACTAGGATTGTGGGAATTATGTCAGAGAAAGGGAAGAATCTTCTTCAGAGCTGTAAGAGGTGTTCTCCGCCACTGCTGGGGGAGGAACGTGGTCACGGAGCCACCAAATCCAGGACAGGAAGGCTGGTGGTGGAGGACGAATCGGGCACAGTACACCCATGAAGACTTCCAACCACCTGCCCCAATGATAACCAAGGCAGGGTGCAGCTGTTGCTTGGTCTTTCTCCCTCAAAGCTCTCTCACCAAAGTTCATTTTCTCGCCTTACCTGCTAGCACTCAGCAAATGTACTATCCACTCCCCTGTGATGACTTCATCACCTTCCCTGTGCTTGCTTCCGTCAACCCACTGGGGGCCTCTCTGTCCTTGACTCGGAGAACAAAGACCAGTATGGCAATTGCCCTGTTCAGTGCATCTTGGGAGTAACTCCTAACCACATATGACAAGGCAGCCATGAGACCTGCACAGCCCGCATGGCCGCCATCTTGCACAACCTGGCATCTCAGCAACCTGGCATAAGCACAAACTGAAACACCCTGCGTATCTTTATCCCTGTCCATCAAGATTGTTGGGGGTGGAAGCCAGCTGGCAAAAGAACAGAGCCTGACCTTAAGGACCTGTCCAGGCTTGACTTATGATTGCCTGCTGAAGCTCCATGGCACACAGCCAGAGGAGAGAACCATACTGTGAAGGCCACATCTGGGACTGAGGATTTGGTGAATCACAGAATACTGCGTATTTGTGAAAACCCCAATGAAAAATGGAGGCTTAGACGCGCCTACCCATGTAAGCCACCTTGGGCATTTGCTTCAGTATGGGAAAGGTGGGATATAAATTCTTCAAGTAAATAATAAGTAACCCCAAATGAAGAAACCCAACAAGCCCCGGGGGGGGGGGGGTGGAATGCTTCTCTTTCTAAGATCTGCAGGGAAGACAAAAAGTGAGACATTCCTGAGATTGAGGGTGCAATCCTCACCTGGAGTGAGGCTGGCACAGTTAGGCCAGCAAAGTTTGACCGGCACAAGGGCCACCGTAAAGTATGTTCGGACCACTCTCACAGCGCAATCCTATACCGCCATTAGTGCCAGCGCTGCACTCTTGCGCTGGCCGGACGTTGTCGCGAATGTGCCATAAAGCGCATCCACGTCGGCGCTAAGGCACTCGGCCAGCGCTCGTGGCAGCGCCAACGCTCGGGCGCCGCAGCAGCGCCGGCCGTGCACCAGGCAAGCGTCGGCACCACTCGGTCGGCACAGGGCCTCTGCAGTGGTGTTCTAGAGGTGTTCCGGGGGCATTACTAGGCGGCGCAGTGGGTGGAGACCGTGGTTATGATGCAGTTGTGATGCAGGACGGCCATAGTGCCAAATCCTAAACCCCATTCCCGGCCATGGCGGCCCCGATTCAGGTCGCTCCTGTCCCCGTTCCTCTGCGCCTGCAAAACAGCAGGCGCAGATTCGAGCAAGCCCACAGGGGTGACTGGTACTTACGTGGGTGCAAGAGAAAAACCTCCCCTTGGCCTGCACTTTGATGCTGCTGCTGCCTCCTAATGGGCCTTAGGATATTGCCCCACTATGTCGGCCTTACAAAGCCGGCACAATATAGGATTGCGCCCTCAGAGTCAGAGAGGACACATAGAGATGTGCGCCATCCCCCCTGACTCCGAGAGTGGTCCAAACAAGCCAGGGTGTCCCTGGTGCCAGCCAAACTTTGCTGGCCTAACAGTGCTGGCCTCTCTCTGGGTTAGGATTGCGCTCTCCGAGACTTGCTCTGCTATAATTAAATCCAATTGTTTTAGGAAAACACAAGCAGTCATTGAACCGGATTTTTGTTCTGCGTTTGTGTTTTTATTGTTGTCATTTTTGTTGCAAGTTATTTGGACAAAGCTCAATTAGAAAGATCTGTTTAGGTGGGTAACGAAGGGATGATTCTTGCATGAGAAGCCAACGGGCTTGAGCGAAGGAATTTACTTCAAGGCTAAAGACAGTGCAGCTCACTTTAAAAAAAAAAAATTCGGAGTGGATGTTTTGGCAGGTTGATCATTAGGGCAAATCTGAAAAAAACATACAAGCACTGTATATTTCCTTTGTAACTTTTCCTGTAGCGCGCCTGTGTCTCTAGGTTTCAGCTGAACAGTTTGCAACATTTAATTAGCATCCTTGTTTGGCGGAACAGCAAAAGAGGTGTTCGTATTAATTGCGTGAAGCGTGCCTTATCTTTGGCACCACAGAGGTCAGGGGAGAGAACATGCTGTACACATCACTCTTGTACACCAGAAACAACAGGCGAGGCCAGGCTCTTCCAGCCCCTACCACCACCCCCACACACACACATTTAGAAAACCAACTGTCAAATGCTGACAGCAGCCATGCTTAGTCATCGTTGGGCTTCCTCACGAGAAAGGAGTTCATAAGCTTTTATGCACCCTGCCCACATCACACATGAGCCGCATTAGATCCACACAGGCAGAGCTGCAAATGAGCTTTCTCAGTGGCTCCCGGCTCCCCCACCTTCCTTTTTGAGATGCGTCTCCTACCCCCACAGCCAGTGGTGTCATCTACTCTCTTGCAGACGGAACGCTGGGCGGGACTTAGAGTGATTGACAGCCCGTCGACTCACTTCCGCTTTCTTTGCGCTCCCTGTGTGGCTTTCCCTCGCCTCGGAGGGGGCACCTGCTCACCCAGGCACCCGGCGCCCCCCACCCATCCCCCCTGGCGAGCAGGCGCTCCCTCCGAGGCGAGGGAAAGCCACACGGGGAGCGCGAAGAAAGCAGAAGTGAGTCGACGGGCTGTCGATCACTCTAAGTCCCGCCCAGCGTTCCGTCTTGCAAGAGAGTAGATGACACCACTACCCACAGCCAATAACACACTGAGATAAACCAAGGTGGAAATTGTGCTCTGGCTCACACGAGATCTGACCTGTCATTGTGTGTATCTTTGCCTCAAAGCGCAATCCTAAGACGCGCTGGATGAGCGAGGCCGGTGGGCCTGCACCAAATCCAGAGCCGCATTGGTGCGCTGGGGAGCCTCCCTGGGGCATGGGCATGGGCAGCTGCACTGCAGTGCCTCTGCCCGGCGCCATTGGACTGACACTGCAGCCAGGGTTGGCTCAACTGCACTAGCGCCGATGTGGAGGTACTGGTGGGCGCCTCCGCGTTGGCGCTAGTCACGTTGGGCCCAACATCCTTTATAGGCTTGCACCCTCAGACCAGTGGTGTCATCTAAATGATTTAAGAACAGGTACTCACTTTTGATTGGCACGTGTCGGGACCCGCCCACTGGAAGTGATGTCATAAGCCAGAAGTGATGTCGTGGCAGGAAGTGACATGAAAAAAGCCCTTTTTGAGGCCTCAGACAATTTTAAACTGACCCAACAGTTGCAACAGTATTCCACAGCACCCCCAGAACATGTTAAGGAGGCCTGGCATCATGTTAAAACCCCAGAGCAACTCATTTTTCAGTGGCAAGGAAAGGAAAGGTTCTGCTCGCTGCCTGCCTGCCTGCCTGGCTCTGAGAACATGCAGGCAACTCAAACATGCAGGAAATTCAAACTTTGCAGAGGGCGGAGTCGACGAGTGGGCGGACGAATGGGCGGGGCCAGCTGTAATCCTAGAAACCGGTACTCGCGTACCACCGCGTACCCCCTGCATGACATCACTGCCTCAGACTCCTTGGACAACATAAGTAGCATCAGGAGGCTGCATAACCCTTTCTCTTTCCTGCCATTTTTGACTCAAAACCACACCCCACAACTATGTTTCTCTCTAGGGAGGAATGCAGCCATGTTCCACCCCCTGCCTGAGGCAAGGAACACAGATTGGGTGATTGGGGAAAAGCATCCTCACTGATTGGGTGATTGGGAAGAAGCCTCGCTGATTGGGGTGATTGGGCAGAAGCAGCCTTGCTGATTGGTTGATTGGAGAGAAGCATCCTCACTGATTGGGTGATTGGGGAGAAGCATCTTTATGTTTTCTCGCCTGTTTGTGTGCTAAACTCACAATTCAGGGCTCAGGCAATGTTGCACCCATTCTACTGACTCTAGGGGTAGTCTGAGATTAGGGGGTCAGGAAGGAATTTTTTGCGTGTGTGTGTGGGGGGGGGGAGGGTTGCCTACCTCAAACTGTCTCCTTTGGTGAGATGCTGAATTACCCACTTCTGGTGGGTACTGTGCAGGACTGGGAGTACACCCTAGGTCCAGGTCTGGTGTGCACCCTAAAGTGTGCAGGGCCCAGAAGGGAAGCCGGTACCCATCTCAAGAGGATGTATGGCTCCAAAGGCTCCTGCCAAAGAGCACTCCGAATGTCAGCTTTCTTTGAACTTGGCCTCCTCGCCAGTTCGCAGGGGCTAATTCAGCTCCTCGTTTCCAGGAGGCAGAGATTAATTGGTCCCCTTTATCAAGGCATTTAGTGATTAGGACGCTGTTTCGCTCATCCATATCTTCCATCATGGACTTGAGTCGCTCAATAAAAAGATGTGCCCCAACCAAGGCATTCATTTTTCAATATAGTATTCTGTGACAACAGGTTACTGCTTTTGTAAAGCTATTACTTCTACTGTCACCGTGACTGCTCCGATGAGTTGTCTCATTAGAAGGGAATAAATTGGATGTGAGCACCAACAACAACAACAAAAACTCCCCCCCCCCCCGACAAGAAGCTGACCTCTCGCAAATAATCTTCCTTTTATCAGCCTGATCAAAGTGAGCACCAGGAAGGAGGTTTCACATCCCCATTCTTGCAAGGAATGCATGACTAGACCAGATGCAAAGACTAAGGGCGCAATCCCAACCTGGAGTTAGGCCAGTACAAATTAAGACAGCAAAGTTTGGCCGGGACAAGGGGCACCGTAAAGTATGTTTGGGCCACTCTTAGAGTCAGAGAGGCCAGCACAGAGAAGTGTGCCATCCTGACTCCAAGCGTGGTCCAAACGTACTTAAGGTGTTAGGCTGGGCCGGCCTAACTCCAGGTTAGGATTGCCCCTAAGACTCTCAGAGTGCAATCCTAACCTGGAGTTCGGCTGGCACAGTTAGGCCAGCAAAGTTTGGATGGCACAAGGTAAAGCACCTTTGGACCACTCTCTGAGGGCTCAATCCTAACCCACTTTCCAGCACTGACCTAGCTGTGCCAATGGGGCATATGCTGCATCCTGCAGTGGGGGGGGCAGTCACAGAGGCCTCCTCAAGGTCAGGGAATGCTTGTTTCCTCAACTCGGAGCTGCATTGCCCTTACCTTGGTGCTGGAAAGGTGGTTAGGATTGCACCCTGAGTCAGAGAAGCCAGCACACAGACATGCGCCATCTTCCCTGACTCTGAGAGTGGTCCAAACATACTTAAGGTGTTCTTTGTGCCAGCCAAACTTTGCTGGCCTAATTGTGCTGGCCTAACCCCAGGTTAGGATTGCGCTCAAAGACTCCCATACAACTCAAAGAAGTGTTGATCTACTAGTGTGGTGGAGTCATTTCAATATAAAGACTGCTCTGGGGATGTAAAAAAAAAAAACCACAAACCTAAAAATCAGAGAAGTAATTGATTTCCTTATGAAAGCTTGCTTCACCACGTAATTTCCCCAGTGACGGAGACGTTGAAATGTGAGTCCCGATGGGAATAGAAGTGAGCTTGCTCTGAAATTCTGGCTGTGGCTGTCATTCTTAATTAGGTCTGGCTTGATTACCCGTTGAGAAAGAATCCCATCTGCGGGAAATCGTCAACAAGAAAACTTGGTTAATTTGTACAGAGGGAGCCCAGCACAGGTAATCCAATGTAGGTTGAGTTGAGTGGACTGCCACACAGTAAATGTCATGCCTGGCCACTTCTGGACCTCCTGCGGATACCAAATTCCACGGATAATGAAATCTGCTGCTAGAGGCCCTCAGAACACCTTCTGGAATTCACTAGTGCAAACCCAGAAGTGTCTTCTGGTCAGGGGCGCTCCCAGAGGAGGGCAAATTGCTAAGTTTTGCAGGAGCCTGAGCTCCTGGATAAAGAGGTCCCTCCCCCTCATCTTCACAGCCATTGGAGCCAGCTATTCACTCTGAAGGTGAGGGGGAAGAAAACGATGTACACCTGCTAACATATTCATGGGTTTGTATATTACATTTCCATGGTTTTGCCGGAACAGGAATCCTTGACACAACTTGACTTCCAGCTTTGTATTCAACGGCAAGTCTGTCCAACTGCCTGGTCCATCCCATCTTTAAAAAAAAAGTTCTTTTGAAAAGATAATGGGCAGGAAAATAAAGAGAAAAAAAATTCAATAAACATTACAGTGGAAACAATTAAAAATGGCTCCTATTTATAGCGTGATGTGGCAGTTCCAAGTTTTTTAATTATCCATTTAAGTTTCATTTGGAAAAAGCAAAGTTTCTTTCCGCCCTTTCCTCTGACAGCTTGTTAGTAGCGGTGTTCCTTTCATCCCTTGGGATTGGCTTTTATATCTTTCCGTGTTTTTTCTTCTTCTTTCACAAAACTGGTAGAAAATTGTCTTGTTTTCATTTACTTGTTTTCACCATTCCTTCACAAGGTATCCAAGGGTTCTGTGGTTGAAATGACAAATTATGTATATTTTGCATTTAGGGAGGGAAAAAAAGTTACTATTGTTTCCTGCTTTAAGCGTAATTTATTTTGATGTGCTCTACACTTGTGTGATGATGAAAGAAGGCCACACATAAATACAGTGGCATTCCCATGGGGGGAAGCACTAGGTTTTGCAGGAACCTGAGCTCCTGGGTCTTTACCACCTTCTCCACCTCACCTTCAGAGCCATTCGCGGCGTGGACAGCTGGATCGGAGTTCTCATGCTACTGAAAAGCTTAGCAATTTGCCCCCTTCTAGGAATCTGCTTCTTGGCTGGGGCTCCTGTATGTGGGGCATACTGTCATGCTGAGAGATCTTCCTAAGAAGTCTGGCTTTTGGTGACTCCACTGTCTGGAGATTGCCATGTGGCAATGCAGGGCAGTGGCGATCCTACCAGTTTGGTTGGGGGGTCAGGTGCCCCAAGGTGGCATGCCGGTGGAGGGGAGGGAGGGACAACCCAGAGGCACATGGTGCTGCCAGTGGTGGCAGCAGACATCAGCATTTGGCCCCGCCTCCTGCCCCATCGCACAGCATTTGCAAGCACTGAGGGTGTGATGGGGCGGCACAGGGGGTGGCGATCACTAGACCTGGCCCTGGGGCGAAGACTCGGCTGGGTCCACCACTGATGCCAGGCAGCGCTTTCTGATCTGGTGCTCTTGAGCACTATAACTTCCCCCAGGAAGGAAGCACCCAGTGACGCAAGGTTGTGACCAATGTTGCCAAGTATAGTCCCTGTGTTTCTTGGCAGGACACATACAAGCACCTGTTCCTTCCTTTGCTGGCTGCTTTCATGAGCTTCCATGTGCTGTGTGCACCAGTCACTGCTGACACAAGGCATGCGTACCTGAGAACAATAATAATTCTTCCCCCCAGTACTAGAGAAACAGGGCAGCAGCGCTATCACTTGGCCCCCAAAACATGAGGAGGTAGCGGTGGCCCTTACGTATCTAGGACTATGTCTGGTCCTGCGGCTGCTACTCCTGCCACCACCATCTTGGCTGGGCCACACGCAGCACACCCTTCTGGCCTGGTACCGGGGGTGGACTGTCCCTGTCCCCTGCTTGTTACGCCACTGGTGCCTCCTCTTCAAGGTCCTTTAATGTTTTCTGAATATTCCCATGCAGAGCCATTGTCGAAGTCCTTCTTTTCCCCAGGGAGCTTCAGTGGAGATGAGAGGATGGGAAGATGCCTTACGCAAGCACATGTGGTGCCAGCAGGCCTCCAGGTGCTACCCATTGATTCCGTCTTTCACTCCACACTGCTGCACCTGATGGAAGACTCCTTGTTCAGTTAGCATGCTTGCAGCCTGGGTCAATGCCGCCTTTTTGAGCAGCAACATTGATCCGGGTGGAGTTTCATCTCTGGGAGGAGTCTCCAGGCCCATCGTTCTCTTCATCAAGGCACTTGCACACCAAAACAAACATCACTTACATATTTAAAAGTGAGTGTTTTGGCCTCATATCTGAAGCTGAAATGTAGCCCATGGGAGGGACATAAATTCCCTCCAAGTGTTCTACTTTAGTAGAGCTCAGCTTTTTGTCATGCAAAAAAGATCGGAATAATTTTTGCAACCAGCTGCAATTCCTCTGGGAAGGCAGGCATTGTGCAGCGAGCAATCTTGTCAAAGGCAGGAATAAATGCCTCCAGCTTCCCCAGTTTAATGATCTTATCCTTTCCTTCAAAGCATTACATGGTTAAACTACTGGGGAATAACAGTCGAAGCCGAGAAATCTAAATACAGCCAAGTTGTTTTCCACTTACTCTAATATAACTGACAGGTGTTATTCATAAAAAAAGAAAAGGGAAAACATTCAGTCTGATCACTTTTCAACAGCACACAGCAGCTATTTATATTACTTGTTAGACACAGTGACTTCTTTCATCATCTCTGGTACTTGTATTGGCCAGGTTGGTTCGTTGAGCTGAAGGATGGTATTTTTCGGCACAATCCTATTGAGATTCCCGTGCTGTGATGTAGCAGTGCCAAAATGGCCTCCACTGTATCCAGTCAGTCAGTCAGTCAGTCAGTCAACAGGTACTTATGTACTGCTTTTTAACACAAAGTTCACAAAGTGGTTTACAGGCAAATAGTAATAATAAAGTTAAATGGCTCCCTGTCCCAAAAGGGCTCACAATCTAAAAAAAAAAAAAAAAGGCAGACCACCAGCAACAGCCACTAGAAAAACTGTGCAGGGGTGAAGAGGGACAATTGTCCCCTTGCTAAATATAAGAGGAACACCACCGGAAAAAGTGCCTCTTGGCCAGTTAGCAGGGGTTGCATAATGTCTTGCATTCTCCCTTGAAATACATGTTGGATTATATTCAAAATTCAATCCAACATGGTTGTGGATGTGTAGACGGCTCCTTGCTCACCAGAGTGCCCTATAGTCTGCAATGCATCGTTGGAGCTCTTCCTTGCAAGATCAACCTCATTCAGTGTGGTGTCCAGTGTGGAAATAGAGGAGTGATGGCGAACCTATGACACACAGTCAAAGGTGACATGCCACAATGTTTTAGGTGACATGCCAGCATTCGCCAACACCCAACAACAACTGAGAGCGCAATCCTACCTTATGCCAGCCTAGTAAGGCCGACATAGCAGGGCCAGATCCACAGGCCCATTTAGAGGCAGCAATAGCAACGTGCAGGGCAAGGGGAGGTTTTCTCCTTGCACCCGCATAAGCCCCAGTCACCCCTATGGGTGACTGCTCGGATCTGCGCCGGCAAAATAGCAGCGCAGAGGAACGTGCATGGGAGCAGCCCGAATTGGGGCCGCCCTGGCCAGGAACCAGCATTAGGATACAGCACTAAGGCCGTCCTGCGTCACAACCACATCACAACTGCCGTCTCCGCCAACTGCGCTGCCAGTTACGCCCCTGGAACGCCCTCGCGGCGGCCCTGCGCTGACCGAGCAACGCCAGTGCTTGACTGGTGCATGGCCAGTGCTGCCGACGTTTGCAGCGGCGCCCGAGCGTTGGCGCTGTCGCTTGCGCCGGCCGAGCACCATAGCACCGACACGGATGTGCTTTATGGCACATTCGCAACAGCATTTGGCCAGCGCAAGAGCGTAGCGCCGGCGCTAAGGGGGGGTATAGGATTGCGCTGTGAGTTTGTTTTGGTAATGATATGATTGTAATGCTTTGGAATGGTTTGATTTTATATATATATAAAAAATGGACGTGGGTGGGTGTGTGGGTGTGTATGTTCTGAATAGGCTTCGCGACGCTGGGACCGGGCCGCACGAAACTCGCCACGCATGTACCTTGTGGCCTGGCAACAAACACTGCGGGGGTGAGACCCCCCTACAGCCCCCCATTTTTGGGTAGGGGGCCCAGATAGTCAGGAACCAAGGGGATTGCATTGGACTACAGGTCTGCTGCCACCCTGTGGTCACAGACGATTCTGCAGGGTCTCTGGTACAGCTGCTGTAGAACTAGGCAGAAGCGAAACTGAAACTACTGGGGCTGGAAGCAGCACGTTGCACACTTTTCCAGCACCCACTCGGATGGTACAGGGACACATTTCCACAAAGCTACCTGGGCACCTGTTCCCCTATCTCCTGCTTCACTGCTATCCTGCCACAGTGCCTGCAGACAGGGTTCAGTAAGTGTTACTGTTTACTTTCGCTCTCTTACGTGATTGTGTGCCTGTGTCCTTAACTGTGATACTGCAGGTAGAATTCATTCCTTCTCCTCATAGAGCCTCAGCGTCCTTTGTCCCCCGGGCAACGCCGGGTCACAAACAGCTAGTATATATATATATAATGCATAGCCCCGCACATGATTGGACTGTATTTTTGTTAAATACATGAATACGTAAATAATTGTTTCTCTTTTGTTGGGGTGGAGAGTGACACGCCAACAGAGTCAAGTTAGGCATTTTTGACACAGTAAACCAAAAAGCTTTGCCATCACTGAAATAGAGGCTGCTGGTGGTCTCCCCAAGGAAAGGGGACATTCGACCCCTTCCTCTGGGGTAAAAGCCCCAGCCGCCGCTATGGGACTACTCCAGCTTGTGTCAGAAAAATTGCTAGCGTCCAAGTAGTTCCGTGTCAGGAAATCAGGACCAGGAAGGGGATAGGATACTGTGGTAGCCACTACCACTATTCCTTCCCCCTCCCGGGCCTGATGCATGCCTCCCTGGCCTCTCCCTGCCCCATTTCACCCCTCCCCACCTCCTTTCCACACTGCCCCTCTCCTCCACCAGCCTGCGGAGATCCTAGCTGCTCTGGTGGGCGCAGGCCTTTGATTGGCCCTGCCAGGTTGGCACAGACTTCTCTGATGGTGCCACAAGACTCTGTGCAGCCACACTGTGCCTTATGGCCCGCTTACGACAGTGTGCATGCTCATTCCTTCAACGCTGGGCCAGTTAGGATTGGACTGTCCATTTTTGTATTCTTTAAGTAGGAAAGAAACTATTGGAAGATCATCGTCACCAGATTTTAAAACGAGCCCTTCCCAAATAAGAATGCCCAACCCCAGCACCATCAGTCTCCCTGAAAGCTGGAGGAGGAAATGCTGACGCGGCTTTTCACCACAATACAAAGCACTTTCTCTTCCAGTCCCCGCACGGTCACAGCAGTGGCGCACCAGTTCGCCATTAGCCCATTGAATTAAAGAGCAAAGCGGATTTGTCGTTGTGCTTACGGTGGCAATTACGTCTCCCACTTCGTTGCGAAAACCTAGTCAACAAACACATCCAACTACTTCATCTAATGCTGAATTAACGAGTCCACAGTTGCCTTCCCAGCAGCAGAAAAGAGGACACGTTTATAGCACCATGGACCATGAAACGTGACTTCAGCTCTTCGCCACCTCTTTGGGGGAGGGAGGAGGCATTTACATACAAAGTGACTGGTGCCAATGTAATAACAGCGAGAGCGCCACGCCACTTGCAGAAGTTTCCTTTGCCGTTTTGAATCTCCATAACAAACACTGGCCCCGCGCTGGAATGGGAAAGAGGTATTTGCTTTGAATCAGGAATGAAAATAGAGGCATGCTTCACGGCAATCAAGCCCTGAATGGATTTGTGCATTGCACATTTTTTTCAACATGAAGAAGCAACCCAGAGCTTCCATGGGCATTTTGAGACCAACCTGTGCTTTGCATGTCCGATTGCGATGTGTGGCTTTCAATGGAACTTTTTTCCTTCAATTAAAATAGTGCATGCAGAGCATGACCACGATAGAAACCACTGTGGGGGCAAGTCCTGAAGCTCCCCCTCCTCCAGCCCTCCCTCATGCTTCCTGCTTTGCTGCTATTTTTTTCAACAGCTATTTTTTTTGGGGGGGGGGGCAAAATAACCAGGTCATGTTATGCATTCTGCTGAATGTGTTGTTTGGCCCTAATTTATTTATTTTCTTTTCGCATTTTTGGACCTCTCTAAAAGCTCATTAAAAAAATCGCAATACAATCAGAAAGAGAGAGAGAGAGAGAGAGAGAGAGAGAGAGAGAGAGAGACTACAAGAATCAGTAAAACTCCCAATCAACAATGCATTGGCCTCTTAAACTCTGAAACTCCCAGGTCAATAAAGCTGTTTTCCATAAAGAACAGGGGAGGAGGCATGAACCTCCCTTGGGACAAGTGACGCACGGTGTGGGGGCAGCAGGTGAGGCAGAACTGCCCCATCAGAGTCCTTCAACAAGTGCGTGCAAAATGTACATGGGTTGTGAGTGCTTGCCCACCTCACAAGGTGGCACCAGCACTTTTTGAAGAACTCTGGTGGGGCAGTTCTGCCTTAATGGTCAGGTCCGGAGACAGTCTGAAGCCCAGAGAGGCTGCACAGTCCTCAGAAAGCCACCCGGACCGATTTAAAGGCAACTTCTGGTTTTTGGCAAAAACTGGAAGTCGCTTGATTTCAACTTGGAGCTTCATTCTGAAATCTGCAGAGGCCATTGGCAAACACATGTGGCCTCCCCAGGCTTCAGAATGTCCCCAGACAAATCGGAGCTCAGCTCTGGTAAAGTTCAGGGGATGTCCCCCCCCCCCGCAGAAAACCACAGATTTTAACATCCGTGGTTTGCCATATCCATGGCGGTTCCTGGAAAGGTACCCCCACGGATAATAAGGCCCCACTGTAGTAGCAACAAAAGATGCCGTTTCAGGGTGCAATCCACGCCCAGACATCGCACCAACACTAAGTCATTGTGTTGCGCAATGTCATTAGTGCTGACACGGGGTGCTGAGTGCCCCCCCGTGTCAGCGCTAATGCTCCCAGACCAGCGCAGGGGCAGCTCTGGGTGGGAGGGAAGGAGGAACTGGGTGGGGGCGAGCAGAACTGGGTGATGGGGGGAGCCAGCAGGCAGGCCGGCCCGGGGAGGATGTGGGTCTGGAACACGTCCATTAGGCCGCATCCTAGGCCTCATCCCCAGGCCACGCGGCCTCAATTTGGGCCATGCAGTCTCTTTGGTTCTGCCCCCACGATTTTGAGGGCACAGATCCAAGGAGCACATTGGGGAGGCTGGCGCCTCCACAGGTGCAAGGGCACAATAATGCCCTTGTGCTGGGTCGGCTCCTGCCTCCTCTTAAGTGGGGCTGGATACAGTGCAGGCCCACAGGCCTGCCTGTTCTGGCACTCCTTAGGATTGGGCTGCCCGTATTTTATCATACACGGTCACTGAGTCCTAAAGCCCCATTCGGATTTTCAGAAAAGGTACACTCTAGCAAGCAAACGCAGCACACTGATGAAAGACCATCAATTCCGCGATTAGTGAACAGTGGGAGGAGGGTAAGTAAGGAGAGGCCTGATCAGTTGATGGTTTGTATATGCTAAATTCACTCTGTAACAGTCTGATTGCCTTAAAAAATACTCCACTTAATCGCATCTAATGATAGTCCTTCCTATCAGCGTGGCCTCCCTGCGTATTTTGTCTCCACGTTGATGGGAGACAAGCAAGCAGTGGAGTGCTTTTATAGACCCAAACAAGCCGCCAATCACTTTCCCTTCTTGATTGCTTGGGCGGGGGGGGGGGAGAAGGAGGCTCAACATTCTGCCAAGGAATTGTAAGCAGAACTTGAAGCAAGAACTCTCTGAATAATCTCTAGCTGAGAAGTCTTGTTCCTGTGATACGTTGAATTGGAATGAAAACCCATAGAAGCACATTTTTCCCCCTTTCCTGCAATGGTATAGGGTAGTTTATTCTCTGAGATGTTGCAAAGAATGTTAATCATGAATGACAAGTCAGAGGAAACCCTCCATATTTTAAAAGAGCATTGCTACAGTAATGGAAGAGCAAAGAAGTCTCTGAGCAGCCAATGATCAATACACACCAGCATTCATATTACCAACAACCAACAATAAGGAATGATAGACGCATGATGTGCAATATACTTACTGGGCAAAATAGATGGCATGACTTGTAGGAAGAAAAAGATACCAGCCCAAGCAAGAGAGAAGACAGCCACATTCAAATGGATGCATGTCAATGGCTGGAAAGTATAAAAATGGGCATAATGACATTTTGTGAAACGACTGGTGTAAATATGCAATGGAACGATGAACTTTCTCTGGATCCACATTTGAGTCTGGTCAACGAATTTTATTTTTTGTTTTCCTGCTATCATTGTTTGCATCAGGAAATTGCATATAGCACATAAAAGGATGGCGGTGGCTCTGTTTTGCCTTTGTGTGTTAAAAACAGCAACAAATGGGATGACATTTTTTTTCACCTGTTAGAACGATTTAGCAAACAGCCACATGGCCAGAGGGGGATGGCATGGGTAGGACTGCAGGTGCCACCCTCCCTGACTCCAAGAGTGGAGCAAACACGCTTTATGATGCATTTGCAACACTCCTGGGCTGGCTCAAGGGACTTGTGCTGGCCTAACTCCGGGTTAGGATTGAGCCCTCAGTCTGGTCCAATTGCCCTCTAGCTCTGCATCTGTTCCAGATTCCCCTTCTGGAATGACTCTATGGCTACACATTTCCAATCCTATTCAGTCTCCTGATCAGGATAGATTCTTCAGTGGTCATCCCTGGCTTACACTGGGCTTGGCGCTTGATTTTGGGATACGCTCCTTGATCACGGACATCTGCTCAACCCCGACTAAGAGCGCAATCCTCACCTGAAGTTAGGCTGGCACAGTGAGGCCAGCAAAGTTTGGCCGGTACAAGGGGCACCGTAAAGAATGGTTTGGACCACTCTCGGCATCAGAGAGGCTAGCACACAGACATGTGCCATCCTCCCTGACTCCGAGAGTGGTCCAGATCGCTTTACAGTGGCCCTTGTGCCGGCCCAACTTTGCTGGCCTTACTGTGCCGGCCTAACTCCAGCTTAGGATTGCACTCAACCTCTGATCCCAACTCAGTTCTTGAAACCAGAAACAGCTGGTGTGTGTGTATGTGTGTGTGCACGCGCACGTGCGCGCACACATGCTTGTACACATGCAAAGAGAGGCTCCTTGTGATTTAGTGCTTGGTAACTTAGGCAATCCTAACCTGGAGTTAGGCCAGCACAAGCCCAGGAGTGTTGCAAATGCACAGAAAAGTGTATTTGGACCACTCTTGGAGCCAGGGACTACGGCACACGCCTGTAAATAAATAACCTAAAACCTATAATTTTCTTTTGGTTCACACCCTTCACACTGTACCCAGTATGTTGTTATTGTTTACAGTGTCCTTGGAGATGCTTTCTGTTGAAGCACAAATATCGGAACAGATAAAGCAGACTATAGACACGGTGTTTTTATCAGGGCTGTTGTGCTCCTCAGCACAGATTTGCATCGTTCACCCATCCAACAAACAGACAAAAACAAAAAATCCCCCACTTGGTTTCCAAACTTTGTCAACTACACAGGGGCGGATCTTCTAGAAATGGCGCCCATGGCACCCAATGAAAATGCGCCCCAGGGGCACGCACATCATGACGTCACGACATCGTGACGTCATGACGTCGCGCCCCCGCCCCCTCTAAGAAGTGCGTTCTGTTCGCTCCCACCGGCCCTTTAAGGCCAGCGGGAGCGAACAGAACGCGGCCAGGGCAGAACGCGGCGCCGCCCAGTGCCCTGTCCCCCCGCCTTGAGAAGCGGGAGGGGGTGCCGGGCGGCAGCGCGTTCTCCATGCTCTGGCTGGCCTTAAAGAGCCAGCCGGAGCACGGACAATGCCGCGCGGTGCCCCGTCCCCCACTCTAAGAGGCGGGAGGGGGCGCCGGGTGGCAGCACGTTCTCCTAGCTTTGGCTGGCTCTTTAAGGCCAGCCGGAGCTAGGAGAACGCGGCGCAGGGCCTGGGCAGGCTCTGGGCGCCATTTTGGGGGCGGGGCATGCCATGGCTACAGCGCCCTCACCCAAGATGGCGCCCAGGGCTCGTGCCCCCCTTGACCCCCCCTAGATCCATGACTGCAACTACACAAATGAAAGCTCCAATTTGTACGCTTCTTTGTCCCTTTGCCAGTTCCTCCCAGTGGTTTCAAAGACGGTTCTGTACTTGGCCTGGGTTCTTTCCATTGGATGCATGTTGAACAAGTTGGTGCTGTACAGATCCTTTGCCACGCATTTTCTTTCAGGGAAGGTTTAGCTATAGATTAAGATATTGCAGAAATATCCAGCATTGGCAGGTGGAAGAATGCCTCAGGGACCCGGACCCTTTTCCCTTTGTTGTCGACTGCCAAATTTAACTTCAAAAGCAAAGCATCAGGTTTGCACGGACCAAAATACGACGTCCTTAGAACTGCGGAAGATTTTACATGAGATCCATTCTATGATTATATTTCGAGGATAGGAACAATGTGAAGCAGCTTCAAATGTGGTTGATTTCTATTTTTAACCAGATACATCCCAAAAATTTAATGCAAAAGAATCTCAGATAAAAAAAGGAAGAGGCAGCCTCCAGAGCTCTAGAGCATGACGGAGAACATTGCATCGCGACCCATTGGGGGCATGAAGTGGGTCATGGTGGTAAAGAGTTAAATGGAACCTGCAATGATGTAGCAATCCTAGCGCTACCTTCCAAAGGGCCTGTCACCTGTCACCTCCTTCAGCTGGAGTATGTGGGACCCTTTTCCTCCAACACCCATACCGACGTTTCTCTCCATACGTTTGCTGCGCTTTTGGGAACATTCAGACATTATCACTGTAGGAGGCTATAAAATGCTGCGGTACACAATGTCCAAGGGTTATCCCCAAATGCCCCACAAATATGTGCATATCCAGCAAGTTAATAGTAACCTTTGAGCTATTCAGGCATATGAAACATCTGTGCCTCTCAGCCTAAGACAAAGCATAGAGGGAGGAGGGAGTCAAGAAAAGTCACTGAGTATTAAACCAATAAGCTGTTAGAGAGGAAACAATCTAAACACATCAGGAACATGTCCATGAGCAATCTCTCTCTCTCTCTCTCTCTCTCTCTCTCTCTCTCTCTCTCTCTCTCTCTCTCTCTCTCTCATCGTTTGACGGTGTTAGCAATTTGGAAGAAGTCCTCCTTAAAATGACAAGAGGAAGATAAGGTAGAACCCCACATGATTGCTCCAATCCCGGTGAATAGCCCTCATTCTGAGATTTCATTAAATGAAATTAACTTTACTGTCACTGCAAAATGGCCCTCATAAAAGGCTACCTTCGCCTGTGGCGGTGGGCTTAGGGAAGGCGAACCCATGGCTTCAGGTTTCTCGAAATGTGTCCGGAGTGCTGGCATTTCGACAGCCTCGGCCAACGCATTGTGTCGCTATAAAGTCCAAGTACAATGAGCCATGACGAGAGGAGTGAAAATCTGCGTTTAGGCATTGACGATGCAACCGTATTAAAATACGTCTGCTCCACGAATCAAGGCATGGCCCGAGGAGAGAGGCCCTGAAGGATGTATACAACGGCCAGGGACACACTCTTGAATGATGGTTCCTTATCACGTTGGCTAGTGATTCACTTTACAGCCCTGGCTCTACTCTGCTCTGGCGGCAAGGATTGCTCGGAGAATCCTGCCAATAGTTTTCTGGTCATCTTACAGCATCACAATTGTAACAGCATCTGTTGAACTATTTCTTAATTGCAGCATGCTTAAACTGATGTAAGAATGCACTTGTGGCAGTGTTGCACAAATGCATCACTGGGGGGAAATGTTTAAGAACGATGCCTGAATTGAGAGCATTCGCTGGCCTATCATTGGAAATCCAAACACCCTACGACATCTAAATAGGGACCTCAACAATTGGGGTGGGGTGTTGAAAACTGTGTGAGATCACAGTCGTGTGACTATCCGCATAGTAGCCTGGTCTATCTGGGAAGGGTTTGGAAATGTTCCAGCATTTGCTATCAATAACCCTTATTCAAGGGAGCAATAACAAATGGATGAGTGCAGTTCCTTCCTGTTTGGATTTGAAACATCTCTGGGAGATGTTTTCAGCAAGTTCTCCCCCCCCCCACACACACACACACACTAAGGGCGCAATCCTAACCTGGAGTTTGACCAGCAAAGTTTAGCCGGCATGACAGCCACCATAAAGTATGTTTGGACCACTTTTGGAGTCAGAGAGGCCAGCACACAGACGTGCGCCATCCTCCTTGACTCCGACAGTGGTCCAAATGCCAGCCAAACTTTGTGTCCCTTGTGCCAGCCAAACTTTGCTGGCCTAACTGTGCCGGCCTCACTCCAGGTTAGGATTGTGCTCTTAAAGGTTAACCCTAACCAAATTCCCCTGCTGAGGCAGTGGCGCACCGAACCCACGTTCTGCCCAGGGGCAGGGCTGATGCTCTGTGCCCCTAGCGTCAGCTTTCTGCCCCTTCCCCACCCATTGACACACCCTCCCAGCATGCCAGGCTCCATTTCAGAGCTGTACGGGGGCAAGGGAGGCTGGGCGGGCCAAAACCATGCGCCCCTTTGAGAGGCAAAGTGCCTCGTGCCTGGGAGCCTTTGGCCCCCCACCCCACCCCACAGTCTGCGACTGTGCTGAGATCAGCGCCCACAAAATAGCAAACGCAAGTCCATGTGGCCGGAAGCAGCCCAAATCACGGCCGCCCAGCCCGGGAACAGGGGGTTGGATATGGCCCAACAGCCGTATCCTGTCTCTGCCCCCAGCACTGCCCTGTTAATCCTCCTAATCAGCTCTGGCATGCCCTTGCCAACGCCCTGCGTTGGCAGAGCTAAGCTGCCTCTCAAGCAGTACTGCTGCTCCTTACGCTGCCCAGCAACCGAATCCGCAGTGCAGACGTGCCTTGGTCCGGCGTAAGAGCGCTGTGCCGGCGCGACACCAGGTTAGGGGCGTGCCCTTATTTATTTATTTATTTGATGTATTTTTATACCGCCTTTCTCCAGATTTCACTGGACTCAAGGCGGTTTAAATGGCCAGGCTGTTCATAAACCCCATTTTTCAATTGGGGTTTTTACAATTATTGTTCGATGTACCATTTCTTCAGATGTTTCCCTTTCAATGAGAAAGGGAATCCTGATCCTGGCTGCACTCTTGCACCTTCTGAGCCTTCACAGTCCACCACAGATCGCACCTTGGCCAGTTCTTTTGTCAGCTGACTCCTCCACACTCCTCCCATTCCTCCACAAGCTCTGTCAGTGACTTCTGGTCTCCCATCCAAGGCCAATCCAAGGCTGATCCTGCTTAGCATCTTCAGGCAAAGGCAACAGCTCAACCTCCAGACCACACTTCCTGCCCAGTCTTTATCCTTAGTCTGTATCCGTACTGTATTTTATTGCACCTGTACTGCTATTAAGTATTTCCGACATCCAAACTACTGCATGGAAATTTCCTCTTGGACACCACTATTTCACTCCATTTGGGGGGGCTTAACAATTGAGCTCCTGCAGTTCAGACTACCATAGCGGAATGCTATGCTTTTCCATTTTGTCACAAACGGAACCATCAATCCATTCTGCGGAGGTGACTCATTTAGACAGGGTATTTCCTTCGCCAGTATGAGGAGCTGCCAAAACAGAGCAGGAGCATTTTCTGGATCCGAGAACATAAAGGGGAACTCCGACTGATGCCGGCTGTAGAATTGCTCGTGGGATCTAAAAGTATAGAAAATGCCTTGCAATCAAGCATGTTGAAAAGAGGATATGTAGGCAAATAGAAATGCAAGAGTGTAGGAGTCACAGCATGCATGAATAAAAGCAAAGCAGGGGTTATACAGCTGAAGAAAATATACAAATGAGCCAAGTTCCCAGCATCAGGAAGGACTACTCAGAGATATACCTGGGGGGGGGAATCACCGCACTAAGTTTTGCAAGTGACCGCTCCCCCTCCTCTTTGGAGCCATTCGGAGCCAACGTAGCCTCCGTTTTGCTCCAAAGAGGAGGGGAAGCAGCGGCAAGCAAAACTTAGTGCTGTGACCCCCCTCTAGTTATGCCTCTAGGACTACTCACTATACCTACAAAGAGCAGTTGGATCTGCTAATATGTAAAGTTTTGAGTGGAAAGTGCTGGAAATACTTCCACATAGTATGCGCGTAGTTCCCGAGCGTTAGTTGTGCTTTTATCAGCTCTCAGGCTGCAATCCTATGCATACTTACTTGGGAGTAAGTCCCATTGATTATAATCAATTGCTTATCCAGGTGAACTCTCACAGTTCCCAAACTTTGTACCGTGACACACTCACAGGGCACTGCACAAAATCTCAAACAGTCGCACAAGATCTCATGAGGATCACACAATTCTCACATGAGCGCATGAGATTTTATGCAACCTGGCAAGCTGGAAAGATGAGGCTTCGTGGTGCCTCTATGAGTGTGAAGGGCACTACAATGAGTTTGACTCAACTGCGATGAGTCTGGAAACCAGTGCCTCAGGCTATGAACCTGATACTTCAAGGGGAGTACAACCTCCCTCCAGGACAGGGGAACTCCCTGCCACTGCATCAAAGGATCGCCTGACCAGGAGGACCTCTGTCTTGTCCAGATTTGATTTTGGCTTGTTTGCCAAAGGAATCAAAAAAGAAACTATCACATTGATTGCATTGATTTTTTTTTTTTAAGGGAAACAAAAGATATATAAGTAGGGCCATGGACAAGGCGTCCAAGTGGAATGGGTTGGAATTCTGAGAGAGGAAACACCCCTGGGTTGGAGTTCAGATTATACCTTCTCCCACTGAACTGGCTGCAAGAGAGGACCAGGATATGCACACTTGGGAGCAGAGCCGTAATCGGCTCAAAGTGCGCCGGGGCAGGGCAATGTCACAGAGCCCCCGGTGCCATTGCCCCACCCCCTGGGCCACCCTACCCCCCCAGCACCTGGAATCACTCCATTTAGGAGCATTCCAGATGCAAGGGAGGGTGGGCAGGCTGAAAAACGCATCACTTTCCCACCCTGCTGGAACCAGCGCCCATTGCGCCCACCTCCCCTCATGGCACCATAAATACACCTCTGCCAGGGAGCCTGCCGATTCAGAATTGCATGGGACAGGTATGGAGGGAGAGAACATCCTCTGCTGAGAGGTCAAACCAGGGCTAATTGCTGTGAAAGACATAGCCAGCCTGAAGACCACTCATGGGGCACACGCTGCACATAAAATATATATATATATATTCAAAAACTTAAAAAAGCACCTGGCGTCTAAGAGCGCAACCCTAACCTGGAATTAGGCTGCCACAAGGGCCACCGTAAAGCACTTCTGGACCAACAAAAGATCCACTTTACACTTTAAAGATCGTGCTTTACAGATTGGACCACTCTCGGAGTCAGGGAGGATGGAGCACATCTGTGTGCTGGCCTCTCTGACTCCAAGCGTGGTCCAAACACACTTTACGGTGTCCCTTGTGCCCACCAAACTTTGCTGGCCTAACTGTGCCAGCACAACTTCAGGTTAGGATTGCGCTCTAAATCCATGTGGCTCCGACTTACTTAACTACAGGTTCCTCCTTAACAATTATTAGAGCCCTATTAATCATACTATGCCTTTTGCTTGGCAGGGAAGTCATGGTTTCACACTCTTTAGTTAAATGATAGTGGAGCTTTGAAGAGGAAAAAAAAAAAGCAGAGAGCCCAGCAAGCTTCATCTAGAATCCAATTTTTTCATCTCCTTCCTTAATTACTTCAGCGAGCCGTTTGGTCCATCTTACCTCCTGACAATATACAGTATATGCTGGAAAGTTCAATTGAGCCACTGTAGCGTAATAATACAAGAGCAACTTCAGACTTCCACAGAGTTAAACATATATTAATTAGCAAAGCAATAAAAACGCAAGAACAGACCTGCGGGATGTGAGGTTTCCGATACCGTTTCATTTTCCGTGAGGAATGTGACTGCAAATATTCTGAGCGGCTCAACGAACTGGAGAGTGCAATCAGAAAGACAGTTCAGCTTATGGACTTGCAAAACTTCCATCGCTTAAAAGCAAGTGTAAGGCAGGGTCAATAGCTTGTGGACCAGCGGCACTGAGAGCGCAATCCTAACCTGGAGTTAGGCTGGCACAGTTAGGCCAGCAAAGTTTGACTGGCACAAGGGACACCATAATGTATGTTCGGACCACTCTCAGGGTCAGGGAAGATGAACCACATCTGTGTTCTTGCCTCTCTGACTCCGAGAGTGCAATCCTAACCTGGAGTTAGGCCAGCAAAGTTTGGCCAGCACCAGGGCCACCTTAAGGCACGTTTGGACCACTCTTGGAGTCAGGGAGGATGGCACATCTGTGTGCTGGCCTCTCTAACTCCGAGAGTGGTCCAAACATACTTTACGGTGTGCCTTGTGCCAGCCAAATGTTGCTGGCCTAACTATGCCAGCCTAACTCCAGGTTAGGATTGCATGCTGAGAGTGGTCCAAATATACTGTACAGTGTCCCTTGTGCCAGTCAAACTTTGCTGGCCTAACTAAGTCGGCCTAACACCAGATTAGGATTGCACCCTGAAGCTCCCAAATTCATGCAGTAATACAGTAAGTACCCCTTATCCAGAATTCCAAAATGCGGGATATTCCAAAATACTGAACTTGTTTAAGCATCAACATGATCTGTTTTTGTTTTTTGTTTTTTTTACTTTTTTGCCCAAAGAAATAAAATTACAAACCTGGTTCCATGCACAAAATTATTTTTAAAAATATTGTATAAAATTAGCTTCAGGCTCTGTGCATAAGGCAGTGTGGGCCAAGACCCACTAGGTGGGTCGTGAGCCAATAACAGTTAATAATTGCATATGTATACAGTTTGAATATCCCGTAACCCAAACGCCAAAATCCGAAATGCTCCAAAATCCGTACTTTATTTAATGCCCTCCTATCCTGTTTGGCCCTCCCTCCCGCCTTCCCCCCACCCAGAAATGGCCCAATGCAAGGCAAACTCAGCCAGCGCGGGACTGATTTACCCAGTGGTTGCAGGAGTGGTGCTGGGCAGCTGCTCCCTCACTCGCGCCCATGGCAGGTGCTATGCTATAGGCGTGACGCCTCTGACTTCAAGATACAGAGGAAGCTATGCAGAGGCAGAGTGCGAGTGTAACCTGGGGTGGCGCGAGCCATGGGCGCCGGCAGCGGCGGGGCGCCATTGCACGGAGTAACCCGCGTGCTAACCCGTGCTGTTTGGCCTGCCTGCCCTCCCTGGTGTCCATTTCGCTCCAAAATGGAGCTATTCCGGGCGCAGGGAGGCATGGTGATGCACGGGGGTGGGGCAACATGCTGGGGGCGCGGTTTCATCACCCTGCCATGGGAGTACTCGGTGCTCGGTTCGTCTCTGAAGCTACGCCAGCGTTGCTGCATCAGCGGGCGGGAACGTAGCTAAGATTGGGCTGTTCGTCTCCCCTAATGCCAGCCTTTTAAAGTTTATGGCCCTTAATATCTGTGTCTGCTCCTATACAACATGTATTTCAACAGAAGCAATAAAACTGTGTTACTTCTTTGGAAATTGACTGAGAACTGGAAGAATCCTGGGGGGAAATCAGAGCGGCATTAGAGAAATGAGCGTGCACTTCTGGAATGACTATGGTGCCTGCATTTTCCTTATCCCTGTATCTAGCCGTAGCATTCCAGAGGTCCATGTAAATTTATTCATTCCATCGAGCCAGTGTTTGGGCTCTGTGCATTAGTGCTCTTTCCATGCTTCCTTGACTTTTAAGGATGCCAGCTTTTCAGTGCAGCTCTTAACCCCGGCTCAACGCTCCACTGCAGCATTCGTTTTGATACTTAAGTCTTCTGTGCAGAGTAAATATTGGTATTTAACGTTTTTTGGGGGCCCACGAAATATATGCTTGCTGCACACACAAACGAAGAGACCGCGTTTCAAAATAAATTTCAGTGGCTTGGTATGAAATTAGTTTTTCCACTTTTAATGGAAATAGAAGCAGAATGTTCTTCTCCGGTGTGTGATGAGGCTGCTCCCTGGTCTCCCTCCATCTTACATCTTGCGAAGGTGTAAAGAATTCAAAAATGTGTAGTGTTGCATGGTTGGAAATCACACATTTCCTTTTTGCCACTCGAGTGCAAGGGAAACACAGTTGATCACGAATACTCACGACATCCCGGCTCAATTCTCATTGTATTGTAAATGATGTGCTTTGAACTTCGACAGTGGTTCTACAACACCATAAAGTTGGGAAGGGGTTCTCCTACGTAAACACACTAACTCCTGCATCGTTCTGGAGCACCTCTATGCCTGTCCCTGGGCTGTGCTACTTCACACTGCCTGTAGGGGGGGCTGCTCTCATGAGTGAATATTCCTCATATATATAGAAATTCTTGCACATGGAAAAACTAGCACATTGGGGAGAAGAACTTTAGATGAGACTGCTGCATGACGCAGGCTGCCCAATCCAAACTGGAGTTGAGCCAGCATAACCCCCTCCCCCCCCCCGCTCTGGCTTCAAGTGTCGCAAACTTGCCATAACACATGTTTGCGCCGACTCAAGAGCCGGCAGTGCCAGCACAAAGATGTGCGCTGGCCTGTCAGTGCCAGATCCAGTCCCCACTGGGGTGTAAATGTGCTCCAGGTGGAGGTACGTGTGTGCTGGGTGGGGTGGGGGTGGGAGAGGGTGGCGGGAGAGCACTGTAGAGGAGGGGGAGGAATTTTTCTGGGTGGGGAAGGGCAAAATGGGGGAGGATCAGGCTTGGGATGGGATGAGATCTGTGGCTGCCGTGCATGCCGTATCCTTAAGAACATAAGAACATAAGAAGAGCCCTGCTGGATCAGGCCAAAGGCCCATCTAGTCCAGCTTCCTGCATCTCACGGCGGCCCACCAGGTGCCCCAGGGAGGCATGAGACAACAAGATGCTTGCATCCTGTTGCCACTCCCCTGCACCCAGTACTCTGAAGTCCTTACCCTGCTCTTGTGCTGGGCAGCCCTACATGGGCTTCCTGGGTGTACACCAGATAAATAGCTGGCCGTTAGGGCACTACATGGGGTAGGGGAAAAATATCCCCTTACCCAAGATGATCTCCAGCCTGCTGCTAACCTGCATTGGCTACAGCATAGCCTACAATAGTGCTGGAGGATTGGGGGCGTAATCCTATCCACTTTTCCAGCTCTGATGCAGCTGCAATGTAGTCCTAAGGTATAGGAACAAATGTTGCCTTGCCTTGAGGAGGTACCCATGACTGCCCCCCCCAAGTTATAGCACGTGCCCAGTTGGCATGGCTGCATCAGTGCCGGAATGTTGGATCGGATTGGGACATGTGGACTCTCACCCATAACTTAAAGTAATATAGCTCCTAGACACAGGTGTTATGACTGTGAGCGCAATTCTAACCTGGAGTTAGGCCAGCACAGTTAGGCCAGCACAGTTTGGCCAGTATCAGGGCCACCGTAAAGCGTGTTTGGACCACTCTCACAGTCAGGGAGGGTGAGGCACGTCTGTGTGCTATATGGTGTCTTTTGTGCCAGCCAAACTGTGCTGACCTAAGTCCAGGTTAGGATTGCGCCGTCAGCTCTCTCCAATTATCTGAAGAGTTAGAACTTGGTAGGGACCTTCACTAGCCTCTCTCTTAAATGCTTGACAAGCTCTATAATTTTGGCACTTGAAATACACTTAAAGATAATGAGTTCGAAATATATCGGACGACTTGACCATAATTCCCCACATTGTCTAACAAGCACAACTGCCACCCTGAAGTTCGGTCTGAAGTGTGGCGCTGAGGATGGCTTGCACAATTTCCCTGGAGGAGGCCTGACTTGTCACCCCTTTTGTCGGAGTGGAGGTGCAGGCAGGAATCGTTTGATGGCAAACGCTGACTTGAAGGAGGGGAATTCACCGTAAGAAGGAGGATTTCGGGGGACTGGTTTGGTCTCCTAACGAAGGGCACTAGAGACTGAAATGCAGACAATGGATAAATCACTTTTGATTTTAAAGGCACTTGAGTCTGCATAGACTACTATTATTAGACTACATAGACTACTATTATTCCGCTGGAACAAAAGACCAAAATGTAATCTGGAACTGCAGCGGCCTGAATTGGGGCCACCCTGGCTGGGGACAGGGCTTAGGATCCAGCGCAATGGCCATTAGCTGTCGACGCCCCCGTTGCCACCCACTGCGCCGCTATCTGACTTATTTTGCATCTGAGCTCAGCTCTGGACTATGTGAGGTCATCCGAAAGGGGTGTTTCTGGGAATGTGCAGAGTGCCTTTCTTCTACCATGCCTGGAAAAAGCCGTTAGCGCCTTCGTGCGCTTATGGTCCCCTTGCTCCGCCTCCCAGAAGATTGGCAGGCTGGAGCTTGCCAGCCATTGGCTCCCCGGGCCACTGGGAGGCGGGCTGCAGCCTCCGACACGAGCTCAGCTCGTGCCAAAAGATCAGTGCGGCCCCAGATGGCGAAGCCCACCCGCCTGCCCTGTAACTAGTCTGGGATTAGCTGGTTGCTGGTCGAGGGTCGGGTAGGAATTTTTTGCTGTTCTCCTGATTGGCTGTTGGAGGGCGTTTTTTTTGCCTACCTCAGCCCTTTTCCAGGGCTTCTCATCAGGCGGTGGTGGTTAGCAGTTTTGGCCACTGGCATGAGAGGTGCAGGGTAAGGGGAAAAACCAGACAGCTCACGGTGTCCATGAGCTGCAAGGTCGTGGGGGAATCTTGGCAGCTCCGATGATGCCTATCCTTCTGGAAGAGCGGCTGGGAGAACCCCATTGACTGGCTCAAGGTGGCCAGCTGCCCGGGCCCCTTAGGGGGCAACTAAGACAGCCATCCAATGTAATGACTGAGATTGGACTCGAGTTGTATGGTTTGCCCAATGAGAGCAGGGGGGTGATCGCTAGGACCGCCACCCCAGGCAGTACCCCGCACCTGAAAAGGGGGAGGTAACCCCCCCTTTCCCCTGTCATATTTAGTCAGTCCTTGTTTGCAAACCCTTTGTATGTTATCAAATAAAGTGGCCCAGGTTATACCCAAGCAACAGTCTGCTGTCTTTATTGGGAGTGCGGGGGTAAAAGGAGGTTGCCATGGTAAGAGTGCAGCTTGAGACTTGCCAGCCCTCGTTTTAGAAATCAGTCCCTGCTCTAATACAAAGTGGGAATGGAGATAGAAGAGGGGCCCGAGGTAGACCCTTTAGGACAGAGTCACTTAAAACCAAGCCCATAATTAGGGTTTTTTTGTTGTTGAAAACCGCATTTGGTGGTTAAACACCACCTTTTGGTGGTTAAAATATCTGAATAAAAACCCAAAACACCGCATTTGGGTGTTCAAGGTATTTTCCAGAAATTAAAATAGACTACATTTCCAATTAGAAATAATACTGTGGCTCAGTGGTGTCAGCCTACCGGTTTGCTAGGCGGAGTTTTTGCGGTCGCTGGGCGGGTTTCCACGGTGATCGGCAGCGTGCTCGCTGCGTTCCATTGCGTAATGGCGAAAGCACGCCCGCTGGCCACTCACCCATTCCTCCTGCCCAGCGTTCCGGCTGCATGACGCCGCTGGTCCAAACATACTTTACCGTGGCTCTTGTGCAGGCCAAACTTGGAGGGCCAAACTGGGCCGGCCTAACTCCTGGTTAGGATTGCACTCTATATCACCTGTATCATCTACCTAGTACACTTTTAAAGCATTTAACATTAATGAAAATGAGCACTTGGATTGAAAATGTAGAATAAAAACACATAACACCACAATTTGTTATTTTAATCAAGAAATTTTGGAAAAAAATACCACCAAAAACACACACACCCCTATGCCATATGAAAGCAATTTGGGCAGAGGTGTCACCTACTCCCCAGTAGACGGTTCGCTGGGCGGGAGTAGGGAGTGATTGACAGTCCGTCGATTCACTTCTGGTTTCTTCGCGCGCCCCGCGCGGCTTTCCCTCGCCTCGGAAGGGGTGCCTGCTCGCCCAGGCACCCGGCGCGCCCCCCACCCATCCCCCAAGACGAGCAGGC
>JAJKFI010011864.1:3539591-3556678 GCA_029204185.1 Lerista edwardsae
TATTATTATTATTATTATTATTATTATTATTATTATTATTATTATTAATTGCATTTCTACCCCGCCTTTCTGCCCGAAGGCACTCAAGGCGGCATTACAAAATCAAACAGAATAAAAACATCATAATTAAAAACAAGAATTAAAAACAATATAAAATACAATATAAGAGTATAACAATCATCCCATGGATCATAAAAGTACAGAAATATAAAAGAATGCAAAGACCAGCCAGCCTGTCAGCAACTAAAAGCCTGCTGAAACAAAAAGGTCTTCAGCCCCCGCCGAAATACCGCCAAAGAGGGAGCAGTTCTTAACTCTAAGGGGAGGGTATTCCAAAGTTGGGGTGCCACCTCCGAGAAGGCCCTATTCCTGGCCGCCACCCCTCTCACCTCTCCTGGTGGCGGCACAGTCAAAAGGGGCCCCCCAGATGATCTAAGAGTACGGGTAGGATTATATGGGAGGAGGCGGTCCCTCAAATACCCTGGGCCCGAGCCGTAAAGGGCTTTAAAGGTCAAAGCCCACACTTTGAATTTGGCCCGGAACAGAACCGGCAGCCAGTGTAGTCGCCGAAGCAACGGCTCGAACCGATGTGCCCCAGCAACCACCCGAGCAGCCGCGTTCTGTACTAGTTGTACTTTCCGGACCGTCTTCAAAGGCAGCCCCACGTAGAGCGCATTGCAATAGTCTAATCTAGATGTCACTAGGGCATGGGTCATAGCTGCACACTTCCAGGCTGCTGACACAGATACCAAGGAGCATACCATGCATGATGGCAGCCAGGAGAGGTCCCTTTAATTAAAGGGACATGTCCCATTGATTAAAAAAAATCAATGTTTTTTAGTTGGTGGGGTGGGCAGACCAGGGGTGGATTGGGGGGAAGGGGTCATGTTTGGAGATGGAAGGGGAGTGTATCCCAGCACAAACAACATGCGCCGGGATGCTCTCCCCTACGTTTGCGACACTTGGGAGCCGGCACTAGAGACTTGTGTTGTCACAGGGCAACATTAGGATTGCCCTGCCCATATTCTTCTTCATTGAAATTTTGAACACAGATAATTTTTAAAAAATGAGACGTGTTTGCATTTCAGTCTTCCAGGACAACTGGGTAATAAGATTTGTCTACAGTGTCAGAATGTATTTTTGAAACTTGAGACAGCTAATTTTTAGACATTTTTTTGACTTGATTTTTTAACACCCATACTTGTTGGTGTTAAAAAAATACTTGTGCAATAGAGAGTCTGAGACTCTTCTGAATAATATTCAGAATACAGAATACAGAAAACGTGCAGGATTTAACATTCTGGTTCTTTCACTGAATTCAACAATTTAGAATTTAGTATTCTAAATTCTACAACTTCCTTTGCACTTCCAAGCTCATCAAAATCCTGTGATAGGCTAGCTTATGACTTACCCAGGATATTCTAAAATACTGGCCTGGGTGAAGGCATGGCTTAGACATGTCACACTGTGTTCATATTTTGGTAGTATTTTGCATTCATTGCAATGGGATTCTGTATTCATTTACAGTTTGCATAATAGTGAGATATATATCTGTTGCAGTAGTTGGCATTGTATTGTTTGACCGTTTGGCCTCACTTTGTAAAACACATACATACATACATACATACATACATACATACATACATACATACATACGTTGTTGTTGTTGCTGTTCAGTCGCTAAGTCGTGTCTGACTCTTCGCGACCCCATGGACCACAGCATGCCAGGCCTCCCTGTCCTCCACTAGCTTCAGGAGTTCGCCCAATTTCATGTTCATCGCTTCGGTGACACTGTCTAACCATCTCCTCCTCTGCTGCCCCTTCTCCTTTTGCCTTCAATCTTTCCCAGCATGAGGGTCTTTTCTAAAGAGTCCTCTCCTCTCATGAGGTGGCCAAAGTATTGGAGCTTCAGCTTCAGGATTTGTCCTTCCAGGGAGCAATCAGGCTTGACTTCCTGGAGGATTGACCGATTGGATCTCCTTGCAGTCCAGGGGACTCTCAAGAGTCTTCTCCAGCACCATAATGCAAAAGCATCTATTCTTCGACGCTCTGCCTTTCTTATGGTCCAGCTCTCACAGCCATACATTGCTACTGGGAAAACCATCGCTTTGACTATGCGAACCATTGTTGGCAGGGTGATGTCTTGGCTTTTTATTAAGTTGTCTAGGTTTGCCATAGCTTTCTTCCCAAGGAGTAAACGTCTTTTAATTTCATGGCTATAGTCACCATCTGTGGTGATCTTGGAGCCCAGGAAAATAAACTCTGTCACTGCTATGGACCCTTGATATTCACGGGGCTTCCAGTCCTGGGCCTCAGAATGCCTTATAAGGCATAAAAACATCATAAAAATATAAAAACCTCTGAGAAACCAGAAATTGCTGGGCGGTCTAGCACAGACTCTGTGGGCCTCAGAAAAACTTCCAGACCTGACCGGAGTTCAGCTCAGCTTGGAGTTCGACTTGACTGGATTCCGGTCAGGTTTGGAGCCTGAGGATAATGTGAGCCTGCAAGTGGATGTCAAGCCTGCGGATAACAGGAGGCCACCTGTATTCTCAGTGTGTGTTTGTGTATTAATGGACACATACACATCTCGCCACTTAGGATACCACTTCATAGATAGGTGGGCTCTGATTTATGAAAGCCAAGAGCAAAACAATGCGGCAATCCTGGGCATGCTGACGGGGAGTAAGCCCAGCAGAACACAGTGGGGCTAACATCCACATAAAGATGTATAGGATGTATAAAGATGTATAGGGTTTGAAGGTGCTACAAGCTACCAAAGCAATGCATCCATTGGATACCATTGGATGCCATGAAGATGAGTCCTACAGCTTTGACCACTCTGGTGGATGTTGAACATTTCCACCAGTCAATCTGTGTTTACAACACTCCACACAACCAGCGGATTTTAATTGCATTAGCTTTGCCGCACCAGAGGTGGCATAACTTTCATGCGAGCTAATTAGATTTGCTCAATTTAAACAGGCACATTAATGCAGCTCAGCAAGGCTCAATTAAATCTTTTTTTCCAAGCAAAATCGCAGTGTGAAGCATTCTGGGTAATGCTATGCAAATTGCCATATTGGCAGAGAAGTTGTGGGAGCTGTTAGTGATGCCTATTGGCGCAAATGTTGTATTTTGCAGTCAGAGGGTGAAGTCAAAACCAGCAAGAGGTTTGTGGCCTCTTCTTGTCTTGTGGCTTCCCAAACTGGCGCTTGTGCCTTCCAAAGCCATCAAAGTTGATTTGTACGCTTGTTTTGACAAAGGTTGCATTTTCAAGTTGGGCCCTAACATTCTTTTTTGCCCATTGAATCATGCTTTGAGATGTTTTATCTTGCAGTCTCAACAGTGGAACATCCTGACAATCTGTTCCATCAGGGGATTTCAAACGTGTGCCTTCCTATGGATGGGTTTTTCCCAACAATTACTCAACT
The DNA here is from genome assembly GCA_029204185.1 of Lerista edwardsae. Lineage (NCBI taxonomy): Eukaryota > Metazoa > Chordata > Lepidosauria > Squamata > Scincidae > Lerista > Lerista edwardsae. Next base: position 3,543,026 of record JAJKFI010011864.1, read on the forward strand.
AGAAATCGTTTCATGTGGGCCTTTTCACAAATTTATGTTCTATCCTTGGTTTGCACCATTTACTCTTCAAGGATGCTTACCCAAACACATCAAAACAATATAAAAACAAAAGACAGAAATAGTTTGAAAATGACACAAGTTATCACCAAATGGCACCCTATATTGGCAAAATGGAAACCTCTGCCATTGCAAAAAATAAATGGCTAATCCACATTATGTCATATCTGGAAGTTGGAAAAATAAGACAGATTTAACTAGTGCCTTAAAACAGTGTTATTCAAACTGTGGGTTGGGACCCTGTGGGGTCATGTGGGGCCATGACATGATGTCAGGTGGGTCACAGAAAGCTGGGAGCAGTCATCTTGGAAGCTGCAGACTTCCTCTTGCTAGATTCCTTTTGTGAGTGTTGACAGTTTGAATTTTCAAGTGAGGGGTGTTTTTTTAATTCTTTTTAGTTCAGTGCTTTTACATCATATTTTGTCCTAATCTTGCTTTCTGTCAGGGCTGTTTCATGGTTGTACAATTGCTGCAGTCCAAGAATTTCAATTTGCATTTCAGTAGTTTATTATGTGACCATGACAGCACTTGCTGATGTCACTTGCTGATGTCACTTCTGACTATGACATCACTTCCAGGTTAATTACATCACTTCTGGAGGGTCCCAACATGAGTGTCATTCTAAAAAGTGGGTCCATATTCTCTGTCTCTTTTGCAAAATATTTCCTGACACGCTGTCTCACATTATCTTCCGTTGTCCCGCTCACACAGCCCTTCGCAATTATTTCTTAGCCCCCTGGATCTCGTTATTTTCTCCCTCTTGTGATTCCATTTTCTCAGTATTTATGGAAGACAATTGTGACTCCTTGACTTTAGCTGTGGCTAGCTTCTTGCAAGAAGTTCTCAGTAGCACCCCAGTCTCCATTGGCTAGAATTGTCTACGTGTGAGCGTTATGTGTTATCTATTTGCCTTTTGTTGTTGTATATTTTATGTCTATTAATAATGCCAATAAAGGTTTCAGAATCAATCAATCAAAAGTGGGTCCCAATCTAAAAGGTTTGAGAACCACTGCCTTAAAAAATAGCAGAGTAAGCACCAGGCAACGTTGCCTGGGGAAGCTATTCCATAATCGGGAACCATCACAGAAAAGAGGTACCATCCATCAGAGGGCATTGGCATCCACTGAAGATTCTTATAAGAAAAGGCAGTCCTTCAGAAACCACCCTTGTTATTGATTGCACTATCTGAACAATGGTCGGAATCTGATCACAAATGGCAGGATGTTGTTGTTGTTGTTGAAACCTTTATTGGCATTACTGCTAAAAGCTAGCAATAAATAAAACCAAGCACATAAACAAAGTAAAGCACGCGACACACATATAATATATCTAGACCACGTTTGTTGGAGTGTTTCTGAGAATCTCATAAAATTCTTTAAAAAAACAAACTTTAAAAAAACAAACTTTGGCTTTAAAAAAACAAACTTTAACCCAAATTTATGTTTCATTTTCATTTGTAACTTCTTGAAGAACATTAGGAGCTCTTGTGGAATCCTCCCCTGCCAGATTTCTCCCAGGATTCTCAAGTTCTTTCATGGATATGCTTTTTGGAGAGAAACCAATTAAATATAGGAACGGGAGTTGCATTTTAACTGTCCCAGGTGGGTGTCAGCAGTTAAAAGTTTAAAAGTATTTAAACTAGGGGATATTTTTGCAACCCCATGGTGATCTATCAAGTTCTTGTTTTCTTTTAATTAAAAAAAATGTGTTTGTTTTGTGTTTTGGCGGAGATGCAGAAACAACTGTGTATCAACAGAATTGTGGGTTGTTTGGAGGTTCCTTTTTAATTTTTTTACTACTACTACAAAGTAACATACTGTACACTGGAAAAAATCCACTGTCTAAGGGCGCAATCCCAACCTGGAGTTCGGCCGGCAGAGTTAGGCCAGCAAAAGTTTTGTTGGCACAAGGGACACCGTAAAGACAGTTTGGACCACTCTTGGAGGCAGAGAGGCCAACACATAGACGTGTGCCATCCTCCCTGACTCGAGAGTGGTCCAAACGAGCTTTACGGTGTCCCTTGTGCCAGCCAAACTTTGCTGGCTGAACTGTGCTGGCCGAACTCCAGGTTAGGATTGCACCCTAGGAGAATAGGATTGCACCCTAAAAAATTTAAAATTTACTCTTTTTTTTGGCCTAATCCTGAGCTGTTCGGCTGCCTGAGCGAGCTGCAGCAGCCAGGCAGTTGTGGGAGGCTCTGCGGGAGAAGGGTCCTGGCCCTTGCTCTGCCCCTCCCCCACCCAGGAACTCCCTCCCCCCATGCCCAGAATCTTCGCAACGAGGGCAAGAGGTAACCTTACCTCTTGCTGGCGTTGCGTCACCACCTCAAAGTGGCAAGGGGCCAGCGGTACCACAGCGTGGGAGATCAGAGCTTACCACCCTCGTTGCACATGCCTTATGACGTTTTGCAACACCAGTGCAGGCGGTACACGTACACCTGTACCACCTGTGCTGAGGGGCTCAGGACTGAGCCCTTAGTTAGTAAGCCAGGATGATGTAGTGGTTTGAGAGTTGGCCTTAGACCTGGGAGATCCGGAGTCAAATCCCTGCTCAGCCACGAAGCTTCCTGGGTGAGCTTGGGCCAATCGCCCTCTGAGCCTCACCTACCTCACAGGGGTGTTGTGCGGGAAAAGGAGATAAGGAACCACATCCACCACCCTGAGCTCCTTGGAGAAAGGGCAGTGTCGAAGGTGAAAAAGAAATCAAAATATATTTATCACCATCTATGAGAAACTTATTTCCATGCAAAGTATGAATTTACTATCCTGAAGAATGTGACACAGAGTTGCCTTAGGTCAAATTGGGCATCAACTGAAGCAGTTGGTAAAAAAAATGTTGCATCCTGTTTAGCTCTGCCCCTTACGTCATCTGTGAAGACACCAGAGGTAGATCTATCACAAGAATGGAAATGTACTTCTATATTGCCCAAACTGGGTGTATCGATTCTCATTTTCGGAACATCCTCATTTTTATACCCATGTCTGGTCAGAGAGCTGGTCCAATCCAGCTTGCAAGGTCTTTGGTCACAAGGAAAGTATACAACTCTAGGGAGTTCTCTTTGCAGATCTGTGTTGCACAACTTTGCATCATGTTGTCTGTTGAACTGTGCCGAGCTCCGTTAACTCCTTCCATCAACCTAGTTTCACATGCTGCAAATCTTCATGACCACTAACCTTTTCAGCTTCTATTTATAGTTGTTTTTGGAATGGATTAAAAGTACGTGTAACCGTTTGCGCAGATGAAACCATCATGTGCCCATTCCTCAGTGCATGCACCCTAACAATGTACTCTCTGATTTTGCTTGCAACCATACTAAATATTTGATTTTTCCTGTTGATAATTGGAAATGTGCGGGGGCGTTCAAATGCAAAATAGAACGGCACATAGGACATTTTCCAACCAATTGCCAAGGAGAATACTATTGCTAAGAGTTTTTCAAAGTAGAAAAAATATAGACGAGACCATATTCCTGTAGGATTCATTACAGTGATTACTCTCATTTCTTGTTTTAAGGCGATAATCGTGTAAATGTTTCACAATGCATCTCTATGGTTAAATATATACTTGAGGCTTTTTGAGAGTAGTACTTGGATAATCTGCTATGAATATGATAATAGAAAATGCATCTCATATAGGCAGAGTCATTCCCTGATAAACTGATTTAAATAGTGATACTTTATGCAGTTTTATGACATATTGTTTAATATTAATTTGCGTTTTGATATTCATAGCTTAGCAAATGTTTTGTGGCCTCCAGATGACCTAACTATATCATAAAATGATGTAACAAAAAAGGCATAAATTTTATACCAATCCCATTTTGGAAAATGGGACGCTTAGAAATTATTGTAATGAGCTGCTGCATAATGATATGTTGTAATTTTGTTAACACTTGCATATTAAAATCTTCCAAACGGAGGTTGATCGTAGAAAGAGAAGTGATGCTCAAAAATATTTCAAAGTATTAAAGCTCGATCACAGAGTCTGATCTCTTCAAGGCGATTGCTCACCTTAATGAATGCACCACTTAGGTTTTAAGGAGACACCAATTGTGGTTGAAGCCCATCCATTCCATACCATCAAATGGGTATTATTTCTTTGCCCCAGGAGAGCCAGAATTCTACGCTTTAGCATGTAAGGCATTAGATTTACATACACCGGCAACTGAAACATAAAGTTGACTATGCCCTTTTTTGAAGTATCCAACCCAAGTATCCAACTTGAAGTATCCAACCCAACCAGAGCCAGAGCAGTGTCCGACTGCATCCAAGATGGGGTGGTGACGAATGACGTCACCGCGCCCGCCGCGCAGCCTCGCCATGCCCCCTGCTTCCAAAACCGCTCCATTTAGGGCCGATTCTGCTCCTAAATGGAGCAAACGGGGCCCAGTTCCACACCAGTTTTCTCCGTCGGCGCGCTGAAGTCCCTCAGCGCCCGTGGGAGGTGCGTCACCACAGGGCACGGCTGTGACACCTCTGTATCCACCCCCCTCACCAATGTGTGCCCATGCAGTGGGGACAGCGTGAACCGGGCTGCATCCTATGAGAGACCTTGGAAGACTAGAGGACCCCTTGAGGTAAAGGGACAAGTGCCCTTCGAAACTGTCCTTGCCCACTTGTGATAACTGGGCAATATGTTACAGGCAGTGGCGCCATTCACCCGGTACGCTGGGCAGGACTTACCTTTGAGCGGCAGTCCGCCCGTTGCGTCACGCCGCGTTCCGCCACTTTCCCGCCGGGCGGATGCAGGGATGCAGCTGGTACAGGGTCTCCACTTAAAGCTCTGGCTCTAGAATCAGGTTTTCATGTGCCTTTGCTTGCAGAAAGGGCTGTACTTCAAGAAGAAGACAAAGACAACCTTGCCCTCTCATTTCCCCCACCCAGGGTGTTCATAGATTAGCATTCTACTTGACACAAACATTCCCTGCCGTTCATCAATAACAAGGTCAAATGGGATAGACGGAAACACGGGGCAGTGATGCAAGTTAATGTGTTGCCTTCTATCCAACAGAGCAAATTGCCTTCCAACACTACCGGCATAAATTAATTGTGCCTACAACCGATTTAATTTACACTTTACAATCCAAGGTCTGACCTTTATTCCCTATCCTCTATTTTCCTGACCAACATTTTTGCCATTGAAGAGCAATACAAATTGAGATGTTTCACATGCAATGTTTTTGTTACGCTGGTGTTTGCCCTAAATCTTCTCGCCGTCCCAATTTTTTTCTAGTTGCACTTGAGGATAGGAATGTAGGAACATAGGAAGAGCCCTGCTGGATCAGGCCAAAGGCCCATCTAGTCCAGCTTCCCGTATCTCACAGTAGCCCACCAGATGCCTCATAGAGCATACCAGACTACAAGATATCTGCATCCTATTGCTGCTCCCATGTATCTGGTATTCTGAGATAAATTTCTGAGGTAAAATTCTGAGGTAAATATAACAGAATTTGCTATTCTGTCTGTGGGGAGGGAGCTATAATAACCAGCAATCCAATCTGGGCCTTAAGAACATACTATGTACAAGCTTTTAACAATGATAGTCATAAGAACATAAGAGCCCCACTGGATCAAGCCAAAGGCCCATCTAGTCCAGCTTCCCGTATCTCACAGTGGCCCACCAGATGCCTCAGGAAGCACCCAGTACTAACTTCTTATTGCCACTCATTGCCACTCCTCTGCATCTGGCATTCTGAGGTAGCCGACTTATCCTCTCACCCACCAGTGAAGGAACTAGACTGTAGCTTGGGTTTAACTTGGGCCACTTTATTAGACCAATTGAATACATGAAACTGCACCACCCCTCCCTTGCCAGTCTGGGGTAGGGGAAAAAAGTGCTATCCAGAGCCCATTTGGATGATGGCAAAAAATTCCTACCCGGCCGTCATAACAAGAGACCAGCTAATCTCAGACTGAACACACCAGAGGAGGAATTTTTCCTCCAAAATTCTGTCCAATCCTTTTTTAAAGGCATCTGGGCCAGACACATCCTGTGGCAAGGAGTTCCTCAGACCAATTACACACTGGGTAAAGAAATATTTCCTTTTGTCAGTTCTAACAATAGAGGATCGTTGGTTTGTTACAGTATTTATATACCGACCTTCCCATAGACTTGAGTCTTGTCAATTCCAGGACATTTACAAAGGCAGGCTGACCATAAACATCCTTTTTTTTTTTTAAGTGGGGTTTTTACAAGTGTTATTCTATGAGTAGAAGCAGGAGAAAGTGGTAAATACAAAATACTGCCATTTATTGCAAAATGGAGTATACTGTACTGCTGTGTGCGAGTTCTGGCAGTACAGCTGCCCGATAGGATTGGACCTTAACTATTGACGTTCTGCCATATAGCTAGTGTATGAAAAGAGGGCGGATAAAGGACACAGCTGGCAATTTTCCAGTACCTGTTCAAGTGTCTGGCATAGAAGGTGTTTGACCAAATTTGAGCTGACCCTTGCCCAAGTTAATAAGATTGAGAAGTTCTATTGCTTCCTCTTTTTGCTTGCACTTCTGACAGTAGTACTGGCTTTTTACCCCTAAAGAATGATCTGGAATTAATTTTCCAGTCGTTATTGAAAGCCCCGGCAGTGCCAAGTCAATTTCCACGTAGAGCACTCACCAAGCTTCACAAACGCCGCATGTAGCTAAGGACACATGCAGCAACCATCAAATACCTTTTCTCTTTGAAAAGCAATTTTGATCGAGGATATATCAAGTCTTCCCTGATTTTATATGTCATTCTCAGGGTAAGGGGATATTTTCCTCTTACACTGTGTAAGACCCCAGCCTGCCCTATGGGACTACTCAGATCTGTGCTAGTTATTTATCCAAGTAGATTGTGTAGGTCTCTGAGGCCTGGAAGTGGGGATTAAGATTCCTTGCGCGCTGCCGCCACTGTGCCACTCTCCCCCTATCCAGAAACATCCCTCCCCAGTCCCATAATGCCCTGCTGTCACCCTCTGCCACTCTATGTACCACCTTAATCCAGTGCCAGCAGGCCGGCACATGTCTTTATGCCAGTGCTACCAGCTCCCAAGTCACCACAAACGTGTGTTATAGCACATTTCTGACACTCGGAGCCAGTGCAGGATTGGGCTGCTTATAATCATGATGTGTAGAGTCAGATTGTTCAGGCTGTGATTGTACCCATTCGTTTGACCAGCCTCCTCTGCTCCCTGAGACATCTCCTTTCTTGCTCCTTTACAGCTCCTTGTTGTTGTTGTTGTTGTTGTTGTTGTTCAGTCACTAAGTCGTGTCCGACTCTTCGCAACCCCATGGACCACAGCATGTCTGGCCTCCCTGTCCTCCACCAGCTTCCGGAGTTCACCCAATTTCATGTTCATCGCTTCGGTGACACTGTCTAACCATCTCCTCCTCTGCTGCCCCCTTTTCTTTTTGCCTTCCATCTTTCCCAGAATGAGGGTCTTTTCTAAAGAGTCCTCTCTTCTCATGAGGTGGCCAAAGTATTTAAGCTTCAGCTTCAGGATTTGTCCTTCCAGGGAGCAATCAGACTTGACTTCCTGGAGGATTGACCGATTGGATCTCCTTGCAGTCCAGGGGACTCTCAAGAGTCTTCTCCAACACCATAATTCAAAAGCATCTACTCTTCGGCGCTCTGCCTTTCTTATGGTCCAGCTCTCACAGCCATACATTGCTAACTGCTCCTTATAACTAAGCCTAAAAAGGTAAAGGTTTCCCCACGACCGAATGGTCTAGTCATGACCGACTGTAGGGGGTGGTGCTCATCTCCGTTTCTAAGCCTGTAGAGCCGGTGTTTGTACGAGGATAAGTTTCCATGGTCATGTGGCCAGCATGACTATACGCCATAGCGCACAGAACGCCGTTACCTTCCCACCGAAGTGGTCTCTATTTACCTATTCACATTTTTAGGTGCTTTTGAACTGCTAGGTTGGCAGGAGCTGGGACAAGCAATGGGAGCTCACTCTGTCGTGTGGTCTCAAACTCCCAACCTTCTGGTCAGAAAGCCCAGCAGCGGCGGTTAACCCACTGCGCCATCATGTAACTAAGCCTACTGTCTCTCTAATACATATTCTATTCCCCCTTTTGTCTTTGATGCCATTCCTCTCCTCCTGTTGACTCCTTGGTCCTGTGTTCATAGGGAGCCCATTGGGGCAGAGACCTGTCCTCTCAGGGTTTGTAAAACACCTTGGAAATAGTTGACACCAGGTAAATAGATACAAAATGGTAATTAGAACTTCAGTTTAAGGGATATTTGCATGAAGTTGTGTGAAGAGAGTGTGCCATCTTATTACACCACTGCTTTTTGAATGCAGCATTCCTACAACTGTTGAAAACATGCTAAAATTAGCAATTTAAAGTTGATACTTCATGCCAAATAAATAGAAAAGTTGGTGTAACGGTTCTGACAGATTTCTTCCAAGCTATTCCAGTGACTATGTGCCAATGATGTTTTTATTGTGATTGCATTAGAGGTTGTTAAGCACCAATAATAATCGTGTTGTAATTATGTATAATTATCCTCCTGTTACCTTTTGCTGAGCAAATGTTTTGCACTATTTCTTTACTCCTGAATACACTTCCCACCTACTTCCTGCTTCCTTTTTCAATCATATAAAATCTAAACCATGATGGAAAACAGCTCTTCTAATGCTGATCCAGAATGGACTAGGACAGTGGTTCTCAACCTTTTCAGCACTGGGACTCACTTTGTAGAATGACAATCTGTCCGGGACCCACCAGAAGTGATGTCATGGCTGAAAGTGCCATTATTTTGACACCAGGGCCTGCTGTTTCCCTGAGAATGCAGCCATAAGTTGGGAAATTTCTCAGCCATTTCCCAACAGCAAAGTGAATAATAAAAAGCCTGTATTGGCAGCTTTGACACAAGCAAAAGAACCACACAGCCCTCCCCCTTTCCAGCATCCCATCTTCCCATATTTTCCATATGGCTGCTCTTGGTGCTTCGTGACCCACCTGAAATTGGCTCACGATCCACTGGTGGGTCGCAGCCCACAACCACTGGACTAGAACAATTTCTCACTTGGGTTGCATATGATGGCACCCTTGAATTGCAAGATACTTTTCTTCCCATCCCACAGCGCAATCCTAGATTGCGCATAGCGTCGACACTACGTGCTTAGCACTGACGCGGGGGCGGGGGGCAAGTGGCAGACAGCGAAAGCCCATTGGCGCAAGGGAGGTTCTGTCCCATATCGGGACAGAGATTGGTGGGAGGGAGGGACGCTGGGAGTGGGACTTGGACGGGACATGGGTGGGCTTGGGAGGTGGCCAGACGGGCACATCCTAAGCCCATATGCGAGGCCGCGAGGCCCCAATTCGGACCATGTGGTCTCCTCAGATCTGAGCCCACTCTTTAGGCTGGAGCCTCCCCTATGGTAAGGGAACGCATGCTCCCTAGCCATGGGTGGGGGCTCCAGCCTCTCCCACGCAGTGTCGGATATGGCAGGTCATGTTTGGTCTTTCTATTTGAAAATGACAGTATACGCGGTGGCTGCCTTCAAATATGGCTGCTAACGAGCGCCATTATTCTATTACAGTGCTCTCTTTATTTATTTATGCCCTCCTTCCAAGGCCGAGTGCACTAATAAATCCAGTGTGTGAACGGCTACATCTGTTGGACCTCTAATACAGTGGGCAGTCTCTGGTTGTCATGGCAGCCATGGAGTGATTATCACCCCTGATCACAGCAAGATAACAATTCCACCTCTAGGCAAAGAAAGTCCCGATTAATTAGGTTACTCACCAGCCAGAACAGCCCTGCCATACAATCTTTTGTTACAGCAGAAAAAAAGGAAAGGCTTTTCCATGGCCACCATGACAGACCAAGCACACCATTAATATAATATATCTCGAGTTCGTACATTCAGACACTCTCTTAGCATACACTGTGAACTAGGCTTTTTAAGTGAAATGGGAACACAATCCTAACCTGGAGTTAGGCCGGCATAGTTAGGCCAGCAGAAATTGTCCCTTTTCACCCCAGCACAGTGTCTTTCTCGTGGCTGTTGCTGATGGTGTTCTCCATTCTTTTAGATTGTGAGCCCTTTTGGGACAGGGAGCCATTTAACTTTAATGTTATTGTTTGTCTGTAAACCGCTTTGTGAACTTTATGTTGAAAAGCGGTATATAAATGCTAGTGATTGATTGATTGATTGATTGACCCTAAAGTATGTTTGCACCACTCTCGGAGTCAGAGAGTCCAGCACACAGATGTGCACCATCCTTCCTGACTCCAAGAGTGGTCCAAACATGCTTTATGGTGGCCCTTGTGCCAGCCAAACTTTCCTGCCTTAACTGTGCCGGCCTAACTCCAGGTTAGGATTGCGCTCTGGGCATCAAAAGGCTATCCAAGTCATGGGAGTCTTCTCCATGCTGAAAGCCTGATGGCAACTGGGAGTTGCTGCTTCCATGGTGCATTGCGGCACCTGCAATACTGACTGCTCTGCCCACCTGTAGCTATGCTACTGCTGCTGCGCATTATGTCCTTCTTTCATTCACTAGTCTGCATTGTGCGCAGCTTTCAACTTTGGAAATAATTGGTCTGGCCTGATGAAGAAAACATCTTGAAAGAACGGAATAAACGTTTGAATTTCATTGATTAATTTGCAGCTCGGCAGTAAGAGAATGCGGTAAAAGCGACGTCCGTCAAAAGGAAATATATTAAATAACGGTAACTCCTATCTGATCAAGGTGCGTAATGGTGAGTGTAAAAGGAAGGGTGCGGAACGCGTGTGCTGAAAAGTCATAAAGCAAAAGTGTCGATGAATTATTTATTCCACCACCATCTCTGCAGCCGTCGAGATTTAAAAGCGCTTTTCGCCATTAACTACTTCGGCGCCACTCATTACAAATGTGTCGCACACCTCATTAGCAGTATAGAGCTGGCCTCAGTGAAAGACTTGGGAGAGAAAAATTACCTTTCAAGTCCCGACCAGAGGTGCAGTGGAACACAATGCAGAAAGCACATTTCTTTTCTAATGGCAAACATTTAGTTACAGGAGTCGTTCTATTGACTGGAAGGAAGCCATGCAAAAGGAACAATTATCTCCAAATAAGTAAAAGATTTATCAGTAAAGCCCAATGAAATTACAAGTCCGAGGTGCGCCGCACAGTTGGAAATGAAAGGATTCACACTTGCCGTCCCTGGAAAAGAGAGCTTGATGAAAATCGGTGTTCAGAATGCATTCTGACCAGGTTGGAGACATCATTACTGAATCACCTCCGCAAAACGAGCCGAACCAGAGCAATCTGGAGCATTTTGGGACACCACAATCCTGCCTGTCTGTCATCTCTGGGAGGGAATCTTTACAATCTCTTGCTGAGCTGGAGACCTTCTTTGGTCCTTCTGTAAGCACTTGTCCCATCCGACAATGCACATGGGGTGGGAACATTGCAATCAAAGAGCCTCTTTGCATGCAATTCTCATGTTGTCAGGGCACAAACCTAACCAACTTTCCTACCACAACAAAGCTAGTGACTGAGGGCCCCCACCCAACCACATGGTGGTGACACCAGTCTGCCACTACCTGGTTGTCGGAGCCATGAGGTTCAATGTAGGAGTCTGGAGGCGTAGGAGTCCGGAGGTTCAATGCTCATGCAAGGAGAGGGTTGGCCTTGGTCAACCGGCTTGTGCCTTGGTAATCCCATCTGCTGGGTCTCTGAGGTGTAGGATAGAAGGTCTGGTTTGAAGTTGTGGGTCAATATGTTTGGGTGTCCCATACTTACCTTGTTTCATCTGCTAAGGTGCTTATATTGATCCATGCTCATATGTAGATGCTTGAATATCTGTGATTAGTACATGGTGAAACGTACCTTCCGTGGTGGCCAACTTGTCTGAGAGCACAATGCTGGAACTAAACTATGCTGGAACAGCCAGACTGGTGGGCTTGCCCTGAATCTGCACTCGGGGGCCTCCCTAGGGCAAGGGCACATTTGCACCCTTGCCCCAGGGGAGGCTCTAGCCTCCCTTATGGGTTCCTCGGATCTGCGCCTGCTGTATAGAGCCGAGGAAGCTGAGCGGCCCAAATTGGAGCCATATCCTGGCCCTGCTCCCTCCCTGGGCCGGCACATGGGGATGAACACATGCAGGTTTATGTACTAAACCAGTGGTTCTCAAACGTTTTAGACCAGGACCTACACTTGGGAATGGCACTTGTGTCAAGACTCACCAGAAGTGATGTCATTAACCTGGAAGTGATGTCATAGCCAGAAGTGACATATCAAGCAGGAAGTGCCATCATCGTGACATCATCAAATGACACTCCTGGAATGCAAACTGGCATTCTTGGACTGCAGCAATTGCACAAGCAGGAAACGTCCCTGATAGAAAGCAGGATTAGGAAAAAAAATATGTCAAAGCCCCAAACTGAAAACAAAATTAAAAAAAATCCTGACTTGAAAATTCAAACTGTTAACACTCACAACAGGAATATAGCAAGAGTGAGGTCTGCAGCTTCCAAGATGGTTGCTCCCAGCTTTCCGCGACCCACCTGACACCAGGTCATGACCCACCAAGTAGGTCCCAATCCTACCTACTTGGAAACACTGTACTATAGTAACACTGTAGTAACACTGTACACTGTACTTGCAACTTTTTTTTTTCCTGATCATGAGGTTTTGGTTGGGGATTGCCAGTTTCAAAAGGAGTGAAAAGAATATTTCACGTCAGCCTTATTTACAGTGCTTCAGCTCAACAACATGTAAACTGGAAATTTTTTTTTTCTCTGAAAATTGGAACTTGGATGTTTGTGGTATACAAGGTTTTCATAACAAATAGATACATCCCACCCATTTTTCAGTGAAAAGCATAGGTTTGCTTTAAAAATGAACCCATTTCCACCAGAAAAAAATCTCCATTTATCTTTACACAGAGGAACTGCCTGACTTGGAAACATTTCCCCGTGTAATGAGCCCATTTTCAGGTTCATAATAAAGCATACACCACTTCTATTGATCAGGGCATGGAAACAAATGAAGAGGCATACTGAATGGGTTTAAAGCAACTGCATTGATTTTAAGATTTACAAGGGTGGATTGGAGGAAAGTGTGGACACCATAGATCCTTGGAGCATCACCAGGTGTAAATTAGGAGCAGATCACCGTCTGGCACCCCAAGACGACAAAGGTGTCTGGCTTGCACCAGCCGTGAATACGACCCCATTTGTAATGTAGTCATTAAGAACAAAACATTGTAGTCCATATTCTGCCTTCCCCCCCCGCCCCCAGAAGCACCCATGCTGACGCACAAGAAAAAAAGATACTGTGCAAGGGTAAAGCAGATGGCCCACCCCGCCCAGTTCCTCCTGCCCTATCTCGGCCCAGAGCTGCTCTTGAACCAGCCGAGTGACGTTGGGCCAATGCTAGCTTTCGAAAAAAGCAACTCTCCACTTCATTGCAGTGGGAAGGATCACAGGAGGGAGGGGACCTACCAGCGACGTCATGCAGCCGGAACGCTGGGCGGGAGGAACGGGTGAGCGGCAGCCCACCCGTTGCGTACCGCTCCGTTTTGCCGTCTTCAAAGACGGCAAAACGGACCGGAACGCAACAGGCAGTCTGCTGCTCACCCGTTCCTCCCGCCCAGCGTTCCGGCTGCATGACG
>JAJKFI010011864.1:3556778-3621559 GCA_029204185.1 Lerista edwardsae
CGTCATGCAGCCGGAACGCTGGGCGGGAGGAACGGGTGAGCAGCAGACTGCCTGTTGCGTTCCGGTCCGTTTTGCCGTCTTTGAAGACGGCAAAACGGAGCGGTACGCAACGGGTGGGCTGCCGCTCACCCGTTCCTCCCGCCCAGCGTTCCGGCTGCATGACACTGCTGGGACCTACCCACCCACTCCCTGTGTGGGCAAGCGTGATCCTGTGATGGTGAATCCCCAAAAGGCCTGTAGACGCACTCGTGCAAAGGCTTGTGCACCAGTAGAACTCCTCCAAATCCGAGGTCACTTTTCTCACCAACATTCTTCCACTCTGGAAGAAACATCCGATTCCAACCAAATGTTTCCAACTGTATCTCCAAGAACTGAATGAACTTTTTTTCGATATATTTGTACATTTTTGAACGTCTGCAATATATATTTTTAAAGGAACATTTCACGCTTCAGTCAATGAGATAGTATAGATGCCTAAAGGGCAACTCTGTGGACTTCGACAACGGTTCCAAAACAAGTAAATCAACCCTTTCACATGTTTACTGTAACCATCAAAGCACCTGATATTTTCAGATAATTTCATCCGAAATCTACTGCTCTCTACCCCAGAGCTACTCAGTAAAAAACAGACACACACAAAAACCTGCTATTCTGATGGTAATTTGGATTTTGTTTTTGTGGTGCATCTAGTGCAAATCTTTGCCTCCTGCTAATTGAGAAAATGATTCTCTCTGCTGGAATTGTTTCAAAAGGATCTTCCTGGTTTGATTCTGATCGTCTGTGCCTGGTTGAATAAATGCTTTGGAAAATAAAAACTTAGAAAGCTTAATAGACAGCGATTAGGAGAGAAACAAATGTGGCATTTGTCTTCATTTTAAGTATTTGTCAATTAATAGATCAGCCATAGAAAAATTAGATTTATGATAATGCCTAGTTAGATAGATTAGGATAAAAAGAAGCATGAAAATTAATTTACACACACACACAAAAAGCGCATATTAGACAAGAAAATCATTAAAATGCAAATTTGACAGCAAACATCTTACGTACCTCTAGGAAGGAACTGAGCAGTGTTTTCACAAGAATGACCAACAGTACCTTTTAGTCTGGAAATCTTGTTAATGCAGCATTAAGGGCCCACTCCTATGGGCCAATTATGACACAGGAAGTTCTCTTCCACTGTGGTAAATGCAGTGGGGCTTCTGCAAATGGTGGACGATTCGGAGCCGCCAATGGAACCAGCTGGAAGCTCTGCACGCATTGCCTCTGAGAAGCCTGGTCCCTGCGAACCCAGCTAAGTTGGCAGAGGGAGCAGTTCATGGGCAGGGAGGGGGAGGCTCGGGGGGGGGGCAAAGAGCGGGCTGGAGGAGGTTGATCTTGGTAGCAAAAGCACATACTGACTTCCATTTTCCAGCCCCCCTTCTCTCTTCTGACCTGCTTTCTTCTGATCGCTGACGTGGGAGGAAGGTATAGGAGGAAGCCTATACCTTTAACCATTGTACAGAAGAGGGAATTGTGTCAGATGCAGCTCATCATGGAAGAGTGTAAAAAACGGCACATGCGAACATTCCCTCTTCTACAGTATACCACGGTTAAAGGTATAGGCAGTCTGTCCCAGTTTGGATCTGGGAACCCTATCCATGCGCTAAGGGCATGTTTGCCCCCTTGCTCCAGGGTCAGCCCCAGCCAGGCCAATGGGGCTCCTTGGATCTGCACCTGCTGTTTAGCAGGCGCAAGTCCGGCGAACCTCGGTTGGCTGAATCAGAGCTCGGCAGCCCAGGGACAGGGGTTTGGGCGTGGCTTAAAGGCGGCCTCTGCACTCCTCCCTGGGTCACCCCAGAGTTACAATTGCTCTGATTTGCCTCTGATTGGCTTTCTGGTTGCCTCCCCGCAGTGGATGCAGCACGTGCTCCATCAGTGTGACTGCGTCACCTACAGCGGTGAGGGATAAAATTGGGCTGTTGGAAGCAGAAGAGGATCAGGTATGATGGAGGTGCACCCATCCAGTTAAGCACTGTAATGCGCCCTTGATTGCTCTGGAAGAGCTCTGCACTGCAATCCCATGTCTAGGTGGTACTGGCATCCATGCGACACCAGTGGCAACAGAGGCTTTCCCAAAGGGGGGCAAAGGGTGCCATGTCAATCGGCCCCTCCCCCTCGTCTTCAGAGCCATTCACAGCTACGAGAGCAAAGTGGAAGCACCTCATAGCCTCGAATGGCTCTGAAGGCAAGGGGGAGGGACCGCTTTACACAGACATTTAGACAACCTCTGGGCCCTTGTGCCGACCAAACTTTGCTGGCCTAACTTGCACCAGCCTAACTCTAGGTTAGGATTGCGCTGTGAGAGTCGGATGCATGGTGTAGTTCTGATGCATTTTGCAATCTCTCTCTCTCTCTCTCTCTCTCTCTCTCTCTCTCTCTCTCTCTCTCTGGAACACAAGACCTATTGAGAAAACAAAGAAGAGCACAATCCTAACCTGGAGCCAAGCTGGCACAGGTCCTTTGTACTGGCCCAGGAGTGTTGCAAATGTCCTGCAGTGTGTTTGGACCACTCTCGGAGTCAGGGAGGCCGGCTGATGTCCCTACGCTGGCCTCCCTGACTCAGGGCGCAAACCTCAATAACCCTGGAACAGGCAGGCCGATGGGCCCACACTGTATCCAGCACAGATTGGAAGCAGGCTGGAGCCTCCAAGGGGCAAGGGCACCTTCGCATCCCTGCCCTGGGGTAGGTGCCACCCACCCCAATGGGCTCCTCTGGTCTGCTCCTGCTGTTTCGCAAGTGCAGAGCCGAGGACGCCGCGGGGCACGAAACGGGGCCACGCGGCCTGGAGTTGGCCTGCATCCCAACTCCACTCCCTCCCCGGGCTGACACACCTCCCGGCCTGCCCACCCGTCCCAAAACGCCCTCCCTTCTGCCCAGAAATGCCCCTGCGCCAGCTGAACTCGGCTGGCGGAAGAGCAGCACGCTGCCAGCTTTGGCCAGCGCTGTTGGGCTGACACTGCTAGTGAATTTTGTGTTGGAAAGCAGTATATGAATACTGTTGATTGATTATTGATTATTGATTATTGATTGATGGTGCCAGTCGGCGCTCTTGCACCAGCATTGCTGCCATTGGGCTGATGTTAGCAGTTAGTGTCGGCCCCACATAGGGCCTTCGATTGCGCCCTCACAGCGTGTTGCAAACTACGGTGTGTTTGCAGCACTCCTGGGCTGGCCTAAGTGACTTCTGCTGGCCTAACTCCGGGTTAGGATGGCACCGTAAGTGCGTGCATGTTTGCCTGTGTTTTGTGTGTGTTATGAGAGAGAGAGAGAGACGGACTTTGTGTAAGAAGGGAAAGTATTTGCTTCTATGCATCTCAGTATGAATGTACTTCTGACAAGTGCTCCCACATTCAGATGCGCACAAGGACCTCCTGTGCGAGAGGAATGCGCCTTCTGTTCCCAGAGCGAGGTCCCTGATGGCAGGACGGCTAACCCGGATGCTACCCCAAATCTGCAACAGGATTGAAAACATGAAAGAATGACAAAAAAGCGCTACATGTTTCATGCAGCATACCATAAAAAAAAAAATCTCTTTGCAGGAAAAAAAAATTGTCATTCAGGCATTTAATTAAAACTTCAAAAATAGATTAATTGTAATTGAAAATGTAACAAATATAGTTTGGGCATTTTGCTAAGGGAATCTAAATTAACATCGTTAATGAAATTACTTTACTTCTTTTTGCTTTGTCAGGAAACTAAATCCCTTCCACAGCTCTCCACTTGAAAAACAAATCTGCTAAAGCAAATGATCTGCCTTGTTTTTTTCCCCTCCACCGAGGGACAGCAAAAGCTATTAAGGCACATTGCGTCAAACTACATCCTTGCTACTTTAGAAGTGAACTCTTGCCACCTTCACAAATGTGGTTTTGCTTTGGAAAATTAGTGCTTGTTCCTTTCTATGCTACAGAGACTTTAACGGTGTAAGCTAGAATCAGGGCGTCTTCTGATGTGGGGCTGGGGGGGGAGGAGTTTGCATTTCACCATATTTGAAAATTAGGGGTTTTAACTAAAGTGGCTGCACACATTTCAAGCTGCTTAAAACAAAAGACTCACAGCCAAGACAAACTAAACCCTTCTTCCGACCCTTGGTGAGTTTCAAAAGCAGTATCCCATGTTGTGTGGGAGCAAAAAACGGGAAACACCCCAAGGATCTCCAAGGCAGGGGGGTGATACTGTGTCCAATGGTCATTGTACGTTTATGGTTATACTGTGGTACACTGTGTGCTGGGCGTAGGTTGGCTTGAGCATTCGTTCAGATATGAGACATGTTGGGCATTTGGGTGCAATGCCACCTGCAGGACTCTAGAGGGCGCTGTAGTGCCCAGTCATTGACTTGTTTGCAGTGGCGGTAAAGTATGTTTGGACCACTCTCGGAGTCAGAGAGGCCAGCACACAGATGTGCGCTATCCTCCCTGACTCCGAGAGTGGTCCAAACACGCTTTACGGTGGTCCTGGTGCCAGCCAAACTTTGCTGGCCTAACTGTGCTGGCCCAACTCCAGGTTAGGATTGAGCTCTTTGATTCTGCTTTGTGCTTTCTCTCTTTCTTTGTGTGTGCCGACCTCTTTGATGCTGCTTTAAGCTCTCTCTCTAACTGTGCCGACCTCACTCCAGTTTAGGATTGCGCTCTCAATTACAAAGCCGAACCTTCTCTCGCCACCTACCTTGCAGCCGTACCACCTTGCTGGACGTACTACCTGTGAAAGGGATGTGGTGGCTTAGGATTCACCTTTGTGCCAAGCCCCACAGTCTTCTAAGATGTACCTGAGTGAGCGAGCGGGTGGTCCATCCAGTGGTGTCATTCAAATGATTTAGGAACAGGAACTCACTTTTGATTGGCACTTGTCGGGAACCCAGAACCAGCCACGGAGCCCGTTAGGATCCAGAACGCCCGTTCTGGTCTGTTCCCCCTGAATGACATCACTGGGTCCATCCTTTTGTACGGCCAAGGAACGCTCTGACATGACTCAAACTCTGGGATCAGGGCAATTTGGGTTTTTTTTTGGCATTTTGCCCTGGACCAATTAGTTCTGCCTGGGGATAATTGCCACCTGTCGCTACATTGCCTCCTGTGAAATAAAGGCTACACTTACCACTGATAGACTCTCACTCACCTCTCAGCAGTATATTATATATTTTCTGCTGGTTGCTGTATGAAGGAGTAAACTTCTGTGTTTATCTCTGCAGGGCTGCAAACCTGTCAGAAGCCGGGACTATTGCTTGTAAGAAAAATGTGAACTTCCTTCCTCCGTTTGTAGTATGAGGGGCTATCCAGTCGGACTTTTCTGTTCATTCTCTGTCTTAATTGATAGCACTGCCTATACCAGTGATGGCGAACCTATGACACGCGTGTCGAAGGTGACACGCCGTGCTGTTTTGGGTGACACACCAGCATTTGGCAACACCCAACAACAATGGGCAGCGCCATCCAACGGATGACACAGCACCAGAGACGAACGAAGCCCCGAACGCGCCCGGGGCAGGGCGACATAACCGCGCCCCCAGCACGTCGCCCCACCCCCATGCGTCCCCCTGCCATGCCTCCCTGCACCCGGAATACATAACAGAGCGAAACAGAAGCAAGGGAGGGCAGGCGGGCCAAAAAGTGTGCGGGTTCTTCTGCGCAATGGCGCCTCAGCTCTGCCAGCGCCCATGGCTCCTGCCACCCCTGGCCACACCCTTTCTCTGCCCCTGTGCAGTGCCGATGCAGGGGCACCAAGCGGCACCCCTGCGGCAGCGCTAATGCACTGAGACAATACCGGCCTGGGAGCGCCTGCACTGTGTGTCCTCTATGTCAGCCGAGCCCTTGGTTCAGGAAAGCTCAGGGTTAACCCCAGGGAACTAAGCTCCACTTAGGCGCTTGTAGCAAGGATATAAGGAATACCTGAGGGAGACAAACCTGTGGGTTGTAGTTGTGGAGAGAATGGTGGAAGGCAGGGCCGGCCTTAAGCCAATGTGACCAATGCCGTCACATCACTTTGGGGGCCCCTGCACCAGTGCAGAGCATATTGCTTGTTGCTGCAGTCTGTTCTTTTAGGATTGTAGGTCAGTGGGGCCAGCAGAGCAGCTTTGCCTTGGGCCCTCTCAGCTGCCCCAGCTTTTCCAGGTGCCACACTTTGTGTGTGGCACCACAAGTGCGCTTCTTGGTGAGTGTGGGGCCCTGTGGGGAATGTGGGGGCCCCGCCACTCCTACAGCCGGCCCTGGTGGAAGGAGTGGAGGTTTGCTGACTTTTTGGACTGACTTACTGGCTCAACTAATGGAGTAAGGGACTGGACAACGGACAAACGACTGAGGATCATCTGACTAAGGACAGCCGCTTTGTTGGGGAGCAACTGTTTGGAAGCCAGAGGAGGAGGCCTGGGGCCTGCAGGCAAGCCACTGGGGGAGTCAAGTTAGACTCTCTGCTGGTGCTGGGGTCCAGTAGTTGGTGTATATTGCCAGGGCTATCTGTTTCTGGGGTGCTAATTAGCTCACCCTGCCAACAAAGGTTCGCATAGTCAAAGCGATGGTTTTCCCAGTAGCAATGTATGGCTGTGAGAGCTGGACCATAAGAAAGGTGGAGCATCGAAGAATAGATGCTTTTGCATTATGGTGCTGGAGAAGACTCTTGAGAGTCCCCTGGACTGCAAGGAGATCCAATTGGTCAATCCTCCAGGAAGTCGAGCCTGATTGCTCCCTGGAAGGACAAATCCTGAAGCTGAAGCTCCAATACTTTGGCCACCTCATGAGAGGAGAGGACTCTTTAGAAAAGACCCTCATGCTGGGAAAGATGGAAGGCCAAAGGAGAAAGGGGTGGCAGAGGATGAGATGGTTAGATAGTGTCACCGAAGCGATGAGCATGAAATTGGGCAAACTCTGGAAGCTAGTGGAGGACAGGGAGGCCTGGCGTGCTGTGGTCCAGGGGGTCGCGAAGAGTCGGACACGACTTAGCGACTGAACAACAACAAAGTAGCTCAAGCGGGCATAGCTGTGAGTTTGAAAGGTGTGGCCCAGGGGCTTTGGCAAGACACTCCCGCCTCCCTCATACTGCCCTGGATCCAGCGGCATCATGCTGCCGGAACGCTGGGTGGGAGGAATGGGTGAGCAGCAGCCCGCCCGTTGCGTACCGCTCCGTTTCGCCATCTTCCCCGCCCGCAAGGCGTCTTCCCCTTCCCCTGTGGGCGGGGAAGACGGAGAAACGGAGCGGTACGCAACGTTCGCTCACCCATCATGCAAAACACTGGCACGTGCAATGCACGCACAGGCCTCCCTGGTGAATTCATTGCCAGTACTGATTAGAGGCATGCTTCTGGCTACCTACAGGCAAATTTCTCCCAGAATCCCCATTTCCCTAGAGTCATTATATAATATTTGGAAGAAATACAAATATTAACATTAATAATGTGGAACAAAAATAACGAAGATACCTTGTTTGCAAGAAGGCTAATGAATTCCACGCAGGGGACTCGGGTCCTTTGATGATCTGAAGACTGGGGAAAAGGCCCCCTCTGCAGTGGCGTGGAAGTACAGAAGGCGTCGCGATGGGCCGTGCAAGCAGGCCCTTTCCATTTGCCGGCGGAGCCATGCCAGATAGCGATGGCCATGCGCAGGAGATGGTGTTTGGCTTGGCACGTTGTGGCTGCCCAGTATGGCTCCAATGCAGTATCTACCGGGCTGCCCACCCCGTCGCTATGCCACCGAAGCACTGGCTTTCCCTTCAACCAAACTGGCAACATCCAAGTCTCATAGAGTGCAATCCGAGCCTGGAGTTAGGCCGGCCCAGTTAGGCCAGCAAAGTTTGGCCGGCACCAAGGCCACCGTAAAGTGTGTTTGGGCCACCCTCAGAGTCAGACCCACCAGCACAAAGACGTGCACCACCCTCCCTGACTCCGAGAGTGGTCCAAACACGCTTTACGGTGGCTCTGGTGCCAGCCAAACTTTGCTGGCCTAACCGGGCCAGCCCAACTTCAGGTTAGGACTGTGCCCAGCGTTGTCATGCAGCCGGAACGCTGGGCGGGGGGAACGGGTGAGCGGCAGCCCACCCGTTGCGTTCCGGTCCGTTTCGCCGTCTTCCCCGCCCCCGCTGCCGCTCACCCGTTTCTCCCGCCCAGCATTCCGGCTGAATGACAACGCTGACTGTGCCCATAGTCAGAGAAATTAAGATATTCTTTTCTAGCATCTGTGGTGGGGCAGGCTGGCATCAAATCAAGTTCCTGTTCTCCAGTTAGCAAGAACCTGGAACACAATTGCCGCAGGGAAGCCTGTTAACAGAAAATGAAAATGAAGTCATGAGGGGCACATTAGCCTCCTCTGAAATCTCCTGGATCAGTCAGGAGTCGCCAGTGCCGATTGGAAGTCGCTTCCAGTCGTGTCGGGGAGCCCCTCCGCAGTGTGGGCTCGGCATCTATGGCTGTCGAAATTTGTGGATGCCGACCTGCAAACAAAGAGGGCTCACTGGACTGAAACGTGGTGTCGGTGTATGTGTTACAGGCATTGTGGGAAAGTCAGGCATTCTATAGAATGCCTAGGCATGCCTGGCACAGTATGAAGGAGGCTTATTTCATTCTGACCTTAACGTACTTTACAAAGAACACGAGAAGAGCCCAATGGCCCATCTAGTCCAGCTTCCTGTATCTCACAGTGGACCACCAGATACCTCAGGGAGCACATGAGACAACAAGATGCCTGCATCCTGTGGCCACTCCCTTGCACCTGGCATTCTGAAGTAGCCTACTACCAACGAAAGGAGGTTGCACAACCCATCATGGCCTATAGACTGTGATGGACTTTTCCTCCAGAAATCCGTCCAATCCCCTTTTATAGGCATCTAGGCCAGGCGCCATCACCACCTCCTGTGGCAAGGAGTTCCACAGCTTAATTACCCGCTGGGTAAAAAGGTATTTCCTTTTATCTGTTCTCACTCTCCCAACACTCCATCTGAGTGGCTGTCCCCTGGTTCTGGTGTTGTGAGAGAGGGAAAAGTACATCCCTCTATTGACTCTATCCCTTTTGTGCATGATTTCATGTCTCAATCATGTCCCCCCTCAGGTGCCTTTTTTCTAGACTGAAGAGTCGCAAACGCTGCAGTCTTTCCACATAAGGGAGGTGCCCCAGCCCAGTCATCATTTTTATTACTCCCTTCTGCACCTTCTGCATACTTTATCTAGGGATTGTATAGAATGCATCACCCAAATGTGAGGCAGTTTCAAAGCTCTGCCTTCAACTTAAACATGTGAGACTGATTGTGTTTAGGAGACTCCTGAAGGCACTTAACCCAGGCAAGGGAGCAATTGGAGACCTCTGCCACTGCCCCCACCCCCGCAGAATGCAGCAGTTGCCCTTTGCCAAGGGGTGTGTGGAAATAATAAAATTGGGCTATTGGTGCATGATAAACAGGTTAATTAGTCAATGACTAGTGACTAGTTTGGGACTCGTGTTCCAGACTGCAGAGCCCTACAACAAAAGTAGCTGCTATTTCTTGTAGGGCTCTGGATCACGAGTCCCAAACTTCAGAATGTCAGGAAGGAAACTGACATCTATGGGTGTCTTGAGGAGACAAAGTAGCGCCTACTCAGCACATCGTTCTCCCAAAGATGCCAAATGGCTTCCAACACAAAGTTAAAATTTAATGGTGTCTTTGATTTCTGTAATCTCTCAGAATAGTTTGTCTACGAAATGACCAGAAATCAAACACGGAATTTTAATACCAAGCATCTGGCAGCAAGAACGGGACTGTAAGGGAGGTCAGCCTACTCAAATTGAAAGCATTAATGGCATCATGCGCAGGCTCCAAAAGTGCTGATGCCTCCGAATATACAGCAGTTAGACTCCAAACCTCATCGGCGGAGCTGGAAAACTCTGTAGGACTGCAATCCTAGGTACAATTGCATTGCAATGCTATTAAACAACACATTCAACAGCGATTGAGCATTATCCTGAGCAGGGGCGTAGCTACAGAGGTGCAGGAGGTGCAATTGCACCGGACAACAAGCTTTAGGGGGGCAACAAGCTGAACTTGACACTAGTGGCCAAAATGGTGAAAACCTTGATATCTATGAATAATATCATCATGTTATATGCCATTCAATGATGAATTTAATGCAGAATGCAATAAGACAACTCGGAGTGTAAAATCGTCAGTCTATCAAACATTATGGTCCCCAAACCAAGGACATGGAAATACAACTGTGATGTCCCTTCCTGTTCTGATATCACTTCCAGGGCATCAGTTTGCCCTCTGCACTGGGGTACACTTTCATGAGCCATGCCAGTGGTCGCCATTTTGGATGTGGCGCCGGCAGGCTGGTGCATGCCTTTGTGCCGGCACTGGCAGCTCACTCGTCATTGCAGATGTGGCTTACGGAACACTTGCGACACTCGTAGCTGCGCCGGCTCAGGAAGCAGGACTGAGTTGTTAGGGCCCGATCCAAAGGTGCTGTTGGTCTTGACGCTTGTTTCGGCCCAGTGTTGTTGCAAACGTGCTGTAGGGCATGTTTGTGTCAGCGCAAGGGGCTCTGGGCCGACACAGACAGCAGCTGGTAAGCTGCCCCTGTGCCAGCTGAGGTTGCCCAATGTGGGGTTTGGGGGGCAGGGGAGGGGGCAGAGGGAGGGTGAGACACAGTAGTGTCATGTAACCAGTATGCTGGGTGGGAGGAACAGGTGAGTGGCAGCCCGCCCGTTGCGTAACGCTCCGTTTCGCCGTCTTCCCTGCCCCCATGGGGGCGGGGAAGACGGCAAAACGGAGCGTTATGCAACGGGCGGGCTGCCGCTCACCCGGGGGCGGGGAAGACGGCAAAACGGAGCGTTACGCAACGGGAGGGCTGCCGCTCACCCGGGGGCGGGGAAGACAGCGAAACGGAGCGTTACGCAACAGGCGGGCTGCCGCTCACCCGGGGGCGGGGAAGACGGCGAAACGGAGCGTTACGCAACGGGCGGGCTGCCGCTCACTGTTCCTCCTGCCCAGCGTACCGGTTACATGACACTACTGGTGAGACAAGAGCATAGCTAAAGAAGTGCAGGGGGTGCAACTGCACTGGGCAACAAGCTTTAAGGAGGCAACAAGCTGACCCTGACACTAGTGGCCAAAATTGTGAAAACCGTGGTACGCCTGAACAATATCATCATGTTATACGCCATTCGATGCAGAATTTAATGCAGAAGGCAATGAAACAACCCCGAGTGTAATATTTTCATTCTATCTAAAGTTATGGCCAAAAAACAAGAAAATGAAAGTATAACCGTGGCGTCACTTCCTGTTTGTGACGTCACTTCCAGGGCATCATTTTGCCCTCTGCACCGGGCTACACTTTCATTAGCTATGCCAGTGAGGTGGAACAAGGCAGAGGGAGGTCGGCCCCATGGGCAAGGTGACTCGGGGAGGATCAGGCCCTGATCTGTGCCGTGCTGGGCTCCTCTGACTTGCACCTTCCTACTCCCAAGGCAGGTTAGGCTTGGGCTGCCCATTTCAGAAGCTCGGCTGTGCAAGTGATATGCTGGCCCTTTCTTGCACGGCATTCCGTTTCTGTTTAGCCCTTTAAGGAGCTGACACAAAATCAAAACCATTTTTGCAAAAAAAGAAAAAAAAATCACCGGCTGCAAAGCATATATTTAACTTTGCCATTTGCTGGAGATGGCGGCAGGCACTGAAGGAACGGCCCACAAATGCAAAGCTACCTGGATTCCAAAGGAAAAGCACTTATCAGAGATGGGATGGGAGGGAACTCTTTACGCCAGTCGAAGATGGATTTCTGTAATCAGGATAAAGAGCCAATAAGTAATTGTATCGTTGCTCCCGGGGCTGGAGGCCTGGCCTGAAAACATATTTTATCTTCTAAGCTGGAATATTGATTTTCTATTGATATTTCCATTATCCTTACATTTTTTCCTTCAGAATTCGTGTGTTGATTCAATTTCTTTCTCAAGTGGAAATCTTCCAGATAAAAAAGGAGGATAAAAACTGGTAGCGCAGGAAGGAACCAGCATTCAGAGGCTGCTGAAACTCCTCCCCTTTTCAGCTTTGCAAATGGGCCTGTCTTTCTTGGTGTGCTTTCCTGAGCGGTTAAGCAGAGAAAGAGTCCAGAGGCACTTCGAAAAGGTAACAGTTCGATCACCACTTCAGCTTTCATGGACTAGTCCAGTGGTTCCCAAACTGTGGGTCGGGACCCACCAGTGGGTCACGAGCCAATTTCAGGTGGGTCATGAAACACCTACACCAGACATATTGAAAATATGGGATGCTGGAAAAGGGGAGGGCTGTGTGGTTGTTTTGCTGGTGTCAAGGTTGTAAATACGCTTTTTTCTTTCTGATTCACTTTGCTTTTGGAAAATGGCTGAGAAATAAACCAACTTATGGCTGCATTTTCAGGAAAGCAGCAGGCTCTGGCATCCCAGTGACGACAGTTCTGGCCATGACGTCATTTCAGGTGGGTCTATGGCCCACTTCATGATATACCTGGAAGTGTGTCTCAGGGCACAATCCTAACCTGGAGTGAGGCCGGCACAGTTAGGCCAGCAAAGTTTGGTGAGCACAAGGGACATCATAAAGTATGTTTGGACTACTCTCAGAGTCAGAGGCCAGCACACAGATATGTGCCATCCTCCCAACACACGTTACGGTGTCCCTCGGGCCAGCCAAATGTGGCTTGCTTAATTATGCAGGCCTAACCTCAGGTTAGGGATGTGGTGGCATTGCGGGTTAAACCGCTGCTGCTGGGCTTTCTGACTGGAAGGTTGGGAGTTTGAGACCACACAACAGAGTGAGCTCCCGTTGCTTGTCCCAGTTCCTGCCAACCTAGCAGTTCAAAAGCACATAAAAAATGCAAGTAGATAAATAGGTACCACTTCGGTGGGAAGGTAACAGCGTTCCGTGTGCTACGGCATATAGTCATGCCGGCCACATAACCACGGAAGCTTGTCCTTGGACAAACACCGGCTCTACAGGCTTAGAAATGGAGATGAGCACCGCCCTCTACAGTCGGTCAAGCCTAGACCATTTGGTCGTGGGGAAACCTTTACCTCTACCTTTAACTCCAGGTTAGGATTGTGCCCTCAGAATCAGGGAGGATGGCTCACATCTGTGTGCTGGCCTCTCTGACTCTGAGAGTGGTCCAAACATACTGTACGGTGGTCCTTGTGCCGGCCAAACTTTGCTGGCTTAATTGTGCAGGTCTAACTCCAGGTTAGGATTGCACTCTCAGTGGACAGTGGATGCATGCCACACACAGGCATGGGGGCATCCCAAAAAAAATGGACCAAAAGGTCATGGAAAGAAAGAAAGAAAGAAAGAAAGAAAGAAAGAAAGAAAGAAAGAAAGAAAGAAAGAAAGAAAGAAAGACTCCCCATACCTACTATAACCCCTGTGTGGACCTGCCATGATGCCAACAATGGCAACCTCTATATCCTGCAGGAAACACTTGTTCCCCCAGGTTAAGACCCTACTGCCACCATAGGTCAACTCAAACCTGTGCCAGATATATCACTGGTGCAAGTCCATGTTGTCCCATGAAGGAGACCTATGAAGGTGGTTGGGATTCAATAGGAGCTGCTGCTGCTGAATCTGCCCCCTTCCTGGACCCGATCCTTCCTCCTCCCCACACCATCTTCTTCTGGTTCCACCTAGCCCCCTCCCCATTCCACCCTCTCCCCACCTCCTTCCCAACCCCTGAGCAGCCTCAACTGCACCTGTGAGGGTCCTCGGTCTATCTTCGCGCACACCCAACTGCTTGCCATTTTTTTGGTGGCAACCAGGCTGCACACTCCAGCAGTGTTGTGTTTGCAACAGGCGCAAAGTGTGGTATGCCAGTGGAACACAAGTCACATTTGTTTCCATTTCGTATTTTGCATAGAGAAGTTGATCTGTTCTCCGATGTAGAGAGCAGATGGACGCGGCTTGGCAGAGGAGAACATATCTGGTCGGAGAACAAGGAAATGCAGGAGCCCCTCAGAGCATAATTGACATTGATGGCTCCTGTAATTGCACTGCCTGAGTAGAGATAGAGATAGAGACAGAGTTGACTTTGGGGCCTGCAGGGTTGGGTGACTGTGTTTAGATCTCTGTTCTGCCATTTTTTTTTGTTACCAGGGGGTCGCATTTAAAATTAATGGGCTGCTTGGACCCTTGGCGTGGCCCTGATCTGGCAGAAGAAAGCCAGCGCCAGAGCTGCTGCTTGCGCCATTGCAGTGAATGCACATTTGCAACAGCGCTGGTCCGGTGCAAGAGTGTTGCACCAGCGCAACACCAGGTCAGGATTGAGCCCGCATTCATTTAAGGACACAATCCTAACCTGGAGTTAGGCCAGCATAGTGTGGCTGGCACAAGGGATAGTGTAAAGAATGTTTGGACCACGCTTGGACCACTCTTGAACCAACCTGACACCGAGAGTGATCCAACCATACTTTACGGTGGCCCAGGTGCCAGCCAAACCTTGCTGGCCTAACTGTGCTGGCCTCACTCCAGGCTCACTCATTTAGGAAATTTGTGCCCTAAATTTCATTCATACATTTATAAAACTGATTTTTTTTGGGGGGGGGGCCGTGAAAATCTGTAAAATATACGATGTGGTCCTTGTACTGAAAAGTCTGGAGACCCCTGTACTAAAGAATCAAAAACTAGCACCAATGATTGTGGCCAATGATGTGACTGGCAATATTATTTCCTCTTGGCTAAAGAAATCCCTTCCCTTTAGATGACCCTCACTTTCAGTCTTTTTCTTTTTCCCTATTTGCCCACTTTCTCCTGTGAGCCTGAATTTTGAGCATGGCCATTCCAATGAGCGGTGCCTTAACTCTCGGTTCTTCTGCTAGCGCGACCTTGTTCTTCTGCTCTTGAGCATCCCAACCTTGACACTTGTTCCTGTTCTTGTCTTCTATCACACCGACAGCCTTGGCTGCAATGCCATTCCTTCTCCGGCTCTCCCCGTCTCGTTTCTGAACACATTTCTCACACTTTTTTTACCCTGTGCTTCTTGTGCGTTTCTTCTGATTGTGTGACATAATCATGCGCATGAATAGCACAGTGTGTTTTGTACTTGCCAGAGTACAATGTGGCCCACATTTAGCTACAATCTAGACATCCGCTACCAGCGTTTGCGTGTTCTGCTCTTAAAATACTCTGCAGAAAATCAAACCGCTGTGACAGTTTCCTGGGATGGCTTGCCTGCTTCGAGCACGCCTGCTACATTGCCTGGGTAAAGGACAAGGCTTTTCGCTTGTTATAAAACGGCATTTTGCATCAGAGAACACGAGTGGTGTGATGTCTCTGGAACTGCATGCTTCGACGGGGCCTGTGCGACAAGAAGGAACAAAATATGGCCTTCAAAACAAGTAAAGGGTATCAGAGAAAGTTGCACTGCAGGATTCCACAAACAAGGGTGTGATGCTTCAGGTGAGCGTGTTGCTACAGCAGGAAGTTTATTTTATTTATTGTTTTTTTATGGATTTAAGTATTTATACTGTATATCACCTTTCTCTGTTTTTGTGGCACATGGTGGCGCAGCGGGTTAATCCGCTGCTGCTGGGCTTTCTGACCGGAAGGTTGGGAGTTCAAGACTGCGCGATGGAGTGAGCTCCCGTGGCTTGTCCCAGCTCCTGCCAACCTAGCAGTTCAAAAGCACCTAACAATGCGAGTAGATAAATAGGTGCCACTTTGGTGGGAAGGTAATGGTGTTCCATGCGCTACGGCGTAGAGTCCTGCTGGACACATGACCACGTAAGCTTGTCCTCGGACAAAACGCCGGCTCTACAGGCTTAGAAACGGAGATGAGCACCACCCCCTACAGTCGGTCACGACTAGACCATTCAGTCGTGGGGAAACCTTTACCTTTTTTTTTCTCTGTTTTTACATTGTCTAAACCACCATTTTTTGAGTCTAAACCACCATTTCTCAATGAGGTTTTTGCATGATTGTTCTGTGAGAGGAACCCCCAGACGTCCACCAGATGTTGTCCATCCTAGTGCAGCCATCATCCTCGCAGTTCTCTGCACTTCCAAGCTCTCACAACGCCGCCCAACGGCCCGCCAGAGCCAACACAAGCTGCCGGGAAGCACTTTCATACCAGCACAAGGCGCGCAGAGCCAACACAACAAGCAGCTGCGTTGGCCCTGCAGCACCAGAGGTCGCAAAGGCAGGCCACTCCTGCACCGGCTTGAGTATGGCTGGCGCAGGGGCTAATCTGGATGGGGGGAAGGCGGGAGGGAGGGAGGGAGGAATGGGGTGGGGGTGGGCATTCTAGGGGGTGGGCCAGTCCAGGGTGGTGGGTGGAACCTGGATGGGACCATGGCCCCAATTCGGGCCACGCAGTGTGCTCAGATCTGCGCCATCACAATATAGGGGGCAGCAGATCCAAGTAACCCATAGGGGTGCCCTTGCCCCATGGAGGCTCCAACCTGCTCTCAAGCTGCGCTGGATACAGCATAGGCCTGCTGGTCTGCCTGCTCCAGTGCAGCTTAGGATTGCGCCCTCAGCCAATGTTCAACACATTATCCAATGTGCTGACTCCGCCGCACTCCACACAGTCCAACTCTCTCCCAGTGCGCATTCACAAGGCTCATCAACAGATTTTCTGTCTCCATCCCATGTCTCCCATCCAACGACAGACCACAGCTGAACCTGCTTAGCTTTCTTCAGGAAGGCACCAACCCAACCCTAAGACCACACATCCTGCTGTTGATGCATGTGTAGCAGCACTGTGGGGCCACAATTTAGTGTGGACCCACGACACAGCATACACCCAGAATCATATTCCAAATCATGCTACAAATTCCTGTGGCTCTAACTGGATTTGGAAAAAAAAAAGGCTTTCAGACATTAGTATCAGTCACAGTGTGGTGACAAGAGCAATGTGTCAGGTACATGGATGGATGGAGCATTTTCTCGTCTTAAAGAGCCATACGTCAATGTCTGCAAGTGAGAAGCACCAAGATACTGAAACATTTCTCATACTGTTTTTCCTTTGATCTATTCCAGTCTTTGATATACAGAAGAAATGAGTCACTGCTTGGCTTCACAGAACGCTCACAAGAGAAACCTCTCCCTCTTATTGCAAATAATTCTCAAAATACCTTCAGGCTGTGCCAGGAGGTGAAGTGATTCAAAAATTAGGAGTTGGGGTGGGGGGAAACGACACAGGTTTTTCACCCACTTGTTGCTGGATAGTCGAGAAAAAAGAGATTTTTGCAGAGCTAATTATTAAGTAATGCGCCCCAGGTTTATGAACGTATTCAAGAGGGTGGTGTCTCTTCTATTTATTTTTTTCTCTCGTGGCAAGTTCTCAACTGAAATGGAAAATTGGTTCTGGATCAGAGTTCCACGTGGTCTGGAACTCCAAAGGAAAGGTTAGGATTGTCTACTATCCAACATGGAAACCTAGCTCACATGTACTTATCCAGGCAGTCCCATCTATAGTGGTGCTACAGCCTGGTCCATCTTTGGGAGTGAGGTTCAAGGCAGGGCCGGCCTTAAGCCAATGTGACCAATGTTGTCACTTTGGGCCCTGCACTTTGGGGGGGGGGGGGCTGAACCAGCTCCAGCCTGCTGCAGCAACCGGGATCTCTGTGGGCTGCAGGTCAATGTGGCAAGTAGAACAACTTTACCTTGGGCTCTCCCACCTGCCCCTGCCTCCAAATGGCCCAAAATGGATCTCCTGGGAGTAGTTGGTGGTGATGTAATCATGTCACCACCAACTATTCCAGGTGCCATGTGTGGCACTACAAGCGTTTTCCTTGATAATCGGGAGGGGCCATGGGGAGAGGGGGGCCATGGGCGTGACCTGCATTGGGCCCCACTGCTCCTAGAGCTGGCTCTGTACAGAGTGATCCTGTCCAGGAGGCTCATCAACTAGATCAGGCCTTGTGCCTTCACCAACTCTGGCCTTTTGGTTTTCCAGAGCCGCCTTCTTCCAGGTCTGCCTGGATCAACATGGGCTGGTTCTTTGACAAGCTTTAAGTTTCCGATGAGATAGGGAATGGTATCAGCAGGGACCTCTTGTCCAAATAAACCAGGGATTATAGGATTAACCCCCAAGGTCTTTGCAAGCCTGGGGAGCACAGCTGTAGGCTGATGAGGCCCCTGGCTATGAAGACAAGCCAGCACAGGTGCAGATGGGCATGGCTGATGGTAAAGCCTGCCCAACAACAGACACTGATTGGCTGGCCTCAGTATAAAGTGGGAGGCAGGAGCTACAGTAGGACCCAGGTAGGAGCTGGAGGAGTAGACCTGGGTAGGTGCTGGATGGACGGACTGGGACTGACTGCTTGAAGGACTGTTGGATGGACTGGATGGATTGCTGGACTGGATAAGGTAACGTTACTGTGGGGAATAGCCATTGGGAATTGTTGTATGGCTGCCACGCCCCTGGAGCCACCAAGTGCAGGAGGCAGTTGTGGCTTGGGCAAGCTGACTGCCTATTGTTTGTTGGTGGGGTTTGTTGGTGTTAGTCTTAGGGTATCATGAGCTAAGCCAGTGATGAGGGCAGTCTGGAGGAGGCTGGCCAGCCAGTGATCCCAAGCAAAGCTGCTGGAAGAGAGGAGGCCCAGTGGGTGAATGAACCCCCCTCCCTCTTGCCAATCTCTGAGGCCGCTCTGGAGGGGAAACTAGTTAGCCTAGTGTGGGCATCGGGCCCTTGGGGTGGCCCAGCAGGGAATTTGGCAGAACAGTTGGCGTTTATCACCAGCACACAAATGAAGCTGGAAATGGAAGGGGAAGAAGATGTATTTTAGAACACAGGCAAGGACACCCTTTTCATTGATAATTCAATTTGCTCAAGAGGTTAGCCAATCATTTTTTATATTAGACTTGACCTATCTTAAGCCAAAAAAGCTCTCCTGAAACAGATAGCTCATGCATCTTAAATCATGGTGTTGACTTCAGTACTGAGCAGATCCCAATTGATGTGATTCCACTTGTGGAAAAAAATCATGGCGCTACTATCCGTGTTTCTCATGTTAAGCAAAGACCACTCTATGTAGGGATTGGGGGGATCTTTGTCGATGGCGAGGCACGCTTATCTGAGAGTAGTTAGGAGTTGGGGCAGTCCAATCCTGACTTGCTCTGGGACAGGCAGGCCAAGTGGTTAGCTGCAAGCTGGAGTGCAACTTGGGATAAGGGAATATTTTTCCCCCTACCCCGTGTTGAGTGCCAGCCACCCCTGTGGGGCTACTCAGATCTACGCCAGCAAATTAACTGATGCAGATTCGAATGTCCTGTGTAAAGTGGATTGGGCCAGGAGTGGGGGTTAGGATTCAGCCTAAGGTGCCGTGGCCTGATCCACCTTCTGCTGTACCCCTTGCCCAATAATTCCCCCTTCCTGCCCCAGAACACCTTCCCACCACCCTCAGTGACGTCATTCACTGGCGCCAGCAACCGGAATGCTGCTGGCGCCAGGATCCGGAATGCCGCGGGGACGGACGGGTGAGCTGTAGCTCCCTGCCCCCTTACGGCACCCGGCAACGCCACCCTGCGCCCGAAAGAGCTCTCTTACAGAGTGATCCAGTCGCAGGGGTGGGCGGGCGGGCAAAAAGAGCGCGCGGAGTCTGCCGCGCGCTGCTGCTCCATTCCCGCTCTCCCCGGAACTACCGGAACAGGGTACCGCCCCGTTCCGGTAGGATGACGTCTCTGACCACCCTTTCCAACCCCCCATGCCAGCTTGCCTTGGTCTGTGAAAACGTACCCCTTCCCGGTTCAGATCTAGAATGGGGTGATCAGAGCAAGTCCTTACCTAAACACAGAGATGGAGCCAGGTAGCCAGCAGTTGGGCGGGGGCTATCCAGTGTTTTGCACAGTGCCACATGTATGACTATATGCCTCTGGGGCATAAGTTCTGGGTGTGTCCTCGGTGCAAGGAGCTCCAGGGACTCAGGGAACGCATCTGCTCCCTAGAGGCCTTGGTTGCGGACCTGGAGAAGCAGAGGCAGGGAGTGAGGGTCCATGGTGAGACATCTGGGGACTTGCAGGATTCGTCCCACCCTCAGAAGGGCAGCTCCTCAGCTGCTGGGGAAAGGAGTCTCAGGGCTGGAGGACGTCAGCTTGGAACAGAGGGAATCAATCCCCCAGTGGGGGCCCCTTCTTCTAGTGACGAGCCCGCATCCAGTCGCACTAAGGATGCTCCTCGGCGGGAGGGGGGTTGCGGTCTCCTTGTTGTGGGCGATTCTATAGTTAGGAATATAGAGAGGGGCGTCTGCGACGGATGTGTGGACCGCACGGTGACTTGCCTGCCTGGTGCGAAGGTTGCGGACATCACGTCTCGTCTAGATAGGCTGGTTAGGAGTGCTGGGGAGGAGGTAGCGGTCGTGGTGCATGTTGGCACCAACGATGTGGGGAAATGTAGCCGGGAGGTCCTGGAAGCCAAATTTAGGTTGCTAGGCAGGACGCTGAAGGCCAGGACCTCCAAGGTAGCGTTCTCAGAAGTGCTACCCATTCCACCTGCAGGGCCAGCTAGGCAGGCGGAGCTCAGGGGTCTCAATGCGTGGATGAGACGGTGGTGTCGGGATGAAGGGTTTAGATTTGTTAGGCACTGGGGGACATTCTGGAACAAGCCAGGCCTGTACAAGAGGGACGGGCTTCACTTGAACCAAAATGGAACCAGGCTGCTGGCGCTTAATATTAAAAAGGTGGCAGAGCAGCTTTTAAACTGATCCCTGGGGGAAAGCCGACAGGAGCCGAGTGGCGTCCGGTTCGGAACTCCTCATCCCTAAGGGAAGAGGAGGGTGGAGGAGTACCAAAGAGTAATGGAGGAGTAGGAAATAGAACGTCTAAGCTGAGTGTAAGTGACAGTTTGTCCAGTAAAAAGAGAGGAGGGGAAAAAGGATCAAAAAACAGTCCCTCTTTAGAGGACCCCATATATAGGTGTTATTATGCGAATGCTCGAAGTCTCCGAGCAAAGATGGGGGAACTGGAATGTTTGGTGGCTAGGGAAAACATTGATATAGTAGGCATAACGGAAACCTGGTGGAGTGCACAGAACCAGTGGGATACTGCCATCCCAGGCTATAAACTCTATAGGAGGGACAGGGAAGGGCGTGTTGGCGGAGGGGTGGCCATCTATATCAAAGAAGGGATAGAATCCAGCAGAGTAGGAACTGAAGGTGGGCCAGACTCCACCATGGAGTCACTGTGGGTTAAACTGCCGGGCCGTAAGAGCAATGTAATAGTGGGGGTGTGCTATCGTCCTCCCGATCAAAAACTTGAAGGTGACCTTGAAATGAGGAAACAAATCAGGGCAGTGACCAAGAGAGGCAGGATTGTAATCATGGGGGACTTCAATTATCCTCATATTGACTGGGTCAACTGCTGCTCTGGTCAAGAAAGAGAGACCGGATTCCTTGATGTGTTGAATGACTGTGCCTTAGAGCAGCTAGTCATGGAGCCGACCAGAGGACAGGCGACTCTGGATTTAATATTGTGTGGTACTCGGGACCTAGTTAGGGATGTAAGTGTTACTGAGCCATTGGGGAACAGTGACCATGCTGCGATTGGTTTTGCCATGCATGTCCAGGATAGAGTGCAGAGCAAATCTGACACAAGAACCCTTGACTTTCGAAGGGCAGATTTCCCTCAGATGAGGAGACTAGTTAGACAGAAATTGAAAGGGAAGGTAAAAAGAGTCCAATCCCTCCAGGCTGCATGGAGGCTGTTTAAAAAAACAGTAGTAGAGTCCCAGCGGAAGTGTATACCGCAAAGAAAGAAGGGTTCGACAAGGTCCAGGAGGGTGCCTGCATGGCTGACAAACAAAGTTAGAGAAGCTGTAAAGAGCAAAGAAGCTTCTTTCCGTAAATGGAAGTCTTGCCCCAGTGAGGAGAATAAAAAAGAACATAAA
Source organism: Lerista edwardsae (assembly GCA_029204185.1). Lineage (NCBI taxonomy): Eukaryota > Metazoa > Chordata > Lepidosauria > Squamata > Scincidae > Lerista > Lerista edwardsae. Next base: position 3,578,609 of record JAJKFI010011864.1, read on the forward strand.
CTCTGGCAAAAGACAAGTAAGAAGGTGATACGGGAGGACAAGAAAGCGTTTGAGGAACGCATGGCTAGCAACATAAAAGGGAATAATAAAAGCTTCTTCAAATATGTTAGAAGCAGGAAACCTGCCAGAGAGGCGGTTGGCCCGCTGGATGGTGAGGGAGGGAAAGATGAGATAAAAGGGGACTTGGAGATTGCAGAGAAATTGAATGAATTCTTTGCATCTGTCTTCACAGCAGAAGAACTTGGGCAGATACCACAGCCCGAACAGCCCTTCCTAATGAAGGAATTAAATCAGATACTGGTTAATAAAGAAGACGTTTTAGATCAAATTGATAAACTACATATAAATAAGACACCAGGCCCAGATGGTATACACCCAAGAGTAATTAAGGAACTAAAGAATGAAGTATGCAACTAGAGTATGCAACTTGTCCCTTCAAACGGCCACGGTGCCAGAGGATTGGAGGATAGCCAATGTCATGCCAATCTTTAAAAAAGGGAGAAGGGGGGACCCTGGAAACTACAGGCCGGTCAGCCTAACATCTGTTCCGGGTAAGATGGTGGAAAGCCTCATCAAAGATAAAATCCTAAAACACGTAGAGGAACAAGTACTGCTAAAGGAAAGTCAGCATGGCTTCTGTAAGGGTAGGTCTTGCCTCACAAACCTTTTGGAATTCTTTGAAAAGGTCAACAGGCACGTGGATGTGGGTGAACCTGTGGATATCATATACCTAGATTTTCAGAAGGCATTTGACAAGGTCCCCCACCAAAGACTGCTGAAGAAACTTCACAGTCAGGGAATAAGAGGGCAGGTCCTCTTATGGATCCAGAATTGGTTGAGGGCCAGGAAACAGAGAGTGGGGGTCAATGGGCAATTTTCAGAATGGAGAGAGGTGAAAAGTGGAGTGCCCTAGGGATCTGTCTTGGGGCCCGTGCTTTTCAACTTATTCATAAATGACCTGGAGACAGGGATAAGCAGCGAAGTGGCTAAGTTTGCAGATGACACAAAACTTTTCCGGGTGGTAAAAACCAGAGGGGATTGTGAAGAGCTCCAGAATGATCTCTCCAAGTTGGAGGAATGGGCAGCCAAATGGCAGATGCGTTTTAACGTAGACAAATGTAAAGTGATGCATGTTGGGGCAAAAAACCAAAACTTTACCTATAGGCTAATGGGTTCTGAGCTGTCTGTGACAGCTCAGGAGAGAGATCTTGGGGTGCTGGTGGACAATTCAATGAAGGTATCGACCCAGTGTGCGTCAGCAATTAAGAAGGCCAATTCCATGCTTGGGGTCATTAAAAAAGGGGTTGAGAATAAAACAGCCAATATTATCATGCCATTGTACAAATCGATGGTAAGGCCACACCTGGAATATTGTGTCCAGTTCTGGTCGCTGCATCTTAAAAAGGACATAGTGGAGTTGGAAAAGGTGCAGAAGAGAGCGACAAAAATGATTACGGGGCTGGGGCACCTCCCTGATGAAGAAAGACTGCAGCGTTTGGGGCTCTTCAGTCTAGAAAAAAGGCGCCTGAGGGGGGACATGATTGAGACATACAAAATTATGCATGGAAGGGATAGAGTCGATAGAGGGATGTTCTTTTCCCTCTCTCAAAACACCAGAACCAGGGGGCATCCGCTAAAACTGAGGGTTGGGAGAGTTAAAACAGATAAAAGGAAGTACTTTTTTACCCAGCGGGTAGTTAATCTGTGGAACTCCTTGCCACAGGAGGTGGTGATGGCATCTGGTCTTGATGCCTTCAAGAGGGGATTGGACAGATATCTGGAGGAAAGGTCCATCGTGGGCTATAGGCAATGATGGATTGTGCAACCTCCTTACAAAGGTGGTGGGCTACTGGTACCGGGTGCAAGGGAGTGGCAACAGGATGCAAGCATCTTGTAGTCTCATGCCTCCCTGGGGCACCTGGTGGGCTGCTGTGAGATACAGGAAGCTGGACTAGATGGGCCTTTGGCCTGATCCAGCAGGGCTCTTCTTATGTTCTTATGTTCTTATGTACCTACCAGCCTGAGAGTAGTTGTGAATGTGCTTTATGGCATGTTCCTAAAGTGATACAACTCTCTTGGGCTGGTGGAAGGGGTGCCGGCCAAGCATGCCGTTTGGCTTGTGCCCTTAGTCCACAGTGATGACCTGCTCTCATATAGCACATTCTTTTGCATTCTTTATCGATGTCCTCCAAGTTCCAAAGCTGGCATTTACTCCCATCAGTCTCATTTACCTACAGTACTTCCACTACACTGCAAATAATGGGTACTGTAACATCCCTTTGAAGCAAGAGACAAACTGTCATTGAGTTGAATGGCACCTGATGACCCCTACCAAGGGATGTGAAGCTACATTCTGGGAGGAACTGTGAAAAAGACTCATAGTTCCTGTATTGGAAAATGCGGAAGATTACCCCAAGGAGGCAGTGGATGGTGCTGACAGTGGCCCTTGGTTCAGGAAAGCGCAGGGTTAATACCAAGGAAGTAGCACAGCTGCAGCCACTTAGGAGCTTGTAGCAGGGATATAAGGAGCACCTGGAGGAAGGAGAAGCTGTGGGTTGTAGTTGGGGAGAGAGTGGTGGAAGGAGTGGAGGTGTGCTGACTTATTGGATTGAATTACTGGCTTGACTAATGGACAAACGGACTGGACAATGGACTGGCTTATTGGACTGGCGTGGTGAACTGATACATGGACTGAATTACTGGCTTGACTGATTAACAGACTGGGGATTATTGGAGGACAACTGCTCTGAAGCTGGAGGATGAGACCTGTGGCCTACAGGCAAGCCATGGGGGTGGGCTACTTCTCTCTTGGTGCTGGGGTCCAGTAGTTGATATATATTGCCAGGGCTACCTGTATCTGGGCTACTAATTAGCTTAAGTGGGCATAGCCTTTAGCAGGAAAGTTTGGAGCAGGGGCTTTGGCAAGACAGTCCCTTATAACAGAAAGATGGTTTATCGGGGGATCTGGGGTAAGCTTATGGCAAACAAAAAGAGAGTGAAGTCCACACAAGCAACACAATCGAAGGGAAGGGCAATTGGATCTTTTATGAGTTGGCCCAAAAGACTGCCATGCAAGGCAGTAATTGTGAAACACTGCCTTCCGGGAAGACTTCTCAGAAATGCGACTGTTATGTGTTGCCTGGAGGTGAATGTGCATAGAATCTATTGTAGCCCAGAAGCAATTTTTTGCACTGCCGTTGCCCTTGGAAACGTTACATATTTGTTAATTGCAGAAGGTTGCTTCTCCCTGCATTTCTACCCAGGCACACATGCTGGCCACCACAAGCTTATTAATCTTGGCGAACTTTCAGCCTACTCTGTGAAGTTGGCATGTTTGCATGGCAGCTTGCAAAAGCCCTTTCTCCGATTCCTAGGAAGCTATATCGCTATATATACAGTAGCATACCTAGGACAGTTGACACCCAGGGTGGTCTGCTGAAAGCCACAGGTAGTCCTGGCCCCTGCCCTGAGATCCCTGAGTTGAGGCCAGGTCTACCAACTGCTCCAAGCAAAGGGTAGGCCTGACCTCTGCAGTGATAACCCTGGGGGAGGCTAGGATTCCCTTGCAGGTTGGGCCCACCTGCGCACCCTTGCTTATGTTTGGCTCCAAATTGAAGCAATACAGATGCAACTGGAGGCCACATTTGGGTCATGACCCACCTCCAGATGACCTTGGGACAGCCTTTGAGGCCTCTATGGGCCTCGGAATGTCTCCGGAAGTGACTTCCAGGCCATTTCCGGTTTACCAAGCACAACTTCCAGCTGCGCCCAGAGGCAGTCCTGAGGGCTCTGGTGGGTTGCAATGGCAGTGCTGGTCGTAGAGGTGGGTCACAGGTGAGAACTGCTGTTTTAGACTCCCCAACACCGTGAAAGTAACCTCTAAGGATGGAGTCGTCTGCCGAATTGCTATGTCAGATCCTTCTGCTGGCTTGTGGTCCTTCTTAATAGTGACACATTTTTGCGTGTGCCCTTTTCATCTCTGACAGCAGTTAGAGATTGGCAGTGAACAGCCATGTATGTGCCAAGGCATGTGTTCTCTCTCTCTCTCTCTCTCTCGTTCTATGACATAGATCAGGGGTCTCCATACCTTTAGCTGGAGGGCCACATCAAATATCTGGCATGGTGTCGAAGGCCAGAAAAAAATACATAAATTTAAGGAGGGACATGATTGAGACATACAAAATTATGCATGGAAGGGATAGAGTCGATAGAGGGATGTTCTTTTCCCTCTCTCAAAACACCAGAACCAGGGGGCATCCGCTAAAACTGAGGGTTGGGAGAGTTAAAACAGATAAAAGGAAGTACTTTTTTACTCAGCGGGTAGTTAATCTGTGGAACTCTTTGCCACAGGAGGTGGTGATGGCATCTGGTCTTGATGCCTTTAAGAGGGGATTGGACAGATTTCTGGAGGAAAGGTCCATCGTGGGCTATAGGCAATGATGGATTGTGCAACCTCCTTACAAAGGTGGTGGGCTACTGGTACCAGGTGCAAGGGAGTGGCAACAGGATGCAAGCATCTTGTAGTCTCATGCCTCCCTGGGGCACCTGGTGGGCCGCTGTGAGATACAGGAAGCTGGACTAGATGGGCCTTTGGCCTGATCCAGCAGGGCTCTTCTTATGTTCTTAAGTATAACATTCAAAATAGATGAATGGACTCAAAGTTCCAGGATTCCTCCAAGCACCAACACACCCCACAGAAATAGAGCACACACTTGAATGGACTCCCATTCCCCCACCCCACAAGCAGCTGACTTGAGTGTGCTGGAGTAAATGTCTCAGAACCAGCAGATCACTGGAAAGGAAACACCCAGAGCGTGTTCTGAGGGCTTGGGGTGGCCTCCTTGGCCCTCCGAAAGCCATCTAGAGCCTCAAAACATCACTTTTGGGGCTTTGGGAAGAGCAGCCTCCATGGCCCTCAGAACACCTTTCGCAAACAGAGCACAACTTGGAGGGCGCAGCCTGTGCCAGCAAGGTCAGGAGGGCCTGAGGCTCATTGGGGACCAGAGCTTGTCGCGGGCCAGATAGAGGCTCTCCAAGGGCCACATCTGGGCCGGGGTTTGGAGATCCCTGGCCTGGATCCAGCAGCATCATGCAGCCGGAACGCTGGGCAGGAGGAACGGGTGAGCGGCAGCCCGCCCGTTGCGTTCCGGTCCGTTTTGCCGTCTTCCCCGCCCCCGCGGGCTGCCGCTCACCCGTTCCTCCCGCCCAGTGTTCCGGCTGCATGACGCCGCTGCCTGGATCCAAGATATATCAGAAATACTGGGCAATCTCTCCTTCAGTTGTTGACTTGAAGGGGGAGTTTGCGACTTCCCATAGGCTTAGAGCGAGCCTTGCTCCATACAGAACCCACTGTCGCACTTAAAGGATGCAAGGAGATGTGCATGCTCAGGGCCTAATTTCTCTTCTGTGTTGTTGTTGTTGTTGTTGTTGTTGTTGTTGTTGTTGTTGTTATAGTTTTATTTATTTCTACAACTACAGTTTGGGGATGGGGAAAAGAGTTACATAGGGAAGGGCTACATAGGATAATACATTAGGAGTCTGTTGGCCAAAAGCATATTCATTTTCTAAACATATCTTTAAAAAAAAATCAGCAAAATAAAGCAAACAAAAAACATTCTAATCCATTTTTCTAATCGATTAAACCTTAAACAAAGCAATTCTTTTTATCTTCATATTACTGCCAAGTACATATCTAGCCATGTATAGAATGTTTTCCATATATTTTAACTATCTACTTCAGCATCTCTAAGTCTTTCAGCTAAAGTATCCATCTCAACTATTTCATATATTTTCTGTATTAACATTTCTACTGAAGGTATGTCTACTTTTTTCCACATCTGTGCATAACTAAGCCTTGCTGCAGTATTTATGTGTATCACAATATGTTTTTCTTCTTTACTATAATTATTTGGTATAATATTTAAGAGAAACAATTCCGGTTCTAATGGAATAACACATCTCAACATCTCTTGTAATAGTGTAACTTCCAGTATCTTTTAGCTTTCTTACAGGACCACCACATGTGATTAAAAAGTCCCTCTTATGCATTGTCTAGTCTTTCTGCTTTAGGGGGATTTTAGCAAATGTAGTGATTTCCAGCTGTGACTTTGAGGTCACTAGGCTGACAAATTGCCACCCTAACCTATCCAAAATGCCAACGAGCATCACACCAATTTGCTTCTGAAAGGCGAAAGAACAGATTTATTTCCTCACATAATTAGCAGCCTTAGCATATGTTTGTCGACACCTACACAGATTCGCTCGCAAGCTCAGGCTTTTTTTGATCGAGGATCACAGGCACTCCTCACAAAACTGTCATACCTGGCCGTTGGCTTCTGCCAGAATGCTGGATATCAAGAGAGAAAAGGCCACATTAGTTGGTTGAAATGACATGCTATGGGGACAGTAAAAAAATACCGGCTGTCGGTATCCACAGGGGTTCCATTCCCGGAACCCCCATGAATACCCAAACTGTGGATAGTCAAATCTGCTATCACAATAAGAAAAAAGTCTTCAAAATCAGTTTAAGAACTGTGTTTCTTACCAGTGTGGAGTGGCAGAATGGTAGGCGGTTTCCAGGATGAGAACAGTTATTTGGGGGTCCCACCGAGGCAAGCGACCCCTTCCCTTGGCCCTGGCACACTGAAGAATGCAACGCGGACATTGCAACACACTTCTGTGTAGCATTTGGAGGGCGCAATCCTAAAAGAGCCATTGGGCTGACACTAGCTGTGTGAGTGGGCCCAACGGCACTAGTGCCAATGTAAGGGCACTGCCCAGCATCCTTGCGTTGGCACTGGTGCCATTGGGCTGACGCTAGCAGCAGTGTTGGCCCAAAGGCCAAGCAGAACTTAGCAGGCACAAGAGTGGTTCTGGGTGGAGGGAGGGAGGAACTGGGCCAGGGGCTGGGAGTATGTGCTGGCCCGGGGTGGGGGTTGGGGCTGAGATGTGGCTATTAGGCCTCCATCCACAGGCCGTGCGGCCCCGATTCAGGACACATGGAGTCCTTGGGGTGTGTGCAGTGGCATTATTCATCCGGTATGCTGGGCAGGACTTACCTTTGAGCGGCAGTCCACCCGTTGCGTCACGCCGCGTTCCATCGCTTTCCCGCCCGCTGGGGCAGGCAGGAAAGTGGCGGAACGCGGCGTGATGCAACGGGCGGACTGCCGCTCAAAGGTAAGTCCCGCCCAGCGTACCAGGTGAATAACGCCACTGGGTGTATGCAGTGGTGTCATTCAAATGATTTAGGAACAAGAACTTACTTTTGATTGCACTTGTTGGGAACCTGGAACCAGCCACAGAGCCCGTTAGGATCCGGAACGCCCGTTCTGGTCCATTCCCCCTGAATGACATCACTGCCTTCGCCCCCCTAGGAATCCGGAGTCGCTCCCTTTAACCCTCTGAGTGCCAGCCAACCAAGAAGAAAAGCTCTTTGCAGAGGAATTGGGAGAGGGGAGGAGGGAGAGTGAAGTGGGTGGAGTCAGCCCTAATTTTAACTAGTGGAACTGAGTTCCCCCGCGTTCCCCCTGCATGACATCACTGGGTGTGTGCAAGGAGCTGGCTTGTGAAAAAAGGGGATATAATACATATAGACTACATCTGTGTTCAAACAGATGTTGTGAAAAGCTATGGACGTCATCTGCAATGTCTAAGGAGGAGTTACATCTCCAGTTTTGTTAGCTCAGACCCCAGCAGGAATTTTCCATGGACAATCTGCCCAACGATTGGAATTGTGACTGCTCTTGTCAATTCCAGTGGCAAAACTAGACTACGGTCAGCCTTGAGTTGTCAATTCTGCAATAACCTTTTCAGATGATGGTTGAGCTGGGATTATAAACATTGCTCAAGATTGGGAGGTTGTGCTACTGAAAGCTGAACCACCCTCAGGGGCATTGTCACAGGAGCATCTTCATAATGACGAAAAATAAAACTAGTGCATCCAAAGCATGACAGGGAGAAGGCCCGGCTAGAACTGATGTTGGAACGTGCTAGCTTTCTACAGGCAGGGTATTATATTCCGGGTTGTGCTGATTCACACAACTGTCTTTGAAGTGCAAGATGTTGTGAGAGGTGGAATATCAAACTGTCATTGGAACATCATTATGCAGGAAAGTTCAAATAGAAAGCTTTGCATGAGGCTAGTATTCAAAATCAGTTTTAAGAAAAGTACATCTTCGTAGGAACCGGTGGAAGTCTAGATGACCTTATAGCTCCCTTCCAACTCCATGATTTTATGATTCTGAGGAGCCCAGAATAATACTAACCATATGAATAAGGTTTGCAAGTTATGTACGCCTGTACAGGGGAACTCTAGGGAAGTCTGTATTCTCTCAATAAATCCTCCTTTGTGAATGATGTCTAACCAGTCTCTCACCATTTTCTGAGCTTGCAACGGAATGTTGAAGCATTTGGGGGACCTTGCAACAGATTTTATTTTATCCATTTTGATTTATAACCTGGTTAATCTCAGGGGATCAGAACAGCCAACAACATTTTTAAAAAAAACCACCCAGATTAATAATTCAGAAGCTAATAATGTTCTGCCAAAATGACCTTGAACAAATATACCTGCCAGAAACTGACAGGATGAGTCTCTTATTAAAGGAGGTTCATCACAAAGAATGCCTTGGGGCCTTTAACAGTTGGAACTGGTACATAGATTCTATAAGCCAGCAACTTTCAATTATTTTCTTCTCACAGCACACTATCCTCTATAGCCTTCTCTATGGTCTTTGCCTCTTGTGATGTCACTTCCGACTTCTGAGACACTCTTCCAGGTTCTGTTCTTTAGGGTAACTGTCTGTAGTACCGAATTGTCTGTCCCCCTTCCTCTGCCAGCTTGGCCAGTGTCAGAAGAAACTGAGGAACAGAGCTTCAAAACCAAGAAGAGCTTTTCAGTGATTTCCACTGCTGGACTCCATTCCTATGCTGGAAGAAGACAATTTAGTACTACAGAACGTCACCCTAAACACAGTGTCACAGAACCAGAAATGCTCATCTATTTCCAACCGCAGTGCTCTAAACTCCCACAGCACACCTGCTGACCTTTTGCGGCACACCAGTTGAAAATTGCTGCTATAACCAGAAAAGATCCCTACTGAAGTCTTTATTATTAGTTTATGTGATCTGAAAATGCCTAGCAAAAGAAACATTGACCCGTGTCCAAGCGTTCTTTCTCAACCTTCCCGCCACCCCAGCTCCACCATGAAAGTCCTTATCTGTTTTAAAATGTGGAAGATAGATTCATGTCTGTAGCTCCTTGACAACCCTTTGTTGAACCTACTTACATTCCTTCCTGCCTGACCTATGGACAGGCATGTCATGTGTGAGAGTAGATGCTTGGATATGGAAGAGATGGTCTCCCAAGTGGTGGTACCAGGACTGGAATACATTGCCCAAGGAAAACCACAGTCCTCCTCCTGCTTTTTAAAGCACAATCCGAGCCTGGAGTTAGGTCAGCAAAGTTTGGCCAGCACGAAGGACACCATAAAGTATATGTGGACTACTCTCGGAGAGGCCAGCACACAGATGTGCACCATCCTCCCTGATTCCGAGAGTGGTCCAAACACGCTCTACAGTGGCCCTTGTGCCAGCCGAACATTGATGACCTAACTGTGAGCTGTGATCATATGAGCAGGAAGAAATGAGAAATGCGTCTCATCAGCTTACGGATCCAGTACTGGATGCAGCGTTCTGTATTGATTTGCCTTCCACATTAGGTTTTTAAGATAAACCTCTTTAAACAACAATCTTCACTGTCTTTTTTTTTCTAGCAGTGATCACTTGGACTCATACTGTGTAGGTTTTTTGTTTGTTTGTTTGTTTTTAACATCTCTGATACTTCATAGCTGTGTATGTGGTTTGTAAAGGAGCTTGTGCAATACAGTAAGCATGAAACTGGCCTGTGTGATTGCTGCCAGACCCACCCCTTCCCTTCCCTCCCATCCCCAGTTCCCCAATATACTCTGTTACTCCCTGGGCAGGGCCCAGAAACCGCCTGCCTCCCAGCAACCCTGAGTCCTTGCTTTTTTTGTTGCTATCGGAGGCTGCTGAGACTTGGCCACAAACCAAGGGCCCTGGTCCGCGTAGGTTGGACAAGGCCTGTGGCAAAGGCCCACTCTCCCTGGCCGTGGGAAGATCCTTGTTTCCTACCTGTTTGCAGCCTGAGCAACAGCCCTACTCCTCCGTCATTGGTTGAATTCCAGCCAATTAAGCACCGATTCACTGATATGAGCACTTCCCCAGATAGTCTTGCACTAACTTAGCAGTCCCTTTCATGGATCACTGCCTTGTCGTGGCGAAGGGGCTTGAGTAGCTCAATGAAGCTGTGAGCTATGCCATGTAGGGCTACCCAAGATGGACAGGTCACAGCAGAGAGTTCTGACTAAACGTGGTCTGCTGGAGAAGGAAGTGGCAACCCACTCCAGTACTCTTGCCAAGAAAACCCCATGGATTACAGAACAAAAAGGCTAAACGATATGACACTGGAAGATGAGACCCTCAGGTCGGAAGGTGTCCATTATGCTACTGGGGAAGAGCAGAACACAAGTACTAGTAGCTCCAGAAAGAGTGAAGTAGCTGGGCCAAAACTGAAAGGAAGCTCAGCTGTGGATGTGTCTGGAAGTGAAAGGAAAGTGCGATGCTGCAAAGAACAATACTACATAGGAACCTGGAACGTCAGATCTATGAATCAAGGCAAGCTAGATGTGGTCAAACGTGAGATGTCAAGGCTGAACATCGACATCCTGGGAGTTAGTGAACTAAAGTGGACAGGAATGGGAGAGTTTAATTCAGATGACCATTATATTTGCTACTGTGGGCAGGAATCCCTTAGAAGAAATGGAGTAGCCTTCATCGTGAACAAGAGAGTGAGAACAGCAGTACTGGGGTATAACCTCAAAAATGATAGAATGATTTCCATTAGGATCCAAGGCAAACCTTTCAACATCACAGTAATCCAAGTCTACGCCCCAACCACTGGTGCTGATGAGGAAGAAGTTGACCGCTTCTATGAAGACCTAGAACAGCTTCTAGAATTGACACCCAAAAAAGATGTCCTTCTCATCATAGGGGATTGGAATGCTAAAGTAGGCAGTCAAGAGGTAAGAGGAATAACAGGCAAGTTTGGTCTTGGAGTACAAAATGAAGCAGGGCAAAGACTGATAGAGTTCTGTCAGGAGAACACATTAGTCATAGCAAACACCCTTTTCCAGCAACACAAACGGCGACTGTACACATGGACTTCACCAGATGGTCTACATCGAAATCAGATTGATTACATTCTTTGCAGCCAAAGATGGAAAAGTTCCATACAGGCAGTCAAAACAAGACCTGGAGCTGACTGTGGCTCAGATCATCAGCTTCTTCTTGCCAAATTCAGGCTTAAACTGAAAAAAGTAGGGAAAACCGCTAGGCCCTCCACGTATGACCTAAATCAGATCCCCTACGAATATACAGTGGAGGTGACAAATAGATTTAGGGGCTTAGATTTGATAGACAGAGTGCCTGAAGAACTTTGGACGGAGGTCTGTAACATTGTACAGGAGGCAGCAACTAAAACCATCCCAAAGAGGAAGAAATGCAAGAAGGCAAAGTGGCTGTCTGACGAGGCTTTACAAATAGCTGAGGAAAGGAGAGAAGCCAAAAGCAAGGGAGAAAGGAAAAGATATACCCAACTGAATGCAGATTTCCAGAGAACAGCAAGGAGAGATAGGAAGGCCTTTCTAAATGAGCAATGCAAAGAAATAGAGGAAAACAACAGAATGGGGAGGACTAGAGAACTTTTCAAGAAAATTGGAGATGTCAAAGGACAATTTCATGCTAAGGTAGGCACAATAAAGGACAAAAATGGCAAGGACCTAACAGAAGCAGATGAGATTCAGAAGAGGTGGCAAGAATACACAGAGGAACTCTATAAGGCCGATCTAAATGTTCCTGATAACCACAGTGGTACAGTCACTGAGCTCGAACCTGACATCCTGGAGAGTGAAGTCAAGTGGGCTTTAGAAAGCCTCACTAACAACAAAGCTAGTGGAGGTGACAGCATTCCAGCGGAATTACTCCAAATCTTAAAAGAGGATGCTGTCCAAGTGCTGCTCTCCATATGCCAGCAAATTTGGAAAACCCAACAGTGGCCACAAGACTGGAAAAGATCAGTTTACATTCCAATCCCAAAGAAGGGCAATGCCAAAGATTGCTCGAATTACCGCACCATTGCACTCATTTCACATGCTAGCAAGGTCATGCTCAAAATCCTACAAGCTAGGCTTCAGCAGTATGTGAATCGAGAACTACCAGATGTACAAGCTGGTTTCCGAAGAGGCAGAGGAACTAGAGATCAAATTGCCAACCTTCGCTGGATCATGGAGAAAGCAAGAGAGTTCCAGAAAAACATCTACCTCTGCTTCATTGATTATGCTAAAGCCTTTGATTGTGTGGATCACAACAAACTGTGGCAAGTTCTTGAAGAGATGGGAGTTCCAGACCACCTGATCTGCCTTCTGAGAAACCTGTATGCGGGTCAGGAAGCAACAGTTAGAACTGGACATGGAACAACCGACTGGTTTAAAATTGGGAAAGGAGTACGACAAGGCTGTATATTGTCACCCTGCTTATTTAACTTATACGCAGAGTACATCATGAGGAAGGCAGGGCTGGATGACTCACAAGCTGGAATCAAGATTGCTGGGAGAAACATCAACAACCTCAGATATGCAGACGATACCACTCTACTGGCAGAAAGTGAGGAAGACCTAAAGAACCTTTTGATGAGGGTGAAAGAGGAAAGTGCCAAAATTGGTTTGAAGCTCAACATTAAAAAGACTAAGATCATGGCCACCACTCCCATCACTTCCTGGCAAATAGAAGGGGAAGAAATGGAAGCAGTGACAGACTTTATTTTCCTGGGCTCCAAGATCACCGCAGATGGTGACTGCAGCCATGAAATTAAAAGACGTTTACTTCTTGGGAAGAAAGCTATGGTGAACCTAGATAGCTTAATCAAAAGCCGAGACATCACCCTGCCAACAAAGGTTCGCATAGTCAAAGCGATGGTTTTCCCAGTAGCCATGTATGGCTGTGAGAGCTGGACCATAAGAAAGGCAGAGTGTCGAAGAATCGATGCTTTTGAATTATGGTGTTGGAGAAGACTCTTGAGAGTCCCCTGGACTGCAAAGAGATCCAATCGGTCAATTCTCCAGGAAGTCAAGCCTGATTGCTCCCTGGAAGGACAAATGCTGAAGCTGAAGCTCCAATACTTTGGCCACCTGATGAGAAGAGAGGACTCTTTAGAAAAGACCCTCATGCTGGGAAAGATTGAAGGCAAAAGGAGAAGGGGGCGACAGAGGATGAGATGGTTAGATAGTGTCACCGAAGCAATGAATATGAAATTGGGTGAACTCAGGAAGCTAGTGGAGGACAGGGAGGCCTGGCGTGCTGTGGTCCATGGGGTCGCGAAGAGTCGGACACGACTTAGCGACTGAACAACAACAACAACTTAGCAGTAGCCCCGACCCTCAACACCTTCACACCACCCTGACAGCACCGTGGAAGTTTCATCTTGTTTGTCTTGCTTTGTGCTTGAATAAAGAGTCTTACCCCCTCAGCCTTGGACTACACTTGCTCCTGCCTCTGATGCATAGGAACCTCCAGCCCACGGCCATCGCCACGGGCCAGAACATTCCCTCAGCATGCCTGCGAACCACCACCCCTCTGGTTTACTTACAGTGTGTTGCGGCAGATTGTCGACTATGGTAGTGGACCCCCAATGTTGCTGCCCCTTTGCAACAACAGTGTGATTCCCCCCCCCCGCAGTCAGGGGGGTTTACAACACCGAGTTACAACAGTGTGATTTATACAGATTTACAACAGTGTGACAATGTCCCTATGCCATACATCCCGTGATAGGATTGGGCTGAACAGTTGTTTTTCTTTGTCCATTTTATTTCTGCTTTGTTCCGGTGTCTTTCTTTCTTTGCAAATGCATACAGCACCTGTTCCCAGGTAACAAACCCTGGTGCCCGAGGGTGGATATTTATGCAACCTTTTGTTGTTTACAGTTGTTGCCGAAACAATTGTGCACGTGAGGGGGTACATGCCGGCAAAGTGGAATAGCTCCATTTATATCGGAATGATGGATATTAAGCCAAATGAGAAATCATTTCTTTATTCTTTTTGTGCTAAACATTAATAATTTCCGCGGCGCAAAAAGCCCTCTCGCTTTCTCGTTTGGAAGGTTTCCAGTAATTTGCTCAAACTAGCCCAAGAGAACGTGTGGTGAGATACTCTATATGTAAATGAAATTGAAAGCATGTTGGGGAGAGATGGCCTGGGAGGAGCTATTTCTTACCACACAGAGGCAATGGGATGGAGGCTCCATTATGATTTATTATGCGCGCAATGTCAAAATTATGCCAGATACTTTATGACCAGGTAGGAAGGCAATTGTCAGCAAATCATACTATCAAGGCAGGCAGAGAAAGTAATGTGATTTTACTGCTGCATTTGTCCGTGGACTTTTGAATATTCATGAAACATCAAAGGAGTGTTGGCAGAATCTGGAGCTGATGAATCTGGGGCACGATCCATAGTCACGTTGTGCGTGAAGATGCCCATAAAAGGATTGCATTATTTTATTTTGTCTTATGGGATCACCTATTTGTCAGTTATATGGGGACCAACACAGATCTAAGCCTCCCCCCCAAAAAAAAAATAGTTGGGAAACAATTCTGTAGCTACATAGGATATTATCTGGTATATGTGTGTGGGGGGCATCCCCATTAACAGGCAGATGGGAAGCACTGCAACAATTATTGTCAGCATGATCCTATGCGTGTCTACTCAGACCAAAGCCTCATTAAGTTCATAAGAACATAAGAAAAGCCTTGCTGGGTCAGGCCAAGGGCCCATCTAGTCCAGCTTCCTGCATCTCACAGTGGCCCAGCAGACAGGGAGCACACAAGACAACCAGATACCTGCATCCTGTGGCCACTCCCTTGCACCTGGCATGCTGAGGTAAATTTCTGAGGTAAAACTCTGAAGTAAATAATAACTTGCAACCCAATCTGGGCCTTATGAACATAAGAAGAGCCACACTAGATCAGGCCAAGGGCCCATCTAGTCCAGATTCCTGGATCTGAGCACACAAGGGAGCCTCAGGGAGCACACAAGACAACAAAATACTTGTATTTTGCTGCCCTTCCCCTGCATCTGGCATTCTAAGGTAGCCTATTACCTTTGCACCACCCCCAAGGAAGACACCAGACTGAGGTTGGGGTTTAACTTTATTAAACACTAGTAGTACTAGTAGTACTAGTAGTAGTAGTAGTAGTAGTAGTAGTACTTGTATTTATATACCACCTTTCTTAGGTCACCAGATTTCTCTAATGACTCTAACTCAAGGCGGTTTACATAGGCAGACTTTATTCAGAAACCCGAAGGTTTTTACAATTTTTACAGAAACTTTCTATCTTCCAAGAACTACACACATACAGATGGATCTTTCTGGATTTAGTCCTTCTTTCTGGCCACCTGTTTGTCTTCTTGCTGGCTGATAAGCATCTTCCCTGCTCCCACCAGAGAAGCAGCTGACCCGGCACACTCCCCCTCTCACAAGGCAGCCGGAGACAGCTCAGCTGTCAATCAGTTGCAATTTACAGGTCGGCCGCTCACAGAGACTTCCGGTAGTCCCGAACAGGCGACCTTCGGATCTTCAGCTCTTATCTTTCAGGCAAACGGAGGCATTAACCCTCTTGACTAAATCTTCTGTCCTATAAATATAATAAAGTATAAATCATGAAACCTACTGAACACCCCTCCCTTCCTCCCCAGTCTGGGGTACGTTCAGTGGAACTTAGTCCCTGGTCAGCATTGCAACACAGCCAAATACCACCACCCACAACAACAACAACAGCATGTGCACGCACGCACGCACACATACACACTCGTCGATATTCTGCACATTGGGCTATCTAGAAAAATTAGTTGTCACCCTGCAGATTGTTATCCAAAGGCAACAAAAACTCATTATCGCTCGAATGAATCCTTTATATTTCGACGGGGTCAAAATAAACCCACAGGACTAATGAAACGAACCACATCTGGATCCTAGTTGAGCATGATAGATTTCTGACAGCCAGCGCCGGAGGCTTCCCCACAAGGGCCCCCAAAGCACTCATGGCCTGAAGATCTCCATTTCTGACCCTTACAACTCCCAATATTCATTATGGTTGGGATAAGCAGATGCTTGATTGAGTGAGTCTCTAATGCATGGAATATGAATCGACATGCCAAACTGTGTTTTAAGGCATATGCGAAGATACCATTGATGCCTTTGTGCTGGCTACACTGCCTGATCTTTCAAGCAGTGATTAGTTTCCTAAGGAAGAGAAAAGAGAGTAGTTTTGATTTGCTGAGGTCAAGGTCTTTATCTTGGACAGCTGAAGGGGTGGATACGATCTGTGCAAAAGACTTGTACATGCTTCCTGTGTCTCTACTTCCAGTTAATTTGATGTCCTGTGAATTCTATCCTATTTCTATTGGAGAACCCATCCCACAAAAGATGGTAGTTGTGCCTTTGGGAAAGGGAGTGCTAAGACTCGTGGGTGAGGAAGGGCAGAACAGTGAGTGCCAATGCCGGTTTTCTAGGGGCGCTGGGTCAAAGCCCTCCACTGCCCCCCATGTCGTCCACCCCAGTGGTGCATTGGTTGCTACCTTTGCCACTGGTACTACGGTTGAACAGTCAACTTGGCCAGGTGGGAGCTCTCACAAGACCTTGGGGCTTAGCTGCTGCCCACGTAGACAACTCTTAATACCACCTCTTAGAACAGTGTTCAACCGGTAAGAAAGATGTAGCGCTGGCATAGGGTTGGCACATCTCCTGATGGTGCATTGGGTGCTACTGTCACTCGTCATGAAGGTTCAAGAGTTGGCCTAACCAGGTAGACCTGAAGGATGTGGGGCCCTTGCCTGGCCTCTAATGTCACACCTGGAAAGAAAGAATCCAGCAGTGGCACCCCAGGGTATTCTTCTGTATCCGGAGCTGTAGGGCTCTGATGGTGCCTGGGGATGGGTGACATTGTGACGTTGCCCCCTGTGTCACCACGCCCTTAGCACCACTGCCCCCTGTGCCACCACACCCGCAGCATCCACAAACACTCCATTTTAGAATAAACGGACTCAGGGGAGGGCAGATAGGCGACACAAGCGGCAGGTGGCAGCTTTGGCGCCCCAGGAAAGCACCATGTGTTGCCGTACAGATGATACGCCTCTGTATGCATTTCCAATGTGATGCTCCAATGTAGCTTTTCTAATGAAATCACATGAGTACCTCCATGTTACATGGGACTAGTCACCCAGCAACCTTTCAATAGTTGTGTCAACGAGCAAGCCTTATCTGAGAGCTAGGAAATGTTGCAGTCCTCACCTGACTTTTCCACTCGGAGGCATTGATGTGATTGCTTTGAAAAGACTACACGTAATCTTTCTATATTAAATCAGAAACAGCCGAAAGGATAGATGCAAACAGACACATTCTTTGAACATTTGTTCAACTTTATTGTCATTTTTCTTGACGATACCCAGGGCAGGGCTGCAATGATTGACATTTGCTACCTTGGCAAGGATGATGCAAGAGGGAGATGTGGGCAATCTGTTGCCTTATTGACCTGGAAATACTTCGAGAGAGAGAGAAATATGCAAGTGAACCAAGAGGACCTTCTCTTAGATGGTGTGCTCAGGCCTTACTAGAGGACTGTGCCTGAGAGCGCAATCCACAGAACGACATTGTGCTGACACTACATGATAGCGTCAGTGCAACGTCACTAGAGCCAATGTGGGGGCGCCGATCGGCAGCCCCATGTTGGTGTGAGAGCTCTTGGGGCGATGCTCTTGGGTGATGAGGAGGCTCGGCTCTAGGAAAGGAGAGCGTCTTTGGCCCACCTGCCCTCCCCCATGATTGTACTGCTCTAAAATGGAGCCTGGCATGGTGTAGGGGCAGGGTAAGGTGGCACACAGGGGCGAGAAACAGCGGAGGGGGTGGAGCTCCGCCCCCTCTGTCCTTGAGCGGCCCATTGGCTGGGTCTGCAACTGGCAGGGCGGAATAAGGTGGGGAGGTGGTGGAAGGGCAAAATGGGGATCTTCAACAGTCACATGCACCAATATCTGAACCTTGTCTGACTCCCTGACTACTACCATTTCACACCTTGTATTTATGCCTGCTCTTTAGAAGGCATGGGTGCGTGGAGTCCCATGGTGTCGGGGGGGGGCAGGATTTCTTCAGGGTAAGAGAGGAAACACTCACTTACTCTGAGGAAACTTTTCACATTGCCCCCTCCCTCAGATACAATGAAGCCGTACAGCTGCATCAGTGGGGGGATTTGGGTAGGATTGGGCTGGCATGCAGGTTAGGCCAGTGGTTCTCAAATGTTTTAAAACTCGGACCCACTTGATTAGAATGACAATCTCTCTGGGACCCACCAGAAGTGACGTCACGGCTAGAAGGGCCGCCATTGTGATGCCAGAGCCTGCTGCTTTCCTGAGAAGGCAGCAATCAGTTGGGTTATTTCTCAGTCATTTTCCAATTGCAAAGGGAATCAGAAAGAGGAGAACAAAGGCCTATTTACAACCTTGACACAAACAAAGCAACCATACAGCCGCCGCCTTTTCAGTGTCCCACCTTCCCATATTTTTCAATATGGCTGCTTCACAACCCACCTGAAATTGGCTTGCGACCCACCTACTGGTTCCCAACACAACTGGTTCCACAGTTTTGGAACAACTGGGTTAGATCAAACTGAGTTTTAATGGGGCCCAATTTTCTCACCATGGCTCAGAGTTAGTTTTCATGATAAAACGGAGTATGCGATAAAAGCATCAACCTCCTAACCTTGTATACGCATCTGCATATTCTTCAAACGAGACTATCTGACTAGTGAAGGTACCTCTAGAACATACTTCTTTGCGTTTAAATTGCATTTGAAAAAAAACAAACACCCTGCCCTTTTCTCCGAAATTCCAGAATGAACTCTAATCAGTCCGTTTCCGCATTTTGCAATGCAGTGTTTGCTATAAATCACGTTCATGTTAAAGCTGTATTCTTCCAAATCATCACAGGAATTCATTTATAAGATGAAGGAATATAAAAAATAATCAGTCTCCCAGCACTGTAGTCTAATGTGTTCAATAAGTCAAAAGTCCTTGCGTTAATCCAGGAAAGCCGCAAAAGATAGATTTCAGTTAAAGTTCTACAGTGGAGTAATTTTTCTTGCAGAGTATCTGCAAAGTGACTTTGCTATATGGAGTCATGCATGTCTCATTTACAAAGGCAGCTGGGAACAATATGGGAGAAAGAATGCGCTGTTTTGAGTAATTATTTGAAGTTTTCTCAACCAGATCTCTTCATTTATTCATGGCCAGCTTCTTGGACTGGTTGGTCATAGATTTCTACTAATGACACAAGACTTGTGTATAACTCAGGATAGTTACACCGACAGGCTACATATCTGTATCCCAGGAAAATGGTGTGCACCATTCCATCTCTCAAGAGTTACAGTTACATGTTAGAGCGCAATCCTCACTGGGAGTTCGGCCAGCACAGTTAGGCCAGCAAAGTTTGGCTGGCACAAGGGACACCATAAAGTATGTTTGGACCACTCTCGGAGTCAGAGAGGCTGACACACAGACGTTCACCATCTTCCCTGACTACGAGAGTGGTCCAAATGTGCTTTACGGTGGCCCATAAAAAAAGAGAGGGTGGGGCGGGTTTGGGGCCCAATCCTACCCAATTTTCCAGCACTAATGTATCCATTGCAATGGGGTGTATGCTGCATTTTGTGGTGGTGGGGATGTTTATGGAGGCCTCCTCAAGGTAAGGGAATATTTAAGGGTAAGGGTCAATTTTTGAAGCTTGGCTTGCTTGGAATTAAACTATGTCCAACTTAAACAATTTAAACTACATTGTTGTAGCTGCTTCATTGTAAGAGAACTATCTACTAAAGTGTCACTGCCAGATAGTATCTGCATATATTGGCAAGCTTTCAGCAACTGATATATATAAAAAAAAGACTAAAGCATAAGTAAGACAACTGGTTAAACAAACAGAATAAAGCATAACAAAAAAATAGACAATGGCACAATGGATTCACACCTTCCCTCCCAAGATTTTCTCTCACTTGTAGAAGACAGGATAGCTCTGACGGCTAGCAGTTTTATCCTCAAACTACCATCACTAATAAAACCCGCAGTGGCCAAAGCGAACCATTTTCACAACAAACGCATTAGGGTCTTTACTTCCGAAATGGTTTCATTCAGAGCTGCGAGGCCTTCGAAATTCACTCTATAAAAAAACCATGCAGTTTCATGACATTCTGCTTGGGTGCCTTTAACAAGCTCAGAGAGATGCACAAAACAACCATCAGGCTGATCTTTTCAATGGTTTCAAGTCTACCGAAACAAACAGCGGTGCATTCTTTTTGAGCCAATATCTTCATCCCAAAATGAGTAATCTAATCTGAACTGTTCAGTTGCTCTTCATTTCAAACGGGCATGGCTTTATCATGGAGGTAAAGCAAATTTCTTCCACTGGAAATAACTGCTCTGTCCAAATTCCTTGAGCGGTCCAATATAGTGATGGTGCATTAGTTGTATTCCTTTGTGAGATGCATGTGTTTGCGTATTTATCTGACCTTTTAAAGAGTTCTCTCCAAAACTACAGTTAACAACAGAATTTACATTTTGGGGATTATTTGTTTTAATTATGATTCTATTGCTGCATGTTGCCTGTTGCATCAACTAAGAGAAAATCTGGATCCACATTTTCACAAATCAATCAATCTTTGGGTGCCTTTGGGCAGAAAGGCGGGGTATAGATTTAATAAATAAATAAATCTTTAGTCATGAAAGCGTGGGCCAGCCTCCATATTAAGAAAGAGCATAGGCCTGTTAGGAGATATAGGAACAACTTTTCAGCCATAGTAGACTATTCATGGAATCATAGAATCTTGGAAGGGGCCTACAAGGTCATCTAGTCCAACCCTCTGCCTGTAGCAGGAAATCCCCCTAGAGCATATCCAGCAGGTGCCTGTCGAGCCTCTGCTTGAAGGTCTCCAGTGAGGGAGAATCCACCACCTCCTTTGGCAATCTGTTCCACTGTCGAACTGCCCTTATTGTTAAGCAATTCTTCCTTGATGTCCAGCCGGAATCTCCTCTCTTGCAGTTTGTGCCCATTGGACTGAGTTCTACTGTCAGAGGCAGATGAGAACAGATTTGCCCCTTCGTCCTTATGACAGCCCTTCAGATATTTGAAGAGTGAAATCATATCCCCTCTCAGCCTTCTCTTCTCTTCTCTTCTCTTCTCTTCTCTTCTCTTCTCTAAGCTAACCATACCAAGTTCCCTTAGCCTTTCCTCATAGGACTTGTTTTCCAGCCCTCTGATCATCTTCGTTGCTCTTCTCTGGACCTGCTCCAGTTTGGCTGCATCCTTCTTGAACTGAGATGCCCAGAATTGAATACAGCACTCCAGGTGAGGTTTCACCAATGTGGAGTAAAGTGGAACCACAACTTCTGGTGATTCTGCAGAAATAGCCTTGGTTGCCTTGGTGGATAACCTATGCTGAGGATTGGGCAGGGGCACTACATCCCTGTTGGTCCTCCTCGACCTCTCAGTGGCTTTTAACACCATAGATCATTGTGTCCTTCTTGGCTGATTGGCCGTGTTGGGAGTTGGGGGCCCTGTTTTGTAGTGGTTCCTCTCCTACTCGGCAGATAGGTCCCAGATGGTGGTGCTGGGGGATGCTGTTTGGTGCCCTGGCCCTTGAAGGGTGGGGTGTCCCAGGGTTCAGTCCTATCCCACATGCTGTTTAACATCTTGGGAGAGGTCATCAGGGGGGCATGGGAGCTCTAGCTCTCCTTTCTACCAGATTCCAAGGTGGTGGTTAAAATCCTGGTGCATTTCCTAAAGGCACTTGGAACCTGGTTGAGGGACAACAAGCTGAGATTAAATCTGGACAAGACAGATGTTCTCCTGGTTCAGAAATCCATGATGCAGGGGATAGAGTATTGTCCTGTGTAGAAAGGGATTTCACTCCTTTTGAAAGAGCAGGTCCACCGCTTGGGGATTCAACTGACTTCCAGTTGGTCCTGGATTTCCAAGTGGTGGCTGTGGCCAGGGACCTTTGCCCAGCTTTGGCTGATGTGCCAGCTGCAACCATACCTGGCTCATGTAGACCTGGCCACGGTGATCCATGCCACAGTGACATCAAAGTTAAACTGTGACAACATGCTGTATGTGGGGCTGCCCTGGAAGGCCTTTCGGAAACTGCAATTAGTGCAGAATGTGGCGGCCTCTGTGAATCTGTTGAGCTGTTGTTCCGGCAGCTACGCTGGCTGCCCATTCGTTCCTGGGCCCAATTCACAGTGCTGGTCTTGACCTTTAAAGCCCTATATGCGTGGTGGTATCTAAAGCAGGAGGAACCGGAACGCTGGGTGGGATGTATGGTTGATTGGCAGCCTTTCCGTTCCGTTCTGCCGCCTGCCCGCCCGCCGCGTGGGCTGCCCCTGGTTGGCATGCCCCACCGCTGCTCGCCCAGGCACCCAGCGTGCCCCCCACTCGTCCCCCCTGGCGAGCAGGCGCCCCCTCCGAGGCCAGGGCAGCCCGCGCGGTGGGTGGGCAGGCAGCTGAACCGAACGGACAGGCAGCCAATCACATGTAAGTCCCGCCCAGTGTACCGGTTCCTCCTGCTTTAGATACCACCACTACCTATATGGCTTGGGGCTAGGGTGTAGTGTCTGAGAGACCACCTACTTCTGTATAATCTGGCTTGTCCTCTCCGGTCATTAGAGAAGGTCCTTTTACAGGTGCCATTGCCCATAGAGATGGGAGGGACTGCAGCAAGGAATAGGGTCTTCTCAGTAGTGGCACCAACTTTGTGGAACTCCCTTCCTCTCAGTCCATAGACTGAGAGCCTCCTTGGAGGGTCCCTAGACCCTCCATAGACCCTCCTTGGAGGCTTTCCAGCAGGGCTGAAAGGCATTGTTATTTAGTTCAGCCTTCTGAGTCCAGGTCTCTCTTTTTAAAATTGGATACTGTGGAGTTTTTATACGACTTAGTTTGCTGCTAGTTTTATTATTCCCACCTTTGGTCTCTTAATGTGATTTTTAAAAATGCTGGTTTTTTGTTGGGTCTTTTTGGTAGATATTTTTTAATGTTTGTACTTTGCTTTTATATTGTAAGCCACTCCAAATGCCCTTTGGGGAGATGGAGCAGGGTAAGAGTCAAACAAAGTAGATAAATAAATATGCATAATCATTGGAGCAAACAGTGAGCGCTTTAGAGCAAAGCTGAAAATGCAGGAAGACAATATGAAAATACAAAAGATAGTGGCGAAGGATTTGTATTTTCTTTCTGAACTGCACTACCAGCAAAACACATGGCTTTGCTTTACTATGGCCTGTGTTGACTGCTGGCGGATTAGCACAGCCTGTTTAAAAATACAGGCATCCCACCGTATCCATGAGTCCCATTATCCGCATTTCACTTATCCGCGGTTCACAATTTCCCCCATTTCCCAAATGACTTACCTTTGTCTGATTGCAGCCCGCCTATTGCTGTCTCTCTGTCTTTGTGCTGCCTGCAAACGTTCACAGCCTCCCCTATGGGTTCCTCAGATCTGCACCTGCTTTATAGCAGAATAATAATAATAATAATAATAATAATAATAATAATAATAATAATAATAATAATAATAATAATAATAAATGCAAGTATTTATATACCGCCTTTCTTTGGCCATTCGATTGCTCCTCTGGCTTTAATTCAAGGCGGTTTACATAGGCAGACTTTATCTCTAAATCCGCATGGGTTTTTTACAAATTACAGAGAAGTTCTATCTTTCAAGAACTACAATCAATCAATCAATCAATCAATCAATCAACAGGTACTTATATACCGCTTTTCAACACGAAGTTCACAAAGCGGTTTACAGGCAAATAGTAATAATAAAGTTAAATGGCTCCCTGTCCCAAAAGGGCTCACAATCTAAAAAAAGGCAGACCGCCAGCAACAGCCACTAGAAAGACTGCGCAGGGGTGAAGAGGGACAGTTACTCTCCCCCTGCTAAATATAAGAGGAACACCACTGGAAAAAGTGCCTCTTTTTCCAGATGGAACAACATACAGATGGAACTTTCATGGTTTAGTCCTCCTTTCTGGCCACACGATTGCCTTCCTGCTGGCTAATAAACAGCTTCTCTGCTCCCACCAAAGAAACAGCTGGCCCAGCACAGCTCCTCTCTCACAGGCAGCTGGAGACAGCTCTTATCTGTTGCACTTTCTCAAGGTCTGCCGCTCACAGAGACTTCTGGTGTTGTCGAACTGGCGACCTTCGGATCTTATCTTCGGGCAAACAGAGGCTTTAACCCTCTCAACTAAACCTCCTGTATAGCTATACAGCTCTGCTGTATAGCTGGTGCATGGGCAGCACACCAGCAGTATCGGCCCAACAGCAATAGCACTGACGCAGGGGTGCCGATCGGTGACTAGTGACTTTGTGCCAATGCAAGTGGTTAGTATCAGTCCAAGGACACAATCAGGATTGCACCCTCAGTGTGGTGAACAAGACTGTATGCAGCGTTCCAAATGTGGCCTCCATAGAATTGTAGAGGAGCATGATATTGTGTGTAGTCTTCTTCTGAAACCCTTTCCTAATAATCCCAACATGGAACGTGCCTCGCACGGGGCCAACAGGGGTTGATTCAGAGCCTGATTTCAGGCCCCAATCCTATTGTCACCTTGCACTGCTGCAAGCCCCTTTACTGCAGTGCAAAACCCAAGACACTAGAGGAGGATCGGGCCCGGGAGGGGGACTAGCCTTGGGGACCTACACCAGATCCTAACCCCCACACTCGGCCTGACCAGCATTACATAGGCCACTCGGATATGCACCGGGGGGCGCAGCTCCAAGTAGTCCCATAGGGCTGGCTGGCACATGACATGGGGTAAGAGGAATAACCATGAAGGTAACAGGAGAGGACATGACATCATTTTCTTGAAGCCATGGGTCAACAAATATGGCTGACTCAGATCATTCCCGCCAAAGAGGAGGATTGCCGCGAATTCACGAATGAAAATCTCCCTGCACGTCTGTAAAAGTTAATCTCAACCTCTTTAATCATGCCTGCGTGTTCTGCATATGGGTGTGCGAATCGCTGTACGAAAAATGGGATTTAATTTCCACGGAAAGATTCATGTATTCACATTACATCGGTTCAATAAAAGTACCGTTCAGTGAGTGCATTATTTTTGAAGCTGTGTAATTTCTTGTTGTTCCTAGCAGTCTTATTCACCATTTTCTGACACCCACTGTTAATGGTCTAGAAGGTAAGAAAAAAAATATTTCCCCCCTCCTTTTTCCCCCTTCCCGTTTACACTTTTTTTCCCGCCTTCCATTTTCTACCGTAATATTTTCGAAATTCTGAACATTAACAGAATTTGTTTTAGGGGTGGGGGCTGAGTGTAGAAGTTTAAAAAAATACTCTTAATAGTCTAGAAGTAAAAAAGAATTACTCTCATATTGACAACTACTTGTGTTATGAAGAGATTTAAATGTAATTTTCCTATATATTTATCTAATTTTTGCCCACCCTCTCCTTTTTTTTCTTTCCTTCCCGTTCACACTTTATTTCTGCTTGTGTAGATTTAAATAAAGTCTGTCAAAATAGTGCAATCTGAGTTAAAATAGACAGCATTTCGTCCGGTATGTTCAGTAATATAATTATGAGGAATTTCACCTTGTAATTGCATATTAACTCATAATAAGGTTACCAATAATGTTTCTACACGATCACACGTTTTTATTTTCGTAAGTTTTTATTTCAGGAGTAAACTATTCAGTCCTAAACAGTACGAGCAAAGCAATCTGAAATGCTTGGAATAAGGATTGTTTTGAGTCAACTAACATGGCTGCTAAGCCCGCCCCCTGGCTTCATTTGGCTCCTATTAAATCTTAAGGCATGTCCTCTCCTGTTATCTAACCTTCTTGGGAATAACATCCCCTTACTCCAAGTTGTGCCCCAGGCCGCTCCTAACCTGTGCTGGCCTGTTCCAGCACAGGTTAGGATGTGGCCCTTGGAAGGCTACACTCTCGTGGAGCATCACGTTGTTTGAAATAACCTCCAAGCCCTCTGGAGAGAGTTGACTATCTCGACTTTCCCTTTCCGCCTCCTTTTTAGTAGTCCCTTCATTTTTGGAAATGCCTCTCATCATGAGGAGGAAGCCACGTGCATATACACACCATTAATTTAAGGAGGTCTCCTGCCACATATGCTGGGAATCGCTGATTTATGTATATGTTGAAATGTGTGAAATGTACTCTAGCAGTGGAACAAATTACAGACAGCTGTCTGCCATAAACATTGGATACATTTCCAGTGAAAATATGGGGAGCCTTTTGCAAATGCGCTTTCTTGATGAAATGTGCTACTCAAATCCACATTTGCTGACAGAAGAGTCCTCCAAGCTGATAGGGGCTCAGCTTTTCCGTCATTTTTTTTTCCAGAAAGCAAGAGGTGATGTCCATGGGTAGCATTGCTTTAAGATCAGCTCTGAGAGGGCCTTGAGAAATCACGTAGCCAATCACATAACAGATTCAAGTCACATGGCAGAAAATTGAGAGGGGTGCAGAGGAGCTGAGGCTTATGGTCATTCATTGTGTCTCAGGGTCAGCGGTGTCATCCTACGGGAATGGGGCGGTACCCCATTCCAGTAGTTCCGGGGAGAGCGGGACAGCGCGCGGCAGACTCCGCGCGCTGTTTTCGCCCTCCCGCCCGCCCCTGCGCCTGGATCACTCTGTAAGAGAGCAATTCTGGGCGCAGGAAGGCGTTGCCGGGTGCCGCCAGGGGGCGGGGAGCTACAGCTCACCCGTCCGTCGCGGCGTTCCGGATCCTGGCGCCAGCAGCGTTCCGGTTGCTGGTGCCAGTGAATGACGTCACTGCTCAGGGTGCAATCCTAACACAGAGTTAGGCCGCGACAGTTAGGTTAGCAAAGTTTGGCCGGCACCAGGGCCACCGTAAAACACATTTGGACCACAGAGTCAGGGTGGATGGTGCAGGTCGGTGTGCCAGACTCTCTGACTCCAAGAGTGGTCCAAACATACTTTGTGGTGTCCCTTGTGCCAGCGAAACCTTGGCCTAACTGTGCCGGCCTAATTCCAGGTTAGGATTGTGCCCTCAGTTTAATATTGATTAGGGCCAATGTTCAGTTGCGCTGGGCCCTGGCCCAATAGTAGGATCTAGGAAACTTCCGCACATGGCCCCTATTTTCCCTATGGAAAAAATCCTTCCACTCCTAGCCCACTCCGGGAACCAACTATTCCTCCTCCCACTATGTCTGCTGCTGCCGTCTGTCTGAAAGACAACTTCACAAGGTCTTTCAGGGTGATGTGGAAGCAATGGGGAAAAACGTAAGCCAGCAAGCACAGACACACTAAAAAAAGTCAGGCCTCAAGTCAAAATTAAGTCATGACTCCTTTCCTTGTCACTGGCCCCGAGACTCAAGTCAGGTCCAAGTCAGTGACATCAAGGAATCCATTTAACAGGAGTCACATCAAACCAGCGTTTTTGCGACTCAAGTCAAGTCTCAACAGCTTGAGTGCCCAGCCCTGGTTTGAGTCCTAATAATATCTGCTGGTTAGGATTCACACATTCACGTCATGCTCTTAATGCTTTTTTCCTCTCCACTTCTCCCATATTTCCACAAAGTCTCTGATCTGATTAGCCCTTCCTTATATGAATCCCCGAAACTTCTCTCTGACAGGCTGGGGAGCAGCTGGTGGAGCTCCACCATACAACCGTCATTATTTTTAATAATGATGCTTATAGACAGTTTGGATTCTTGGAACACGGTACCAAGATCATCTACATATGGTGCATTGTACATTTTATGCATACATATGGTGAACTAAATGAGAATCTCATCAATTCAACGGTTGAGCTCATGCAAATATATGTGCATTTAGTCTAAATATACAGAGACATAATATGTCACTTGGTGCCATGGACAGATTGCTTTCTGGGGCAAAAACACTAGATGTTCATACGACACACACATGTTGTATAAGAATGTATATACACAGCATACACATTGCATTCGCTGATGTATAACGAATGAATGTTCCAGGTTAGAAGACTTCAGGCCTTTTCCAATCCGAGACCCATCTTTCAGCCCAACCTGTGACATGAGATCCAGTGTCAATTTTTTCTATACATGTTCATCTTTCTCCCCCACACACATCTTTCTGTATGCCCCCATCGTTGTAATTTAACCTTCTCTTCAACATTATCTCTTCAACAGTATCTCTTCAACATTAGCAGTGGTTCTCAAACTTTTTAGCACCAGGAGCCATTTATTAGAGTAAAAAACTTTTGGAAGTGATGTCATTAACCTGAAAGTGATGTCATAGTCAGACATATTTTTAATAGAAAAAAATCAAGCAGGAAAAATTTTTTAACACCCCCATACGACAAAATGAAACCAACAGTGCAATCCTATTGCACCCCTTGCGTCGACGCTATGTCATAGCTTTGACGCAAGGGGTGGAGCACTGGCGTGGGGGCGCCAATCTGCACCCCCGCGCCAGCACTTGAGCAACAGGACCAGCGCTGCAGGCAGTGCCAGTCCTGTTGCGCCCACGCTGAGCCTCTCTTGCATTGGCTGAAGCCAGCCAGCGCGAGGGAGGCTCCGCGCAGAGGTGGAAGTGCAGTGGGCGGTGGGCGGGAGCTTGTGGGCGGGGAGAAGTCGGGGAGAGGGTGGGCTTGGGAGGCAGCCATATGGCTGCATCCTAAGTCCATTTGGGAGACCGTGTGGCACCGATTCAGGCCATGTGGTCTCCTCGGATCTGCACCTGCTGTTTAGTGGGCACAGATCCGAGGAGCGCATAGGGGAGGCTGGAGCCTCCCCTACGGTAAGGGAGCCACCATGGGGCGGCTCCAGGCTCTCCTAAACAGCGTCGGATATGGAGCTGGCCTGTTGGCCTCGCCAGTCCGGCACTGCTTAGGGGTGCGCCCCAAGGTAAGTACGTACATTAAAAGTTTGCAATCAGTATGAGTTTTTAAAATTATGTGAAATAAAGAACCCTCCGAACCCTCCCAAGAGTTGCTGATCTGTTTAAGGGCGCAATCCTGCGCTGGAACAGGCAGGCTGCTGGGATGGAGGCCTTCCCATATGGGGAAGGTTACAGCGTGTGGGACTCTTCAGCCTAGAGAAAAGGTGCCTGAGGGGGGACTTGAGTGAGATGGACAAAATTCTGCATGGGATGGATAGAGGGATGTTCTGTACCAGATCCAGGGGACAGCCACTAAAATTGAGTGTTGGGAGAGTCAGAACGTATAAAAGGAAATACTTTTTACCCAGCGGGGAATTAAGCTGTGGAACTCCTTACCAGAGGAGGTGATGGCGCCTGGCCTGGATGCCTTTAAAAGGGGATTGGACAGAATTCAGGAGGAAAAGTCCATTGCAGGCTATATGCCATGATGGGTGGTGCAACCTCCATACTTCAGAA
This sequence comes from Lerista edwardsae, assembly GCA_029204185.1. Classification (NCBI taxonomy): domain Eukaryota; kingdom Metazoa; phylum Chordata; class Lepidosauria; order Squamata; family Scincidae; genus Lerista; species Lerista edwardsae. The sequence goes on from JAJKFI010011864.1 coordinate 3,608,157, forward strand.
GTTAGCTACCTCCAAATGCCAGATGCAGGGGAGTGTCAATGAGATGCAGGTATCTGGTAGCCTTGTGTGTTCCCTGAGGCATCTGGTGGGCCACTGTTGAGATAGAGGAAGCTGGACTAGATGGGCCTTTGGCCTGATCCAGTGGGGCTCTTCTTATGTTCTAACCTGTCCCCAGCAGCGCCGGATCTAAGGGGGGGCAAATCTGTAAGTTTTGCAAGAAGCCTTACCTTGCAGTGGAAAACACTCCTCTCCTGCACTGTTCTAGCCAATCCTCACAGGGAACAGCAACATCTTGGCATTAATTACTGGCTACAGCAGCAAGGGAGAGGAGGGATTTACATGACAGGGTAAGGCTTCTTGCAAAACTTACAGATTTGCCCCCCCTTAGATCCGCCTCTGGTCCCCAGAAGCAGTTAACAGTGACACTGCTTCTGGCTGCCTCAACACTGCCAATGTACTTGGTGAGTTGGGGGCCCTGTGGGGGTGCAACAACTTTTTGCATTGGGCCCTGCAGCTACCAAGGCCTCCCTGCCCCTATATTCTATGATGATCTAGGATGATCTGGTGCTCCTCCATGTTTGGCTCTGTGCCTCTCTTCTCCTCCCCTCCTGTTTCTTTTCTGTTGATGTGATCCACTCAACTCAGGAGGGAAGACCAGACCTAGTGAAGAAAGGTCGGCCACAAGTGAACCCAGGGAACAAACGGACCAGGGGGGAAGAGCATCAGTCAAGCCACAATGTGCCTGTGGGAAGTCAGCTGACCATCTCTGTCAGGGAAACGATTAGAATTTTCTCAGCATAAGCATGATATAGGTCAGGTCTCTATTTCAGTGGAATGGAAGAAGCAAAATAATTGCTTATTTCTATTTCATCGTATTAACCGGTTAGGATGAATGTCGTATAATTTCTCATGAAATAAATGTGCAACATGAATAAAAGAACAGATGTTGTATCGCTGAAAGCATTGCATTAGTGCATACACATGCTACCAGCAGCCAGGGTGCTGATGAATTGTTCATCCATTTTACAGTAATTTCTGTTGATTTTTATGATAATGTAGTCATCTATTTTAATCACAGTTTCTGTGGGATTTTCTGGCTGCTCTGAACTTCCCATAAATAAATAGTAATAAAGTTATTAATGGGAATTTGGATCAACACAGACTGGGAGAGTGACACGACATAAAACCTCAGAGCTGTTCTTTAGCACTGACTCAATAAGCATCTGGCCTGAAGTGCAGCCTGGAGTGAGAAATTCTTCAGGACCTTCTGAAATCCGAGGATCCAGGACTGAAGGTGGAGTTGCAAACACTGATACTTTGGACTGGAGTTAGGCTGGCACAGTTAGGCCAGCAAAGCTTGGCCGGCACAAGGGACACCGTAAAGTATGTTCGGGCCACTTTAAACATCGGACCACGGTTGAAACATTCATTTAAAAGGCCTCTGTCGCTTCAATTTTCAATTCAATTTTAATTTAGTTAATGCCCAAAACGTTGTTTTCAAAAAACAAAAACAACAAAAACCACACCCACCTCTAGTTTGGTGTATCCTCTGATTCTTACAATGGCTTTGTGAAATGCTTTTATTTTTAATTAAATGGGGGTTTTAATGTTATTTGCTGAGCTGCTCTGAAGGCTCCCCAAGTCCCATTAAGTCAGGTAAAGGTAAAGGTTTCCCCACAACCGAATGGTCTAGTCCTGACCGACTGTAGGGGGCGGTGCTCTTCTCCATTTCTAAGCCTGTAGAGCCGGCGTTTTGTCTGAGGACAAGCTTCTGTGGTCATGTGGCCGGCATGACTATACACCGTAGCGCACGGAACATCATTCCCTTCCCACCGAAGTGGTCCCTATTTATCTACTTGCATTTAGGCGCTTTCGATCTGCTCGGTTGTCAGGAGCTGGGACAAGTGACGGGAGCTCACTCCGTCGCGCAGTCTCGAACTCCCAACCTTCCGGTCGGAAAGCCCAGCAACAGCAGATTAACTTGCAGCGCCACCACGTCCCCACATGTGTCAGGACATACACTTAAAAACAAACAAATCAACCCAAGTACTGTATTGTGTGAAAGCCACTGGCATGATTACATTGCCATCGCAGAAGGTTGCTTGGAAAAAAAATGTGTGGCATCAGATGTTGGCTCAAGTGTCGTGTTTTCTTTTTGCAGGCAGCCTTTTGGACAGTAAAGGGCTGTTGTGTTGGCCTCACCTAGTGGCTGAGGGCCAGGGCCAATGTCACATTTTCTGTTTTTCCCCTGCATGGAAGTGTGAGGAAGTCAGAGCTGCTCTGCTTCTTTAGGAGCTCTCTTCTTACGGTGAAGAGCACTTTCTATGAATTGCTTTTCCGCTTGTGAGAGTGAGCTTAGTAAAACTGAAATGTCAAACTCTAACACGGCAGGAGATGATATTCTATCAGGTACTTACATCGCAATGAGTGAGTGAAATTGAATCAAGTGCATTATTCACTGAAGTGCAGACTGCCAGTAACTTGGTATTAAGAAAGGCTAAAAATGTACCATAAATGTTAAGCAAGTCTCCTAACTGCTCAGAAACTGTCTGTGAAGCCCGAATCATAATCACAGATTACAGCGAGCAGAAAGGCACTGAGAGAATCTTTCTGCCATGGAAAAAAAATTGTTTACAGTCTTCCATTTGATAACGCTTTGTACATACAGGCAGGCAGACTTGTGTATGAGCAGACCTGTTGCTCAGTGACATTTCTTGGTCTCACAGATTTACTAATTCGTGAGCGATTCTTCAACTTTGTGTATTCAAATATGCATGCATGTGTATTTGTATGCATGCATTATATAATGCATATGCAATGTATGTATACATGCATTAATTTTTTAAAAATATTTAAAAGGTAAAATAGTCTCACTTTTTTGTTATTCTCTAAAGCAGCATTTCTCAAACATTTTAGCACAGAGACCCACTTTTTAGAATCACACTTGTGTCGGAGCAGAACCCAGAAGGGTCTCCTAGAAGACGGAATTGACATCACAAGAGAAGGCAATAGAGGACAGTGTGCTGTGAGAAGAAAAACATTGAAAATTGCTGTGCTAGCGTGGAGAAGGATTCTGTGCTAGGGAAGGATTCTGGGTGGTTTAATGCATGACTCTTTTTTTTTCTTACTTGAGAGTTAGGGAGTCGCTGAAGTTCATTTCTTGAGCCCTGCAAATTTCACTAGCAATTTTTTTTCCCCTGGGAACAAATGGAAAGGAAAAGGCATGTCGCATGGAGAAAGGAATATGAATGAGGCGATTGCATTTTCTTCCCCTGCCAGCAACAGAAATGTCAGTCGCTTTTTTTTTTTTTAAACAAGGGGCCACCTTGTTTTGTCTCAATCGTAGATACCTTTTCATGTCAAAATCAAACCGAGATGTTTGCAAAATGTTGTGAGGGAGAAATGCGGAGGAGCAGAGCTGTCACAACTAACAAACACACGGATGCAATTTGATGGGGTCTGTCGAAAGCCTGACTGAAGACCAGTTAGGAGGAAACCAGAGAGACATGGAACAAAAAGAAACGGGAGAAAACACATTTGAAGTTATAGTGTGGAAGCAAGAAGCTCTTTAAAGGCTGAACTTGCCAAAGGGTTTTTTTTTTTAAGTAGATACAGTGTAAACAATCAAGTGTATGAGTAGACATGCCAGAATTTAGACAGACTTTACAAGTGAAGAATAAATGCTACCGAGTTTGTTGTTTTAGACACAGCGGGGAATTGGAAGGAAGCACCTCAGTGATGTCAATCATTCTCTTGGAGAATGAAGCTCATTTCTTTGGAGTTAATGTGGAACTCAGCGTTCAATTATCATGCTTAAGAGAAAACTCGAACCTAGCAATTTGAGCATTTCAAGCCAAAATTATTTTGTGCAATATCTTGACATCTCGAATCGTCTGCTGGTTGTTTAAGACGGTAACTTTCTCGTGGTGATCACAATCCAGAGCGCGGTGAATGCTGCATCGCTAGAAGCGCGTGCAACTGTTTGGCCTTGCATAAGACGCAAGGCCTGTAAGCGTCGGCACCAAAAAATGGTTTTTGTGGATGTCTGCACTATGGCACCATGGAACATTGTACGCAGCAATGCCCTATACTGATAAGGCTTCTGATAAGCAATGCCCTATACTGATAAGTTGCCTCTGACACTGATCCAGAGCTCCACATGCCAGCACCCTTCCCTCACTGCCAGCACCCTTCCCCCACCGAAATGGTTCGATCTTCTAATACAGTCATTCGCAGACTTGGTTTCTGCAGTTTCAGGTATCTGAGGTTCCCAAATTAAGAACATAAGAAGAGCCCTGCTGGATCAGGCCAAAGACCCATCTAGTCCAGCTTCCTGTATCTCACAGTGGCCCCCCAGATGCCTCAGGGAGCACACGAGACAATAAGGTGCTTTCATCCTGTTGCCACTCCCTTGCACCTGGCATTCTGAAGTAGCCTACTTCTAACGTAAGGAGGCTGCACCACCCATCATGGCCAGTGGTGTCATTCAAATGATTTAGGAACAGGAACTCACTTTTGATTGGCACTTGTCGGGAACCCGGAACCAGCCATGGAGCCCGTTAGGATCCGGAACGCCCGTTCTGGTCCGTTCCCCCTGAATGACATCACTGATCATGGCCTATAGCCCAAGATGGACTCTTCCTACAAAAATCTGCCCAGTCACCTTTTAAAGGGGATGCCAGATGCCATCACTACCTCCTGTGGCAAATACCACTCCTCTCCCTCTCCCTCATAGCCGGGACCGGCATTAGGAATGGTGGGGCCCAATGTGGGGCATTCCCACAGGACTCCCACTCTCCCTGCACCCCCCCCCACTCACCAAGTAAAGCACCTGTGGTGCCATGCGCAAAGTGAGGCACCTGGAAATAGTTGGTGGTGACATGATGACATTACCGCCAACTGCTTCCAAGAGGCCCATTTTGGGCCGTTCAGAGGCTGGGGCAGGTGGGAAGGCCCACGGTAAAGCTGCTCTGCTTGCCCCAGTGACCTGCCGTTCACAGACATCTCAGCTGCTGCAGCAGGTGATATGCTTGCTGCGCTAGTGTGGGGCCCCCCAAAGTGTGACGACAGTGGTCACATTGGCTTGAGGCCGGCCCTGCTCATAACCAGTCCTTGCAGAGAAAGCAATGCCTCCATGTTGCTTCCTGGCTATGACAGCAAGGGAAAGGAGCAGTCTACGTGACAGGGTATGGTGCCTTGCAAAATTTAGGCTCCCACCCCACTCTAGGGATGCTACTGACCACAACTACTATACCATCCTGGCTTTCTCTGTGTATGCCCAAGCTATTACTTGGCATGTAAGTTGGTCACAACTAGACCAGAGCACAATCCTAAACTGGAGCTAGGTTGGCATAAACTAAGCCAGCAAAGTTGGGCCAGCACAAGGGCCACCATCAAGCATGTTTGGACCACTCTTGGAATCAGGGAGGATGGCTCACGTCTGCGTACTGGCCTCTCTGACTCCGAGAGTGGTCCAAACATACTTGACGGTGTCCCTTGTGCTGGCCAAACTTTGCTGGCTTAGTTTATGCCAGCCTAACTCAGTTTTGGATTGTGCCTTGAGTTACTCAAAGCACAATCCTAACCTAGAGTTAGGCCGGCACAGTTAGGCCAACAAAGTTTGGCCAGCACAAGGGACACCGTAAAGTGTGTTTGGACCACTCTCGGAGTCAGGGAGGATGGCGCATGCATAGATGTGCTGGCCTCTCTGACTCTGATAGTGGTCCATACATACTTCATGATAGCCCTTGTGTTGGCCAAACCTTACTGGCCTAACTGTGCCAGCCTAACTCCAGGTTAGGATTGCGCTCTCATTGCCTAGATGAGAAATCTCAAATATCTCTAATCTCTTCTCCAGGAGGGGAGAAAACGTGCAACACCATTAGGCTTGCTGACTGCACTGTAAGGGAATTGTGGACAGGAACACTCAAGGCCTTATTTAGTGTGGATGGCCACCTGTTCCCAAACAAGAGCAGATGGAAACAGCCATTTGCTGCATGGCCACAGTTTAAAGTGTCCCACATGGCTGCGCTAATCACGGGGGCAGCTGGCTGTGCACAAAGTGTGAACTCGGCGCTGCCATTGATTCTCCCATGGAAGCCGCAGTGCCAGGCAGCTGCACATCATCTTGTGTGTCTGGAACTGGCCTTCGACTCTTCGCAATAAACGGTTTTCAGAAACGCGTAAGTCTCTCTTGGGTGTTCCTTTTGGAGAACGAAGGGATCTCAAGGTAGATCACAATGGAAATTGCCAAACTGCATGCGATGACCGTCCCCTTTCCCTACTTCAGGTGTCATTTATTGCCCTCATATATAATGTATGTTTAATTAAGTTGAATCATTGAGAAATCCAAGGAAAACCATGCTTACGCTCTGTCAAGGAAGCACTGGCCCTGAGAAACCTTGCGCTGCCCAGGTGACGGACTGAGTAATGCGAGTCATCTGAAATTCATAGAAAGAAATTCCTTCCAACCAGAGGTCAAGAACCACCCTAGATTAGAGTGAACAGGCTGGTTGAAATGAGAATGGCCATGTTGTCAGGAAGGAGCTTTACCTGTGCAGGAAAATGGCTTTATAATGGAAGGCCCGAAGCACAGCGTTTTTGCAATGTTTTAGAACAGGGGAAATTGGGTGCTCTTATTGCTTTCGAGATGGGACTGGTGGGGGATTCGGGGCCAGGTCAGCCCCCAACCATTTGAACATGGCTCAGATATTCACTGCTGAAAATGAAAAAAAAGGTAATTACTCCCTGACTCCGAGAGTGGTCCAAACACACTTGTGAAATACACACACACACACACACACACACACACACACACACACACAGTGGTGTTATCCTACCGGAACGCTGGGCAGGACATCCGGTGATCGGCAGCCCGCCCGTCGTGTACCGCAGCGTTATGCCGTTTGCATAACGTACACAAGCGGCGTAATTCGTTACGCAAACGGCGGAACACTGCGGAATGCGACAGGTGGGCTGTCGATCACCCGGATGTCCAGCCCAGCGTTCCGGCAGAATAACACCACTCTGTGTGTGTGTGTGTGTGTGTGTGTGTGTGTGTGTGTGTGTGTGAGTAGCTCAATGAAGCTATGAACTATGCCATGTAGGGTTACCCAAGATGGACAGGTCATAGTAGAGAGTTCTGACTAAACGTGATCCGCTGGAGAAGGAAATGGCAACCCACTCCAGTACTCTTGCCAAGAAAACCCCATGGATTACAAAACTAAAAGGCTAAACGATATGACACTGGAAGATGAGACCCTCAGGTCGGAAGGTGTCCACTATGCTACTGGGGAAGAGCAGAACACGAGTACTAGTAGCTCCAGAAAGAGTGAAGTAGCTGGGCCAAAACCGGAAGGAAGCTCAGCTGTGGATGTGTCTGGAAGTGAAAGGAAAGTGCGATGCTGCAAAGAACAATACTGCATAGGAACCTGGAACGTCAGATCTATGAATCAAGGTAAGCTAGATGTAGTCAAATGTGAGATGTCAAGGCTGAACATCGACATCATGGGAGTTAGTGAACTAAAATGGACAGGAATGGGAGAGTTTAATTCAGATGACCATTATATCTGCTACTGTGGGCAGGAATCCTTAGAAGAAATGGAGTAGCCTTCATAGTGAACAAGAGAGTGAGAACAGCAATACTGGGGTATAACCTCAAAAATGATAGAATGATTTCAATTCAGATCCAAGGCAAACCTTTCAACATCACAGTAATCCAAGTCTACACCCCAACCACTGGTGCTGAAGAGGAAGAAGTTGACCGTTTCTATGAAGACCTAGAACAGCTTCTAGAATTAACACCCAAAAAAGATATCCTTCTCATCATAGGGGATTGGAATGCTAAAGTAGGCAGTCAAGAGGTAATAGGAATAACAGGCAAGTTTGGTCTTGGAGTACAAAATGAAGCAGGGCAAAGACTGATAGAGTTTTGTCAGGAGAACACATTAGTCATAGCAAACACCCTTTTCCAGCAACACAAACAGTGACTGTACACATGGACTTCACCAGATGGTCTACATTGAAATCAGATTGATTACATTCTTTCCAGCCAAAGATGGAGAAGTTCTATACAGGCAGTAAAAACAAGATCTGGAGCTGACTATGGCTCAGATCATGAGCTTCTTGTTGCCAAATTCAGGCTTAAATGGAAAAGGGTAGGGAAAAGCACTAGGTCCTCCACATATGACCTAAATCAGATCCCATACGAATATACAGTGGAGGTGACAAACAGATTTAGGGGCTTAGATTTGGTAGACAGAGTGCCTGAAGAACTTTGGACGGAGGTCTGTAACATTGTACAGGAGGCAGCAACTAAAACCATCCCAAAGAGAAAGAAATGCAAGAAGGCAAAGTGGCTGTCTGACGAGGCTTTACAAATAGCTGAGGAAAGAAGGGAAGCCAAAAGCAAGCGAGAAAGGGAAAGATATACCCAACTGAATGCAGATTTCCAGAGAACAGCAAGGAGAGATAGGAAGGCCTTCCTAAATGAGCAATGCAAAGAAATAGAGGGAAACAATAGAATGGGAAAGACTAGAGATCTTTTCAAGAAAATTGGAGATGTCAAAGGACAATTTCATGCTAAGGTAGGCATGATAAAGGACAAGAACGGCAAGGACCTAACAGAAGCAGATGAGATTAAGAAGAGGTGGCAAGAATACACAGAGGAACTCTATAAGGCCGATCTAAATGCTCCTGATAACCACAATGGTGCAGTCACTGAGCTCGAACCTGACATCCTGGAGTGTGAAGTCAAGTGGGCTTTAGAAAGCATCAGTAACAACAAAGCTCGTGGAGGTGACAGCATTCCAACGGGATTACTCAAAATCCTAAAATATGATGCTGTCAAAGTGCTGCACTCCATATGCCAGCAAATTTGGAAAACCCAACAGTGGCCACAAGACTGGAAAAGATCAGTTTACATTCCAATCCCAAAGAAGGGCAATGCCAAAGATTGCTCGAACTACCGCACCATTGCACTCATTTCACATGCTAGCAAGGTGATGCTCAAAATCCTACAACTAGGCTTCAGCAGTATGTGAATCGAGAACTACCAGATGTACAAGCTGGTTTCCGAAGAGGCAGAGGAACCAGAGATCAAATTGCCAACATTCGCTGGATCATGGAGAAAGCAAGAGAGTTCCAGAAAACATCTACCTCTGCTTCATTGACTATGCTAAAGCCTTTGATTGTGTGGATCACAACAAACTGTGGCAAGTTCTTGAAGAGATGGGAGTACCAGACCACCTGATCTGCCTTCTGAGAAACCTGTATGCGGGTCAGGAAGCAACAGTTAGAACTGGACATGGAACAACCGACTGGTTTCAAATTGGGAAAGGAGTACAACAAGGCTGTATACTGTCACCCTGCTTATTTAACTTATATGCCGAGTACATCATGAGGAAGGCAGGGCTGTATGATTCACAAGCTGGAATCAAGATTGCTGGGAGAAATATCAACAACCTCAGATATGCAGACGATACCACTCTAATGGCAGAAAGTGAGGAAGACCTCAAGAACCTTCTGATGAGGGTGAAAGAGGAGAGTGCCAAAATTGGCTTGAAGCTCAACATTAAAAAAACTAAGATCATGGCAACCACTCCCATCACTTCCTGGCAAATAGAAGGGGAAGAAATGGAAGCAGTGACAGACTTTATTTTCCTGGGCTCCAAGATCACCGCAGATGGTGACTGCAGCCATGAAATTAAAAGACGTTTACTTCTTGGGAGAAAAGCTATGGCGAACCTAGACAACTTAATCAAAAGCCGAGACATCACCCTGCCAACAAAGGTTCTCATAGTCAAAGCTATGGTTTTCCCAGTAGCAATGTATGGCTGTGAGAGCTGGACCATAAGAAAGGCCGAGCGCCGAAGAATAGATGCTTTTGAATTATGGTGTTGGAGAAGACTCCTGCGAGTCCCCTGGACTGCAAGGAGATCCAATTGGTCAATCCTCCAGGAAGTCAAGCCTGATTGCTCCCTGGAAGGACAAATCCTGAAGCTGAAGCTCAACTACTTTGGCCACCTCATGAGAAGAGAGGACTCTTTAGAAAAGACCCTCATTCTGGGAAAGATGGAAGGCAAAAGGAGAAGGGGGCGGCAGAGGATGAGATGGTTAGATAGTGTCACCGAAGCGATGAACATGAAATTGGGTGAACTCCGGAAGCTAGTGGAGGACAGGGAGGCCTGGCGTGCTGTGGTCCAGGGGGTCGCGAAGAGTTGGACACGAGTTAGTGACTGAACAACAACAAGTGTGTGTGTGTTATCACACACACACACACACACACACACACACACACACACACACTTTTATACCAAGCTGGTTGACCATTACAGTCTGTACTCTGGCACAAAAATCTGTTCAGTGAAATGGCAAACTTCTTCACTTGCAGGCCCATCAATAAGACTGGCAGGCACACACCTGTCCAGATGTGCTGATTTGGCCATAAGAAACATGGAAGGGATGATTAGGAAAAGGTCAAACTCCGGTTTCTGATTGGATTTTAATCTGGTTCTGGTGGTAATCTGGCTACTGAAAACGTATGTGTGTGTGGTTTCAACTGGTGTTTCTAAGGTTACTTTGAGCCATTTTTGGAATATGAGGAATTCAGCCTATAACACAGGAACCTGTGTGATGGGCAGTCCATCATGCCAGAACAGGTAGGCCTCTATAGGCCATTCAAGTGCCTGCACTCGCCAATTCGCCTCCCATAGTGGCGCAGATGTGCCTTACAGCACATTTGCAGCACTCCTAGACCAGCACAGGGGACATGCCTAACTGGCCTTCAGGATTGTACCCTAAAACCACTCAAGCCCCTAAGAGTGGCAGGAGGGCATTGGAAAGGTGTGATTGAGAGTGGGATGGATGGAGTAGTGGATTGCATGGAAGAGATGGTGGTTGGACCCTGGAGCTACCACCTGGAGGAGGAAGGAGAGCCGATGTGGTCGAGCAGGCAAGCTGACTGCCTTTGGCCTTTGTTTGGGGGTGGGGTTTAGTGGTGCCTTGTGTAAGACTAGGGTGGTTTGGGATGATAGAAGGAAGCTAATTAGTCTACGGCGGGCATCAGGTTGCTGAAAGGGAGTTTGGCACACCACTGCCCCCAGCCTATTTACCCCTGACCATTCTGGATCCTGCTATTGCACTTTAGTGCCTGTCATATGTTGTTAAAACACTTGTTCTGGAATGCGTTTGACCTTTGGGAATATTTGTTGTTTACAGTTTTTGTGGCTGCGGTGGTGCTTCTCCCCCTTTGTGGTTCCCCAGACAATCAACACCGAGTCAGCCACAGAAAACCAAGCGTCGTGTTCTTTCATTCCTGGAGTCGTTTCCATCTTGTTGCTATTGTTGCCTGGTTTAAGAAACCTGGGCTCGAAATGAGACATATTCTCTGTAGGTTTTTCCTGCTCGCTTCTAAACTGAATATTAGAACAATGCTCCCAGGTCTACTCAGCTCAGATTTAAATTCCCTTTGTAATCCACACAAGAGTAGTATACAAGTACTATGTTATTACTGAAATAATTGCTCAACAGGCTGAACTCACAGAGACCTGCCGCTGTTCCTCTTGTCTTTTTGTCATTAAATGTTGAAAATGTAGGATGATTGTGTACAGTTACCCCTGTCTGATGTAATTCCTCTACATAAGACCATAAGTAAAACCCTGCTGGATCAGAGAGAGGGCACAATCCTAACCATAAAGCGCATTTGAACCACGCTCGGAGTCAGAGAGGCCAGCACACAGACGTGTGCCATCCTCCCTGACTCCAAGAGTGGTCCAAATTGGCTTTATGGTGACCCTTATGCCAGCCAAACTTTGTTGGCCTAACTGTGCCGGCCTAACTCCAAGTGAGGATTGCGCTTCAAAAGCCCATCTAAACCAGTAATGTTTCCTACAGTGGCCCATTCCTTGCTTCTGGGAAGCTCACAAGCAGGAGCGCAAAGCATACTTCTCCCATGCCATTGCTCCCCTGAAGCTGGTATTCAGTGTCACAGAACATGGCGGCAGTGCATACTGTCACAACTAGTTGTCGCTAGGCCTGACCCCTATGAATGCGGCCCCAAAATCAGAGGAGGTAGGGGAAAGATCACCCCACACAGGAGACTGTTTCAATAAGAGATGCCCATGAAGGGTGGTCTTTCACTCTCTCCCCCCATTTTGGGGGATTTCAACCCTTTAGAAGAGCAGCAGAAGCCACCAGAGAAGACATTCTGTTGGTTGCAGTGGTGATCCTACCTATTCACTGGGAGGGGTCACTTGCACTGGGGCGGCACACCGGTAGTGCAGAGGTAGCTTGCCTCTCACAGAGGCGAGCCAAGTGCGTGGTGTTTGGCCCACCCGCTCCTACACTGAAATGGCTCCAAAATGGAGCATGGCACAGCTGGAGGTGTGGCAGGGTGGTGCAGTGGTCGTGGAGCCAGTGCAGGGGGCAGCGATCAACATAACTGCTCTAGGGGCATTGCGACCAACCTGAAATGGACTCGCGACCCACCTCGCAGGTCCCGACCCCCAGACTGAGAAACACCGCCCGATGCCATCTTAAATGGCTTCAATCCCCAATCGACAGAATCTCTCCCCATATTGATTTTTTTAAAAAAATGAAACTGTGACTAGAACGAAAAGAAGCCCGGGTGTGATGAAAAAGCCCAAAGGCCTGTTGTTTGTCATCGTCTTAAATGGAGCACTGGAGGCATTTTGCAGCTGTAATTAAATGAGAACATGCTTGGTGCAAAAACCACTCCGGATCAGCAACGTCTACTGGGACAGAGCAAAAACAAGAGCTGCACTCTTCCCCCTAATCATTTCTCTGTTCTCGGAAGACTGCAGAACGCCTTTTCAACTGGGCTTTGCTTCTGTCTTGCAGACTCCACAAGCCATCAGGCTGCTGCCTTTGCAGTAATCGCCTGCATTGTCACATGCAATGCTGTGTAAAATAGAGCCAAGGCCAGGACCACCTCCTACTGCTTTCTGGGGTACCAGCAAATTGGCTGCGTGGCTTTGCTGAAGACTCTGCACAGATGTGCATTTATACACAGCCCATAGTGATGGCTGTCCTGTTTATCCATGGCAACATAGCCCCGACACACATGTAGTCTTGTCCTTGTCTTTCTGCATTCTCCTGGCTTCTGAGTAGCTGGCTCTGAAGCCCAAGGTGGGCATGTATACATGGCTTGGTGGATGGTTTGGGAACTGCAGAGTAGAGTGGTGGTGAAGGAGTAGAACTGCCAACCCTCCAGGATTGGTCTGGAATCTACGTCAGTCTCCATGTGACTCCTGAATGCAATCCTGGAAATTATAACATTCCACGTTCTCCAGAAGTTTCCAACATTACGTTATGCTGGGGACAAACATTATGCTCTGGTTGTTTGTTTGTTTGTTTGTTTGTTTGTTTGTTTGTTTGTTTGTTTG
>JAJKFI010011864.1:3630484-3695913 GCA_029204185.1 Lerista edwardsae
GGCCGGCACAAGGGACACCTTAAAGTATGTTTGGACCACTCTTGGAGACAGAGAGTCCAGCACACAGATGTGCGCCAACCTCCCTGACTCCGAGAGTGGTCCAAACGCACTTTACGGTGTCCCTTGTGCCGGCCAAACTTTGCTGGCCTAACTGTGCAGGCCTAACTCCAGGTTAGGATTGTGCTCTTTGTTTCTTATTTTTTTTATTGCATGTCTTTGTGATTAGTACCCATCTCTGTTGAAACCAATACTCCCTGAGAATGATGTTGGTTGTAAGTGGACCTAAGAAGGATAATTTATCACCTCTGCCTTTGCCTTTCCTTGTAAAATGAAGGAACATTGTCTTTGTGACCACCGTCTCTTGACCACTTGAACGGCCTGACGTGGTAATTTATTTGTGTTGGCTGTGATAATGCTTGTTTGGGGCAGTGATCTTCAGCTATTGCTAAAACATATATGCGAGGAATTGGAGAGAATCGCTCCTGCATCAGCGGCTTGTGACCATTTTATGGGAAATATGATAGCTTGGAGAATGAGTTTTTATTTACATTCTCTTGTGAAGTGGGCAATAAACCAGAAGTTAAATGAAATCTAACATCTTGTCCATTTATTGTCTGCCCATTATCTTTTATAGATTCCAAAAAAGACACAGCATGGCAAGATTTACTTGATCAATTTGTCCAACAACTGTGGCAATGGTTAGTTAGCTATCTGTAATGTGTTGATGATAAGGGTATGGTTCCAAAGCAATTTCATAAGAAATAATTGTTTTACGAGGGGGGAAAAATACAATTTATTCTGAACACTGGCTGGAATCACAGTTAAAATACTGCGAAGTAAAACAAACTGGCCCGCAATGAGTCCCTGGAGTTACCCAGGTGATTTCAGAGGAGTTGAACTCGAAAGGAATGGGAGCCCACATCTGTCTTGAAAATATCCGTGCTCAGATGATGTCATCGAAATAGCTCTGCTCAGGGGCATGTTGCATTTTGTTTCTGCAGTATCCTTTGGACTGGAGTACACGCTGGAGTCCTCAGATGTGGCGCATGAACAGAAACGAATTGGGTGGGGTGGGCAGGCTGGGATGCGGTCTCCGTGCTCAAACATTTGAGAACAACTGCATTAGGCAATGGGCTTAATAATACAAAATTGAAGATAACTAAAAAAAGATAACCCGATAATGTTAGTTTTCGTATCATCAAAACGTTTTTAGTCAGTGCCTCTGAATTATATAAGAAACAGTCAGTGATGTCATTCAGGGGGAACGGACCAGAACGGGCGTTCCGGATCCTAACGGGCTCCGTGGCTGGTTCCGGGTTCCCGACAAGTGCCAATCAAAAGTGAGTTCCTGTCCCTAAATCATTTGAATGACACCACTGGAAACAGTACAAATTAAACATAAACTTGGTGTTACAGAGTGTATTTTTTTTTCAGACATACAATTTTTTAGGAAGCAAACTAATCATACCCCATCAGGGATGACATCACCACCTTTAATGACATCACATTGCTGAGCAATGCTTCCTTCCCTCCTTCCTCATCAGCGTCGTGACGATGTCACACAGCTAGTCCAATTCAACAGTGTGAATGCTCACAAAGGCCATTCACCCTTTTACCCCGGGTTGAAATTCCTGAAAAATAACCAAGAGAAAAGGCTATTTTGCACTTTGTGTAAACTTTACTGGAGTGCACCTTTTTCTGGTCAGGTCTATCCTAAATATAGGTCAATGGGGAGTAATGATGGAAGCCCAGGCCTTGTTGGCAGAGCAATGCTGTGTGTGCATTGGTGCTTCGGCACGCATATGAATTATGCATCACAACACATGAAGAAAACAATGGCATTAACCCTGCCCAAATGTCAATGTTAGCTATGAGAAACAGCTCGAATGTTTCCCATTTTATTAATAGTGCTTCGAGCTCCATACTAAAAATATATTGAGGCACGGAACTGGGTGGTTCGTGGACACGGTGTCATGCTGTCCTTCGTTCCATTGTATTAAGCAGATGGGATGGAAACATTTCACTTTTTCTCCTATTTTTGAGATAATCTAGTGAGACAACCCAAAGCAATTTCGTTTGCAAATATGACCCAACAACACGCTTTTGGCAAGCACATTTCATTATTTGTGCCTCAAGCAGCCTGGTATTTATAGCCTGCTCGTCCCAATCGCCTGCCAGTTCGCCTCGCAGCTGAGAGCTATCCTGAAGGAGGCCAGCATCTATTTCAGAATATCTTAAGCTTTATCTGCCCTTACTTCGTCATGCAGGTTGGGGTTTTACCTGGGAGCATAGACTAAATGGAGCTGGACCATCACCTGGAAAGTTCCAGATTTGTTCACTGAGAACTACGTTCTGATACAGCCTTAAGACGTTGTGGGCTTCTTTGGTGTTTTTAGTACAAGCGGGGCCGCTGTCTCCACAGATCTAGGGACGGGGTCTCCCGTGCCCCCCCTCCCGCCTGCCCAGTAAAGTGAATGCAAGGCTTACCTTTGGGAACATGCAAAATGCTTCTCTGGGCCGGGAAAAGGCAAGAGGGAGGGCAGAATGGGGTGGCAGCCCAGGGAGAGAGGAGAAGCCGGGATCCAGCAGTTATGCAGGATCCAAACCCTCAGCCCTGGGCTGCATGGCCCCAATTTGGCCACTGCAGCCCACTCAGACTTGCACTTGCTAAATAGCGGACACAGGTCTGAGCAGCGTATGGAGACCAACGTCCCCTTGTCCCATGGAGGCTCCAGTGGCCTCCCAACCTGTGAGGGATACAGCACAGGCCAGCTGGCCTCCCTAGTCCATCGCAGGTTAGGGGTGCGCTGTCAATCTTGCCCCCCCCATGCACCTTTTTTGTAGAGTGAAGGCAGATAGTTGAGAAACCACAGCACATGGCTGCTGGTGGCGTTCAGCTTGGTGGGTCACAAGATGTGTAGGACTCTTTTTCACAAGTCGGTTAGGAAATTCGTTTTGTCTTCAAAATCAAACAAAAACGGTCCCTCAGGAACATGTCAGCCTTCTGTTGGGCTTATAAACAAGTGGTGTGTGAAAAGGCTCCACTTCACTCGTTTTAGCAACATGATGTTGGCTTCCCTTAAAATTCCTGTGATGTTTTTTTCCCTGAGAAGGAACCTCCACCTTCACTCTGGCATTTGAGGCAGAAATCCAAGAGATGTTGCTCATCTTCTCAAAATTTGTTTGGTTTTCCAGTGGTTGGATGTTTCCCCAGAGCAGGAACCTTCAACTTCCTTTATGATGCCAATCTAACGTCACCAGGAGCTATTAGGGCTGCTGACCTCTAGCGGAAGACTTATAGTGGTGGAAACCCTCCAAGTACACAAAAAGCAGAGTTGTAAAGACCCACTTGCTCAACCTGGAAATCCACTGTGTTCTTGACTGAGACATAAACAGAGGCAAAGTCCACAATGCTGAAGTGTTAAGGCTTCTGTATAAGCAAATAAGGATTCCTCACGGGAACCAAACACAAAGGTTGCAGTTTGCAGCAAACACAAGTATAGTTCATACAGCAGATGATAACAGTAGCAAAGTACTCGATGAGATGTTCACCTGTCGCATAGTCCAAAGCAGAATCCAAAGTAGTCCTCTGTTCCTTCACAAGAAGCACTTGACTTGGATAACTTACAAGGTATACAATCCTCACTGTCCTCGCTCTGCCGAGAATAACTTCAGCAGAAACATTCCACCATACAGATAACCATAGTGGGAAGCACTGACTAGCATTACTTACTGACTAGTATAACCAGTCTCACCTAGACTTGCTGGCTTGTCAGGCCAGGGACTAGTGGTTAGGTAGGTAACTAGCTAGCACTAGAGCAGGGCTTCACCCTTCTCTTTATGCTACTCAACCCATGATTGCAGGGTGGGTGATTATTCCACCTGCCGGCTGCACTAGCAGAGCTCGCTCCCTTAAAGCTACAAAATTCCTTTTGAGGCTTTGCTCTGCAGCCTGACAGGAGCAAAATGTGAGTTCCTTCCCCACCCCCCAAAACAAAAATACATCTGAGAGCACAATCCTAACCTGGAGATAGGCTGGCACAATTAGGCCAGCAAAGTTTGGCCGGCACCAGGGCCACCATAAAGTATGTTTTGACCACTCTCAGAGTCAGAGAGGCCAGCACACAGACATGCGCCATCCTCCATGTCTCCGAGAGTGGTCCAAATGCACTTTATGGTGGTCCTTGTGCTGGCCAAACTTTGCTGGCCTAACTGTGCCAGCCAATCTCCGGGTTAGGATTGCACACTGAATCTTGGAACACCACTTGATTTTCATCAGAAGCATGATTTTGCTGCAATTGTATGATCTGCGCTCCGCTAGGACAACTCTCCACACCACACCCCAAAGCAGAGAAACAACCCCATAAGCTTGTTGAGTACCATACTCAACATAGTTGGACTCTACCATAGTTGGCAACCAGAGGCAATATGCATGCCAGGCCCTGTGGCCTGCAGCCAGGGAGACTGACTAAGAGGCACCCAGGCCTACAGTTCCCCGTTGAAATGTACTATAAATCTAACACTTCTATTAATGAGCATGCTGCCGCACAAAGAATGCCTGGTAAGCATCTCCATAAAACTTGAATTAATGTTTCTCCTATAAAACTTCAGCATTTCATTATATTAAGGCGGCAAAAAGTAAAACAGATCATGTCAGGGAACAATATTTTAAATTCTGGTGAATGGTCTTTGTGTTTGAAGGAGTGCCTTGTCAACGTGTGGGCATGGAGGTGGGGGTGCATACCAACCCAGGCACTGCTTTTTCGAGCCAAAAACATCACCTGCAAACCTGAAAGGTGCGCAATCCATGTGTCCCTCTCCTGTCACCAACCAAGTTTGAGACTCTCTGCTCAACTGCTCCTTTTCAAATAGTGCTGTTACATATTTGGTGGAAAATTGATGGTTCTCTGTGTGCTATATCAGGAGGCAGACAGGAGCCCTTTCCACTGCAAGCGAGAACTGGTGCTAGAAACGGCCAATAAATATTGGCGAAGTGAACATGGCAAGTACATTTTTTTATGCTATCGTGGTGGACATTTTATGATGAACGTTTTTGTAACATTTATACGATGTTCCTCAGAGCCTGCCCTTAGAGTCACTGAAAGTGGTTCCCATCATTCCCTGAATACCAAGCTAAAAGTCCTTTTTTGCCAAGGAAGCAATCATGAGACCAATTCAAGCACAAACACCCACACACCTGTGTGGAAACTACTGGGGATAACCCATGAATCTCAACCCATGTCCTGCCAGTTCAGTCCCAGACAAAGCTCTACAAACACTGTTATTTCCCCTTTCCAGGACAAAATAGCTGGGCTGAGTCCAAATCCAATTCAGACCTTGCCACACCATTCATTATATCATCAGGACCACAAGGGGGTCTGAATTCTGCGAGTGGCTTCTCTTAGGGCCAGGCTGGATGTGCACCTAACCATACAGTGTGGCAAGGGATGTCCATGGGATTAACTTTCTTCTTAAATAGTCAGGAGGCCCACTGTGGTGAAACCATAAAGAATAAGGGTTGAAGGCACGCTCCTCCTGCTGTAGTTTTGATCTCGATTACTGTCTCTTCCTTCTGGTGCCAAATGTGACAAAGAGCTCCATGCCACACTGATCCAGCAGGGCTCTTCCTATGTTCTTAAAGCCCAGATTGGGTTGCAAGTTATAATAGCTCCCTCCCCAGACAGGATAGCAAATTTTGTTTTATTTACGTATCTCATATTTACCTCAGAATTTTACCTCAGAATGCCAGATACAAGGGAGTGGCACCGAGATGCAGGCATCTAGTAGTCTTGTATGTTTCCTGAGGCATCTGGTGGGCCACTGTGAGATCCAGGAAGCTGGACTAGATGGGCCTTTGGCCTGATCCAGCAAGGCTTTTCTTATGTTCTTAAGGCCCAGATTGGGTTGCAAGTTATTATAGCTCCCTCCCCACAGACAGGATGGCAAATTTTATTTATCTCATATTTACCTCATACGTTTACCTCAGAAATTTACTCAGAATGCCAGATACAAGGGAGTGGCAATGGGAAACAGACATCTTGTTGTCTCATGTGCTCCCTGAGGGCCACTGTGAGACACAGGAAGTTGGACTTGACGGGCCTTTGGCCTGATCCAACAGGGCTCTTCTTATGCTCTTTTGCAAGGTCAGGTTCCTCACCTCCTTCCTCTTATTTTTAGCTCCATCACTGCCTTCACTTTCTTGCTTTGCCACAAATTTGGATGTGTTTTTGCAATGGTTTTATTGAAAACAGTCGATGAATGAATGTATGCATGCAGTCAAAGCCTGCACCGTCTCAATAAACAGAGGAGCCTTCTTGTTCCTATAAAACTGGCAAGGAAAATGTTGCTGTTACGTTTTAACTAGATTCCTCTGCGCTTCCCCCGCCAGACCGTGAGCAAGGCCAATATATTTCTGTAACATTTTTACAAGCTCCTGAGAGTGGTCACATGTTTCAATTCCAGACATGCCAGTTTCTGAAAAATAATACTTCACAGTTCCAAAGGCATAAATATTGTTCCCTAAAAAGCCACTTACTTTTGAGCATGCTCTACAGCACCATGTTATAATGCCCCCGTTGTTTAGGGGATAAGACTATCAAAGGAAGAACATGCAATTAAACAACAGTGCGTCACCAACAACAGACCCGGTAGGATCTTCCCTGGTGAGTAGTTCATTTTCCTTCGATTCCCCTTCCTGTGTTTATGCAGTTTGCACCACACTATTTCTGGCTGGATTTATATTCTGCTTCATGCTTGGGGCCTTATTAAGGGCGCAATCCTAACCTGGAGTTAGGCCTGCACAGTTAGGCCAGCACAGTTTGGCTAGCACAAGGGACACCGTAAAGTATGTTTGGACCATTCTCGGAGTCACAGAAACCAGCACACAGACATGCGCCATCCCCCCTGACTCTGAGAGTGGTCCAAACATGCTTTACAGTGGCCCTTGTGCCAGCCAAATTGTGCCGGCCTAACTGTTCCAGCCTAACATGGAACACAGCCTAACTGTTCCAGCCTAACTGTTCCAGCCTAAAACACAGACTGCGCTCTGTGTTTTATACCTTAGGTATATACATGGTCAGCATCCCAGACAGGAAAGCTGCAGATTCTTGTAAAAATGATTAAAGATAAAGCTCCAGTTGTCCAAAGTAATTGGACTTTCACATGACAGCTTAAAAAAGGAGGAGAATTTTCGGACTTAAGAATCAACACCAGATCACATTAAAGTTCTGGTTTCAAGTGGCATTTGGAACAATCTATCTCTGCTCATGAGGAAAGGATGGTAGTAGAGAGAAAAAATCCCTCCTTTTAAACGGAAAGATTAATTGTAGTCTTAAGCAAGCATCTTGTGCTGTGGAATGACTCATTCTTTTCTATTGTTAAGAACACATTAATCATAGCCGATACTGGGATTTAGTGGAGTCCAATTAACAATTACACGGTGTTTGTAATGTATGTTCTCTAAAGCCATGGTGCTTCCCCTCCCACATTCCCTGTTCTATGGCCGCTAAGACAATATGTGGGTTTATACTATTAAATCTGCCAAAGAGTAAATGATAGTCACATCTGGCTTTTAACTCAAAGAACTATCAAAGCTCATAATGGTATTCAAAGTGGGCTTCAATTAAACAAAAACTGATTACAGCTGAATGCCATACACTTGAGGTTCTCAAAGTGTGTGTCGCAATGCCTTATGGCCGTACCGCACACTCACAGCGGCACCGCAGAATGTCTCCTGTGGGGCCCGCTTACCTTATCCCCAGATGCAGCCATCTTGGATCTCGTGAAATCTCACAAGATTTGGGCACCGCCACCTTGGATCCAACAAAATCTCACAAGATCCAACATGGTGGCACCTGGCTAAGGAGGGATATTTGTTAACATATTTGTTAGCAGTGCATTTGATTACTTTTAAAAAAAGTCAATCTTCATTCCTTTGCATTGTGGAAGGAATCTTAGGGCGCAATTCTACCCTGGAGTTAGGCTGGCACAGTTAGGCCAGCAAAGTTTGGCCAGCACAAGGGCCACCATGAAGCATGTTTGGACCACTCTAGGAGTCAGGGAGGATGACGCATGTCTGTGTGCTGGCTTCTCTGACCCCTAGAGTGGTCCAAACATGCTTTGCAGTGGTCCAAACATGCATGCCGGCCTAACTGTGCCAGCCTAACTCCAGGGTAGGATTGTGCCCTTATTTTCTGTTATGGTTGGTCACAGTCAAGCACAAGTATAAAACTGGGAAAGTTCTAAATGTGACATTATGGTAAATGCCCCAATAATGACTCTGCACTTTTTCATTAAAGACTCCAACATCTAGTTTGGGCAAAACCATTTTTTTTTTTTTGCAACTTTCATCTTTTATTTTTCTCCATCGTATTTCATAAGGGATATCAAGCTGCATGCAAATAGTCATTTACAACACCCATTTACCTAGGAGAAAACCAGGCATAACCCATTATGCCTGCAATGTGATGCAGTGTAGCACTCTAGGAACTGCTTTTTCATCAGGGCTGTAGATTTGAGGAAGCTGAATGTCATGATACGACGGTTTTTATTTTTAATCAAAGGGTGGCGGCTGGCAGTTTGGATCCAGGCGAAACATATTTTATTCAACCTCGGCTTCCTGGGATAATGCAATGAAGTCAGCCATTTGTGATGTTCCACCCCATATACCTCCCACCCGCCCCATTGGAACATTTTTTATTTGTTTATTCAGTCATTATCTACTCGCACATATTTCATTTCTACTTAGGGCATAAGATGTGGATCAGAACGGTGGCAGTCTATTTGCTCTAAATTGGTTCATGCTGCAGAGTGTTAGATTACCTGGTCCAAGACCCTCTTTGTATTCCTTCCCTCTATAATCCTATAATTCCGATCAGATTTCATCTCGGAGCATGCCGATGTTTCAGGCTCATTGAGAACTCTAAATCAACATCAAGATGTGTGCTGCTTTAAGTGTTTGAACCTTTGCTAGCTCTGGGATGCAGCTCTCGAAATAATATTACTTTGATTTGTGGCTTGGGATAGCCTTCCTAACTCCAAGGCTTCAAAAGAGGTTGTGATACTTATCAGCATTTATGCATTGTTGAGGTCTAACATATTGTTATTCAAACTGTGGGTCGGGACCCACTTGGTGGGTCGCAACCTGATGTCAGCTGGGTCGCGGAAAGCTGGGAGCAGCCATCTTGGAAACTGCAGACATTGTTCTTGTTATATTCCTTTTTTTGAGTGTTAACCGTTTGAATTTTCAAGTGAGGGTTTTTTAAATTTTGTTTTTAGTTTAGTGCTTTTACAGAATATGTTGTCCTCATCTTGCTTTCTGTCAGGGATGTTTCATGGTTGTGCAGTTGCTGCAGTCCAAGAATGCCAATTTGCCTTCCAGGAGTGTCATTTGATTATGTCACAATGATGGCACTTCCTGCTTGATGATGTCACTTCTAGCTGTGACATCACTTCCAGGTTAATGACATCACTTCCAACGGGTCCCGACATGAGTACCATTCTAAAAAGTAGGTCCCAGTCTAAACAGTTTGAATACCACTGGTCTAACAGATATGTTTGCCCCCTCTCTTAGAATTAAAAAAAATGGGTGTCCGGGATCTGGCCTGGGGCTCCTATAGCATGCAGCAGAGACTGTGCCAGTGCTGCTTATGCCTTGGGCTAGCCCAGGATAGGCTTGGACTATTGACTATACCTAAATATTTCAAGAATTACAATTACGATTTATGATATCATGGCATCCATCAGCGGTAAATTTCAGAAGCAGTATGTGAACATTCTTGAAATAAGTGTAAAGTGATGCCCATTGGGGCCAAAAACCAAAACTTCACCTATAGGCTTATGGGTTCTGAGCTGTCTGTGACAGCTCAGGAGAGAGATCTTGGGGTGCTGCTGGACAATTCAATGAAGGTATCGACCCAGTGTGCGGCAGCAATTAAGAAGGCCAATTCCATGCTGGGGGTAATTAAAAAATGGGTTGAGAATAAGACAGCCAATATTATCATGCCATTGTACAAATTGTTGGTAAGGCCAAATCTGGAGTACTGTGTGCAGTTCTGGTTGCCACACCTCAAAAAGGACATACTGGAGCTGGAATAGGGCAGAAGAGAACAATGGAAATGGCATCTCCCTTATGAGGAAAGGTTACAGCGTTTGGGGCTCTTCAGTCTAGAAAAAAGGCGCTTGAGGAGGGACATGACTGAAACCTATAAAATTATGTATGGGATGGATAGATCAGATAGAGGGAAATTCTTTTCCCTCTCACACAACACCAGAACCAGGGGAGCATCCACTAAAATTGAGTGTTGGGAGAATGAGAACCGATAAAAGGAAATACTTTTTTACCCAGCGGGTAATTAAGCTATGGAACTCCTTGCCACAGGAGGTGGTGATAGCATCTGGCCTAGTTACCTTTAAAAGGGGATTGGACAGATTTCTGGAGGAAAAGTCTATCACAGGCAATAGGCCATGATGGGTGGTGCAACCTCCTTATGTTAGTCATAGGCTACTTCAGAATGCTAGGTGCAAGGGAGTGGCCACAGGATACAAGCATCTCGTCGTTTCATGTGCTCCCTGAGGCACCTGGTGGGCCACTGTGAGATGCAGTAAGCTGGACTAGATGGGCCTTTGGCCTGATCCAGTGGGGCTCTTATGTTCTTATCAAATTAAGGCTTGGGATAGTGCCACCATTTTCATGCTAGTATATCTCCTAGGATCCACCCGAAGAAGTATACTGGCATGTTTTATGAGAAATCCCTTCCTATTTGAATGTGCATCGGCCCAACGAGCCTGGAGTCTTCTTCTCAGGGTCCCACCATGGGTCATACCTCTTTCCCCTGTCTCTGATAGGTAGATGTGGCTCTGAAGGGTGAGCCTTTTGCAATCACAGATAGCAAGAATGTTTAATCTCAGGTAAGTGGTTAATGGTCGGTTCAATGGGCACAAAAAAGTCCGCCCCAAAAGGTCCGCCCTAATGAACTTCTGCTGATCTCCACTTTTTGATAGAAAACAAGAACTACTGAAGCCCAAATCATTTATTTCTCTCAGGATATCATTTTGTAACATGTAGGGCACTAATGAAAAAGTACTTGACAGTCCATTGCAGCAAACCCAGGAGAGAGCCCTGCCCAGCAATGAAGGCAACTGCAAGCAAATGAGCTCCATTTTTCTGCACCATTGGGTGGAATCAGGTCAGGCAGGAGGCAAAGTATTCCCTTATACCAGCACCTTTTTCCTTTCTACCTGATCTTATGGTCCTGTTGTAACAAGGTAGTCATTCAGAGGACTGGGCCATAAGGAGTATTTAGTTCTCATTTTAAAATAAAAATCATAATAATACTCAAATTTGTATACCGCCTTTCTTAGGTCATTGGATTACTCCTATGACTGTAACTCAAGGCGGTTTACATGGGCAGACTTTATTCATAAACCCGAAGGTTTTTACAATTTTACAGAAACGTTCTATCTTACAAGAACAACAACACAAACAGATGGATCTTTCTGGATTTAGTCCTTCTTTCTAGCTGCACGTTTGTCTTCTGCTGGCTGATAAGCGGCTTCTCTACTCCCAGAGAAGCAGCTGACCCAGCACACTCCACCTCTCACCAGGCAGCCGGAGACAGCTCAGCTTTTAATCAGCCACAGTTTTACAAGGTCTGCCACTCACAGAGACTTCCGGTAGTCCCGAACTGGCGACCTTCAGATCTTCACCTCTTTATCTTCAGGCAAACTGAGGCATTAACCCTCTCGACTAAATCTTCTGCCCCTCTTTTATCTTTTACCTCTGAATACTTTTTTCTATTTCTTTTTAGAGCACAATTCTAACCTGGAGTTAGGCCTGCACAGTTTGGCCAACCTGCGCCATCCTCCTTGACTCCGACAGTAGTCCAAACATGCTTTACGGTGTCCCTTATGCCGGTCAAACTGTGCTGGCCAAACTGTGCTGGCCTAACTCCAGGCAGAGGCGTTTCTAGGGTGTGGCAGGGGGTGGCACGAGCCATGGGCGCCATCTTGCGGGGGGCGCCGTTCGCATGGCGCCCGCCCCCCCAAATGGCACCCACGGCCTGCCCGCTCCCGCCCAGACCCTGCGCCCCATTCTCCTCGCTCCAGCTGGCCTTAAAGAGCCAGCCGGAGCGAGGAGAATGCGCTGCCACCCGGCGCCCCCTCCCGCTTTTCAAGAGGGGCGGGGCGCTGGGCAGCGGCGCATTCTGTTCGCTAATGCCGGCTAATGCGCCCCAGCCGGCATTAGCGAACAGAAAGAACGCGCCTCTTAAAAGGGGCAGGGCTATGTCATGACGCCACGATGTGACGTCATGACATTGCGTGCCCCTAGGGGCGCGTTTTCATTGGGCGCCATGGGCGCCCTTTCAAAGAGATCCGCCCCTGACTCCAGGTTAGGATTGTGCCCTCAAAGTGTTTTAGATCTCAGAACGTTCAGCTAAACTTCCATCCAGAAACTTTCAGGAAGTTAAAGTAAACACCATACAACAAAGGGCAATTAAAATGAGTACTGATATCAACGAAAACAGCCCCAATCACATTTGAAGCTAATAAATAGCTGTAAGGAAAACAGACCTTGCACTGTGTCTACAAGACATTCAGAATTGGGATTTAGGGATGAGTAGAAACAACAGAAGAAATTTCACTGGCCTTATAGGAATTTGTTTGACTTCCCTTAAAAATTGTGAGGTGTTTCACTAAATGGCCAAACCCAGTGGCAGACCCAGTCAAGGCACTGCCCCCTCCGGGTCGACAATCGCTGCCCCCAGCGCTGGCTTCACCACCACTGCTGTGCATTACAGTGATCTAGTCTTGTATGCAATTTTATATTAAAACATGCTGAGATGCATTCTGTCTGTTAACTCACATGCACATTTAAGTGCCCATTTTGACCACAGGATGCAGCACACGCTCCGTTGGCATCAGCCCTGAAAATTTGGATAGGATTGGGCCTTTGAGAGGAACCCTGCAATTCACTTCAAATTTCTCTTGAGTGCAAAATGTCATTGCCTGATTATGTGCTGCCAGAAGCAGAGACATAACAAGGGTGGAGCCGGAGGGGCGCCTGCCTCAGGGCGCTACACCAAGGGGGTGCAATTTGCCTGCAGACCCACTTAAAAAATGTTTAAAGAAAAAAGCCTCAGATAGCTTCCCCTACTGTTGCACAGCAAAAGTGCTGAATTTGGAGTGCTCTCCAAGCAGTTTTCTGAGGTCCCTGCTGCCCCTTCCAGGTTGCATGGAGGCCCCTCCCATTGCCCAGGGGAAGTATGTACTTCCTTGCCCCAGGCACTTTTTTGTCTCCTTACACCTCTGGCCAGAAGAATGGTGATCCAAAATCAGAATCTGCCAAGAAAAACACTTTTCCCTCCATCCTCCTCACGTGTATCAGATGTGGGAAGGGCTTTAGCAGGAGGCTGACTTGGTGGTTCACATCTTGACCATCTGAACCGACTGCAACCCGATCCAAACTCCGGCTTAGCCCATTAGATATCTGCCAGAGACGTGGGCCTGCAGAGTTGTACTTCATGCAGGTTATGCATCCAAGCAAAATAGTGCCGGTATAAATATGCAAAGTCAGAGTGAATCCTGCAACCCCGAGTGTTTGACTAATCCAATTATCAGGAAGCCAATTGCCAGTGTGACTCGAGTATGTGATGATGACTGCCTCATTAAATCTAATGGCTCCCTAAGGCAGGGAACGAATCTGATTAATAGATTTGGTAGTCCAATCAAACCTGGGAACCCATCAGGCTCTCTATGTCAAAATGTATGAAACATGAGAGGATGGCGGGGGGGGGGAATAATCTAAGACTCCGAGAGAAAAAACATCAGAAATTGAAAAGTGGCTCTCAGGCTTCGGTGTAAATGAAATTGGAGCTGCCAAAGAATCTTGCGCAGAGAATGGTGCCAGGTACAAAAAATACATTTCTCCTCTTGCAGTAGAAAGCAGAGTATTAGCGTTAAATAAGTTGCAAAAGTGGGCTTTGCGTGTATTCCTCGTCACCTTTTTCATAGTGCACTGCTGAGTCCATGCCTGAAAATATGTGAAGTTTAGCTATAGTTCAGATCAGGACTGGCTTCCCTCCGCCAGAGAAAAATTATTGAAGGGATGGATTTTTTAAGAGGATAATTTTTTTCCCAAGGAACGAAAGCTTTCCATTTTGGGGGGGAAAAACCACCACCGTATGACTTGGGGTGATTATCAATTGGAAGCACCCTGGCTTGCCCAGATCTGAAGAAGACAACTGAAAAGCCCTCACCGATATTGATATTTACTGAAGTTGGAAAATCACAGTTATAAAGTTTAACAAACATGTCTTTTTCATTTTATTTACAAACGAATGTATGTCTGCATCCTTGGGAGTCTCTGTAAGCCCCTCCCTCTCTCTTTGTGTGTGTGTGTGTGTGTGTGTGTGTGTGTGTGTGTGTGTGTGTGTTTGCACGTATGCATGCTCAACCCAGTTATCAGCACCATATCATCTCCATCACTCACAATGTGAGTGGCCCAGCAGCAAAACCAAAAGATGGGCAGCCCAGTCCTGAGCTGTCTGGCTACCTCTGCATCCTGCAGCATCCAGGCAGGAGCAGGATGCTCTGCGGAAGAAGGGTCAGAGGGGCCAGCACACAGATGTGCTCCATCCTCCCTGACTCCAAGGGTGGTCCAAACGTACTTTACGGTGGCCCTTGTGCCAGCCAAATTTCGCTGGCCTAACTGCGCGGCCTAACTCCAGGTTAGGATTGCTCTCTCAGTGTAAGCATTAAAATAATATACCTTAGTATTTACTGAAGTATTCTGCATGAGAGGTCTATCAAAATGGTTTCAATAAAGTCACCTTTTTCAAAATTATGCAGTTAGTAAAGATCTCGTGTCGGCAGTTCCACATTGACACCTTTTCAAAATGAGCACGGAAACCAGAAAGCTGATTTTGAACAAGGTTGACCTTGAGCTAATGGTGGCAGTCTAGAAGGATGACCATGGACATCTGTGTGCCATAATGAGTCTAATCAACCAGAGCAGACTGTGATGAGAGGGACCAAAGTCTTCGTAGCTGACACAGAAAGAAATGAGAGCAGAAATCAGTGAAAATGTCCTCTCCAAGGAGAGAGACAAAGTGTAGCAATCACAGGGAGTTTCCCAGTAGAACCGACCGAATGCCGAGGAGGAGAAAGCCGATTGCCATTACAATCTTGTTGTTGCCAGGTGCCAGTCATGTGCAGCAACAGGTTCCTTCTCATGCGATTCCATGCAGCTCAGAGCTCTGTCATGATGGTGCAAGTGTGTAGCTGTGACAGACAGGGCTGTGCGATGCAAACCGAGAGTTGTAGTGTTCCAGTAGACAGTGCCAATCCCTGGGGCATACACAGCCATGCGCGATGTGAGATAAATTGCTCTACTGGGATGATGATTGGGATTCTGAGCCGCATCTCTTAAATGATGGGATGCCTCATTTTCATCTCTAAGCATCAAGTGCTGTTCAGGGATGTGTTGCTGACTTGAGTGGGGCTGGCATCAGTGGCATAGCTGGAGGGGCGTCACAATGCAAAGTATGAATGGCGCCACCACGTCGTGAAAGCGCTCCCTTCCCCTCACTGCCAGAGCCATACAGGGTGGAGAGAATAACATGGAGGCATCTCTTCTGTGTTGCTCCCAGTGCCTTGTATGGCTCTGGTGGTGAAGGGGAAGGGAGCGCTTACACGGCATGTTGCGATGCCATCAATACATAGCGTTGTGACCTCCCCTCCAGCTATGCCACTGGCTAGCACAGTGGAAGCCTTCCTGTATTTTCTTCTACAAGTGAACTGAAGGCCCCAGAAGGATTGTACAGGTATAACACCTGACCCTTTTCACCCTAGCATGGTATCTTTTCTCTTTGACTAGTGCTGGTGTCTCGTGTGTGTGTGTGTGTGTGTGTGTGTGTGTGTGTGTGTGAGCGCAATCCTAACCAGGAGTTAGTGCGGCACAGTTAGGCCAACAAAGTTTGGCCGCCACGAGGGCCACCGTAAAGCGCGTTTGGACCACTCTCGGAGTCAGGGAGGATGGCGCACGTCCGTGTGCTGGCCTCTCTGACTCCGAGAGTGGTCCAAACATAGTTTGCAGTGGTCCTTGTGCCAGCCAAGCTTTGCTTGCCAAGCCAAGCTTTGCATCCAGATTAGGATGGTGCCCTTATATTGTGAACCCTTTGGGGACAGGGAACCATTTATGGATTCAGGCCCCAATCTTATCCCCCACCAGCAACGCCAGTGCAGCTGCACCAAAAAGGCCCTGCCGTGGCTAATGGGAGGAAAGTACAACACATTTATACTTACCTCTGGATAAGCCCTGGGGCCACCAATGGTTCTCCTCAGGCATATGCCACCTCTTTTGGTGGTGTATGTCCTAAAATGAAAAGGGGCAGAGAGGACTGGAACAGAGGGAATAAGATCCAGTATGCACCATTATGGCTGGATTTGCCCCTCCCATGTCCTTGCTGCCCCTGGTTTCCCCCCCCTCCCCACCTAACTAACTCCCTAGTCCTTCCAGGGAGGATGGCGCCCGTCTGTCTGCTGGCCTCTCTGGCTCCAAGAGTGGTCCAAGCAGACTTTACAGCGTCCCTTGTGCCGGACAAACTTGGCTGGCCTAACTGTGCTGGCCTAACTCCAGGCTAGGATGGCACTCTTAGTGTCTTGCACCCCTTATCAGAATGCCGCTGCTTAGCATTGGGTTGTTAGTTATTTACAGCAGCAGCCATTGAGTCGTTTGGACAGAAATACATAGATGCTTTTGCTTTTCTTGTGTTTCTTTTTGACTCGGGGGAAAAAAAAATCATCATGGAACCCTGGTTTTGCTGATAATAATACTCATGTTATTCCACACTGAGCAGTATTGTTTGTGGTGGGCGGAGTGCTTTTAAATTTCAGCTTGCATCCTCACTCAGTGCCCCGAGTTTGGGAATGAACTGCTGTTCCATCTCTTTTCATGTATGCAATTCCTCATATATGCTCTCGCTATGAAGTGGTCCAGCCAGCAATAATTGAGGGCAAGGGTGAGAATATCTGCCCAGTTCTGAGTTTTATGTGAATAATATATTGAACTGAGAAGTTTTGCTTATACACAGTGCTTGGAATTTCAAGATGAGTCAGATCGGACGGTAGATCTATTTTTAATGTCAACGTCGAAGGCGCAGTCTGCGATTGAGTCATATTTAATGAAATAGCATTTCAGTACATCTTTAAATATAACCGGCATCGAAGCCGACAATAACAGATTCTTTATCAGCATTGGGATCTGTTTATGTCCGGCCCATTAATCGGCACCCGCAGTTGAACACACCAAAGATAGCCACAAGGGCAGGTGCCGAGAATCCGGAATCGCGACGCTTTGAGATGCTTAACGCAAAAGGAACGCAAATGCCGGTTAATGTTTGTTCTGGTTGGAAACAGCAGAAGAATGTATAAAAAGGCATTTTAAAAATGGGAGCTGTTGACCTGAACACCTGTTTCACTTTTTAAAAAAAATTTTAAAAAAAGGTTACTAATTTGCTGTGCATGGCAGCGCTTGGAACAGATGCAGCGAGGCAGAAGTTCGGAGAATCTGTTTGCTCTGATTGTTGGCCAGAGGGCAATGTAGCATTACACAGGCATGGCTGAGGGCAAATCAACACTGCTCGAGCAGCTTTCCCTGGCAGATCAAACTATCGCAAATGGAGAGGGAAAAAAAAACGTGGAAAAAAAGTCATAAGGAGTTCAGCACTTTCCAGATCAGTCGGAGAGTTTGGCATCATATTTAAAGGAAGGTGTGGTATGCAAATACATGCACATTTCAGGAAAGACAGTGGACTAACCCAAACTTGTGCCTGCCAATTTTGGAAAACAGAATGCTTTCCTGGTTTTGATCATGCCAATTTTTGTGCCATTCTTTCCACTTTCTCACCATGCCGTCTTTGCTCTCATTAAGAGCCTAAGAAGAACCCTGCGAGATCAGGCCAAAGGCCCATCTAGTCCATCTTCCCATATCTCACAGTGGCCCACCAAATGCCTCAGGAGCACATGAGATAACAAGGTGCCTGTATCCTGTTGCCACTCCCTTGCACCTGGCATTCTGAAGTAGCCTATTACTAATGTCCAATACCCTTTTAGCGGCACCTAGGCCAGATGCCATCACCACATCCGTGTCAAGCCACGTGGCATGACACTGAGGGCAGGATCCGGCGGCAAAAGTCACCACCAGTCCCACCTCCTGCCCCACTCCTCCCCAGCTGCCCAGAAGGATGCAATTCCAGGGACCGGTGAACTCACCGGTCACGGATCCCGCATTGCCACCTCTGGCGGGGGATAGGATTGGGCTGTAAGAAGGCTCATGGCACAATCTCATTCATGCCTACTCAGAAGAAAGTCCATTACAATGGACTATCCCTTACCTATATCTTTTACTCTTATAAAATCAATAAAATCATCTCCAAAAAAAGAAGAAAGTCCCATCACTACCTTCCTTCCAGAAAAGTGTGTTTTCTTAATATGAATGAAACAAAAGTAGCAGTGCCATCCTAGGCTTTTTTCTTTCTTTCTGACTCACTTTGCTATTGGAAAATGGCTGAGAAATCACCCAACTGATTGCTGCACTCTCAGGAAAGCAGCAGGCTCTGGCATCACAATGACAGCACTTCCATGACATCACGTCTGGTGGGTCCCGGATAGACTGTCATTCTAAAAAGTGGGTCCCGGTACTAAGAGGTTTGAGACCCACCGGCTTAGACAGCTAAGAGAGAAATCAAAAGAATGAAATTCTTTGGTAATTCTTTCTGACGGCCAGTCACATCTTCGCAATGCTCGCTGTGGGAGTCTAGCTGTTTAGATCTAGATCCTTGTATGGGTGGTGTGACCTGTTCCTCGCTTTTTCGATCAAAGGACATATTTCACGGGTCTTCCTATGTCAACTTTTCCAAGCCCAAACCATGTCCTTTGCCTTTCACGACCCAAGTCAAGGAACTCTCGGTTCGAGGGAAGGGATTCTGCTAAATTGGAAAGTTGCGGTAATACAGGGACGTGCCAGAAATGCTCAGAAACTGAGCAAGTGGTAAGCAAATCATGTCGGTAGCAATAATGTGAATTGAGACTCATTGATGGCCGAAGTCCAGTTGGCAACATAATGGATGGGCTGTAGTGAGAAGCTAAGTAGAACTGTTGGGTGAAGTAATTGAAGGTGACAAGAGCATGAATTGACCTAAAACCACCAGAGTTTGATTCATCCATATAGTCAAATGCTGTGTTTCCCCTTTCCCCTGCTCCTCATGTGATTGTTCCTGGTAAAACAACCTCTCTCATCGTCTAAGTGTGACCCAGTAGTACCTATTGGAATGAATGTGAGGAATATATATTTATATATATTTATTTAAGTCATTTGTCATTTGTCCCATGCCCAAACTGGGTTCCAATAACAAAATAAAAGGACCAAAGTAATGGGACTAAAGAATATTCAAGGATAATAAAAAAAACAGCATTAACCTAAAATGCAATACAGATTGAGACTACTTGGGGCAGGAAGGTATCTGGATTTTGGATTTGTCTGGATTTTGGAATAATTCCATAAATATAGTGAGAAATGTGTCCTCTTGTTCATTTCACTGTGACCCATACGAGTGTCGGCTGGCCTCTTTGACGTTTCTCAACAATGTCTGTACAGCAGGGACGTCAGAGGCGGAGCGTGGGTGTAGCCTGGGGTGGCGCGAGCCATCGGCGCTGGCAGCGGTGGGGCGGTGGGGCGCCATTGCACCGAGTATGTTTGGCCTGCCCGCCCTCCCTGGCGTCCGTTCCGCTCCAAAATGGAGCTATTCCGGGTGCAGGGAGGTGTGGCTGGGCGACGCACGGGGGCGGGGCATTGTGCTGGGGGCGTGGTTTCATTGCCCTGCCATGGGTGCACTCGGCGCTCGGTTCGTCTCTGAGGGATGTGGAGTGAGGCTGTGGCAGGTGAGGCAGAATTGCCCTACCATAGTTCTTTGAAAAGTGCCTCCACTGCTGCTGCAATGGCTGGGATCCTGCAAACACTTACATCCCATGGGCTTCAGCTGCTCAAAGCCCATGGGTTGTGTTTGTGTGATCACAGCAGTGGGGCACTTTTCAAAGAACTCCGGTAGGGCAGGTTTTGCCTCACCTGCAGCTATTTGCATCATGCTGCATTTTGGCTGCTTGAGGTCTCCTTGGGGTAAGCCCCAGCAGTGGCTGACTCAGATCTGCACCAGCGACACCACTAGCATAAGTCTAAGTTGATCCATGTCAGGGGATCAGGCCCAGGACAAAGAATAGGATATGGTGTGCACCTGCACTGCTGGATCAGGCCAAAGGCCCATCTAGTCCAGCTTCCTGTATATCACAGAGCCCACCAGATGCCTCAGGAAGCACACGAGACTGCCTGCTTCCTGGATGCTGCCTGCATCCTGTTGCCACTCCCTTGCACCTGGCATTCTGAAGTCGCCTACCACTAACATAAGGAGGTTGCACCACCCATCATGGCCTATAGCCCATGATGGACTTTTCCTTCAGAAATCTGTCCAATCCCCTTTAAAGGCACCTAGGCCAGATGCCATCACCACCTCTTGTGGCAAGGAGTTCCACAGATTAATTACATGCTGGGTAAAGAAGTATTTCCTGTTATCGGTTCTCACTCTCCCAAAACTCCATTTTAGTGGATGTCCCCTGGTTCTGGGGTTGTGAGAGGGGGAAAAGAACCTCCCTCTATCCACTCTATCCCGCCCGTGCATAGTTTTGCACATGTCCCCCCTCAGGTGCCTTTTTTCTAGCCTGAAGAGCCCCAAACGCTGCAGTCTTTCTTTATAAGGGAGGTGCCCCAGCCCAGTCATCATTTTTGTCGCTCTCTTCTGCACCTTTTCCGGCTCCACTATGTCCTTCTTGAGATGTGCCAACCAGAACTGCGCGCGACCCGTTCTGGCAAGTTCTGACAACCAGAACTCCTCTCTGGTCAGCACTGAGCAGAAGATGGAACTGCCGCCCCGGAATCGGGAGTGAGCTGCTGTGCTCTATAATTAAAATCGGGCTAAATTGCAGCTTCCAGTCTTCCAGAAAGGGTTTGTTTCGGCAGCAGGAGTCATTAAGAGAAAAAGCGACTGTTCAGAACTCTGTAAAAACTTCATTGCGGTCTGCATTCTTTTAGCGGTCTCCATCGCTGAATAAATACCAAATGTTCTTTTATAATGCCAGGTACTGTGTGTGCTTCATCTTTAATAGCCACTAACTCATTTAGCTTCAGGGTAACATCAGGCTAATCAAAGGTCACCCAAGTCCTGTTTGATGTAAAATTGAAGTTGACAGCTTACTGGTCTCCCTAGCCCACTATACAGAGGGTGGTTTTTTTTTACCTTCTTCACAGAAGTGCTCGACATCAGATTCTGACACAATGTACTGACTTTCAAGCTGATCAGTTTAAATCCTTTAAGACTTGTGCAAAACTTAGACGACTTCCCAGGTCTCAGTCGAGGACGAATTAATCCACCCAGGAAGGAATTGTGCGGCTTCTTGGACAATTTACATCCAGCGCCATCGCATGAGCGTCTGGGTTATTTGGACAGTTGGGGCTGTGCTGTAGTTTTCTCCTTCACTGGAGACCTTCAAGCCGAAGCTCAACAGGCACCTGGTAGAGCTGCTCTAGGAGGATTTCCTGCTACAGGCAGGGGGGTTGGGCTAGATGACCTTGTGGGTGTACACTGAAGCCATTGCTTAGGTTTTTTTTTTCCCCAGTGGATGTTGCTGTTCTGTTTTTATTCATGAGCTGATGCCGCATCATGACCAAGTGACTGGCAGCACCATCCTAACCACCTCTTTGGGCTGACGCAAGTCCACTGCACCAGCCCAGCACTGTCGCAAATGTGCCGCAAGACACGTTTGCGCCAGTGTGAGAATTGCTGGGCCAACACAGACAGCAGCATTGGCCCAGCACCACTGGCAGGACCACTGGATTGGAGCCAGGATCTGGCTGTTAGACCCTCATCCCCGGCTGTATGACCCCAATCTGGGCCATGGCAGGGCGCTCAGACTTGCGCTTACTAAACAGCAGGTGCAAATCCAAGAGGATTAATGAATGAATTAATGAATTAACAAGTCAATCTCTGACCTTTGGCAATTTTTAATAAACGCATTTCCCCCCTTGGCAAAATAGTTTGTAGAAGCATGAAAGGCTCGGTCTTCATTGATCACGTGACATTGATCACGCCGGGTTCCCCCCCCATCTGTGCACGTGTGTGTATTTGTGCATGTGTGTGCTATAAACAAAACAGGAGCCATGGGGTCTGATCTGGATTGGACCATGGTGGAGCCAGAGATTGAAAGCCCTCCTCCCTCATGGTGAGCAGGCTCAAAAGCATCCTGTCCTCAGAAGAAGAGCCTGGAAAGTGACTGTCTCTTGAGGAAGCCTTCCTTGTCCCTGGTTCTTCTCAAAGCATTCTGTGTGGGCTGAAGCAGAGGCGGAGCGTGGGTGTAGCCTGGGGTGGTGCGAGCCATGGGCGCTGGCAGCGGCAGGGCGGAGGGGCACCATTGTGCGGAGTAACCCGTGCGCTAACCCGCACTGTTTGGCCCGCCCGCCCTGGTGTCTGTTTCGCTCCAAAATGGAGCTATTCCAGGTGCAGGGAGGCATGGCGGGGCAATGTGCTGGAGGCGCGGTTTTGTCGCCCTGCCACGGGTGCACTTGGCGCTCAGTTCGTCTCTGGCTGAAGAAATGGGAAAACTCTCAGGAAGGAGAGACCGGGGGAGTGGCAGGGGCAGCGCAGGGTTGGGGAGCTGGTGCAAGGGGTGGCGACCATCCGCCCAGCCCAAGGGCAGAGCCTTGGCTGGGTCTGCCACAGCCCAATGGGATTGTGCCTCCAGTATTGTCTGGATGCTTGTGTCTGGTCCTTTACTGTCACCCCTCACCGATCTCTTGTTATCTTCTCTCCCTATCCTCTCCCTCCACATAGCTGTCCAATGTTGATCGTCGGCCCTTTGGGTGAGGACCATGTCGCTTCTCGGCCGTAGATCGCACCAAGCATGTTTCGAGCGATATTCAACGGCTGCTGTCAAAACGAAATGTAAATGTGAGTTTTCTTTTGCTAAGGTGGCAACAGCACCCATGGTGGCAAATGAAATGTAAATCTGCAAGGAGGCCAAGGAGGAATTTACAGATCCGATTACGGCAAAGAATCAAAATCACCGATTCTTCAAAGCAGGGAGCGCTGAGCTGCATTCAAGCCATTAGATTGCAGCTTTGTGAAAAAGGGCAATGCAGAGAAAGCCGGGATATTGCTGAGAAACAAAACAAATCATTTGCTTTGTTTTCCGCGTCGAAGTTGCTGGAGAGAGACCCAGCTCTGAGCTCCGTTTTCTCAAGGCAACACATTAGGTGCCCAAATAGACCCACGAGAGGTCATAGAGAAAATCAGCAACGAGAAAAGTCCCCATTCTCTGAATCCAGCCAGTTCTGCAATCCTTGAAGACTCAATTGCAGAACAAGCAACCGCTCAAAAAGGTGTAATGTGCTTATTAACATCAGCCTCCATTGACAGAAAAGTGGCCGAAATAACAGAAAAAAAAGTAATCATCAAGGGAACTTTAAATCTTTTGTTACACTTTCAACATCAACCTGTCTGATTAAGGATGCAATCCTAACCAGGAGTTAGGCCAGCACAGTTTGGCTGGCACAAGAGACACCATAAAGCGTGTTTGGACCACTTTCACAGAAAGGGAGGATGGCGCACATCTGTGTGCTGA
Organism: Lerista edwardsae; assembly: GCA_029204185.1. Taxonomy (NCBI): domain Eukaryota; kingdom Metazoa; phylum Chordata; class Lepidosauria; order Squamata; family Scincidae; genus Lerista; species Lerista edwardsae. The sequence continues at coordinate 3,654,209 of JAJKFI010011864.1, forward strand.
CCTCTCGGACTCCGAGGGTGGTCCAAACATCCTCTACAGTGTCCCTTGTACTGGTCAAACTGTGCTGGCCTAACTGTGTTGGCTGAACTCCAGGTTAGGATTGTGCTCCTAAGGGTCTTTGCAGCCGGCTCTTAGAAGGAAGCCCACAGCTTGAAGACAAGGATGTCACATGTAATGTCCAGGACTTCCTTTCCGTTCTTTCGAAAAGATGGAGACTGAGAAAGGGAAATGTAGCAACGTGTTTGTGCATAGAAACATTTCTGCGCGCATCAGCTCCTTCCTCTGAGTAAAACTTATTAGAATCACACTTTCCTAGTCAATTTTGCTCACAGCAGGAGGCTGGCCAGCCTAGGCTAGAATCATGCATTCTATCTTCACTGCCTGCTTGTAGCACGGTGGTATTCGAATAAGAGCTAGGAAGCCCCAGTCGCTGTGTCTCCTAGTGATATATGTAATATGCTGGTGTTAAAACATCATCATCTCCTGATCAGAAATAGCAGCTGGTTCATTGAATTCAGTGTGAAATGATGCCGTCTCCAACCCTCCATAAAGCCAGGAGAGAACTCACACGTGCGATTGGAAAACATGTGTCTAGGCCATTTATAATTCATCACTAATGAATTAATGCCACGTCCAGAGTGCTTCCATCTGCTGAAAGTAGCAGGGAGATAAGGATATGGCCCCCCAAATGGCAGTACCGTAAACAGTGAGCATGAAGTTAATGTGAGATGCAACCTTTTATACGGCAGTTCATTTAAAAAAAAAAAAAAAGCCTAAGTGAATTTATATTTGGTGGTTGAAATCTAGGCAGGCCCTTGAGTCTGATATTGACATGGTTGTCAAAGTACAAGTGTTGGTAAAACCCTTGAATGGATTGAAGGAGAGAGAATTTGGAATTGAATTTTGTGGACAGTCCAGAGCGGCAATGGTGAGCTGGGGCACACTGGTGAGCCGCAAAAGGTCTACAGGTGTGCCGCTGGAGTTTGAGGTCCGGTCTTTTGTTAGTAGGGCCTCTGAAAGTGTGAGTCTGCTGCTGGCAGTGCAGTGTGCCCTATCACCTGTAAAAACAAAACAGAACGAAATGGATGGTGTGCCTTGACAATTGTAGGGCACAATCCTAACCGGGATTTAGGCCGGCACAAGGGATACCGTATTTGGACCACTCTCGGAGACAGGGAGGATGGCGCACACCTGTGTGCTGGTCTCTCTGGTGCTGTGCTTGAGAGTGCAATCCTCACCTGGAGTTAGTCCGGCACAGTTTGGCCAGCAAAGTTTGGCTGGCACAAGGGGCACCGTAAAGTATGTTTGGACCACTCTCGGAGTTAGGTTAGGCTTGTGCCCTAAAAGAGAGTAACACCAGAGTAAAAGAAAACGCGTTGCAAAAAAGAGATTGGGTTGGAATTGGAAGGACAAAAAATTGTTTGGTGGTTATCCAAATAGCCTGATCATCTCTTCCTGAGTTACTAAAAATGTAAAATGGCTCTAAGAGTGACTCCACATGATTTTAGTACAGCTGCCAAATCCCTTACAGATCATTCCCCTCCTTCCTTGGAAGTCAGTCTTAAATGGGCCTTCTGAAGAGTACATAGGGAAGCCAAATATTCAACCATCATTTGAGCATGTCTTATTAGTGGGGAGCCTCTCTGTTGTGAGATGTCTCTATAACAAGCTTTTCCTGCTTCACTTGTTACCCAAAGATTAGTCCCTCTCAAGCAGAAGTATTTTTTTCAGCATAAGTGAATTAAAGGATGAGACTTAATATTTTTCACAATCATTAAAAAAGGATCCATTCAAACTGAGTTAGCTTGCTAGCCTCTGAACGTTGTCAACGAGGACCCCGTTTATAGTGTGTATGTATTTTACAGCTTAATGCAGATCATTTTTAAAGCCTAAGCAGATTTGTCAGCAAACTATGGGAGAGAAATAATGTTCATTACTATTGTGCCCAGTCAGAAAATCTGAAAACTAAATATCGAAAAATGGAGTGTCCTTTGTCGCTCGTAAGTCCAATTGAAGTCAATGGCTCTGAAGAGCACACATTTTTTCAGTGCAATATAGGCGTGAACTTTTTTTTGGACTTGTTTTCCATTTTCCAAGGTGGGCATCCATCCATCTTCTCAACAGGGAGATACGGGGACATGACTGCAATTCTATGTATCTTTACGTTTTTTATCCAAACTTTGCTGGCTTAGCTTATGCCGGCCTAACTCCAGTTTAGAATTGTGCTCTGGGTCTCAACGGGATTAGGGTTGCAATCAGAGGCGTCATCCTACCGAAATGGGGCGGTACCCCGTTCCGGTAGTTCCGGGGAGAGCGGGACAGCGTGTGGCAGACTCCGCGCGCTGTTTTTGCCCTCCCACCCGTCCCTGTGCCTGGATCGCTCTGTAAGAGAGCAATTCCGGGCGCAGGGAGGCGTTGCCGGGTGCCGCAAGGGGGCGGGGAGCTACAGCTCACCCGTCCGTCCCCGCGGCGTTCCGGATCCTGGCGCTAGCAGCGTTCTGGTTGCTGGCGCCAGTGAATGACGTCACTGGTTGCAATCCTATACACAGTTTCCTGGGAGTAAGGCCTAGTGTACCAAATTGAATTTATTTCTGAGTAGAAGCACTATCATGGAGCTCACGCCAAAGTAATTATGTATTTTACTGATTGATTAAAAGATGTACAGTATATTAGCACTGTATTTTTGTCAATTTACTCTACTTTTATAATAAAAACAGTTGCAAGGTTTATAATCCAACCAAAAACAAAAATCTAAAATTACAGGATGAGTCAGGTTCTGTTAAATTTACATAAGGAAAATAATTTAACTGCCATGAACTCAAGAAGTGCGGTCAGAAAGCGAGATCAAATCGAATTCGTTTATGCTCTAAATTTAGCTGGTTATGCAATTTAAACCAAATTACATCCTATAATCACAACTAAAGAGCTAGGGTTAAATTATGTGGTAGGGGCAAAAAAGGAGCAAAGGAAATAAATCTAACCAATCTATCAGGTTTAAGGCCCAGTTTGATCTTTGAGATATGCCAGTAGATCTCCACATATGCCTGGGCAATGATGACCCCACCAATGTAGAAGGGTGCTCACCCACAGATGTGCCAGGGACACCAGTGTGACTGGAAAAATGCTCAGATGTCACACAGGTGCCAATGGAGAGGCCAAAATAGGGAAACAGGGACGTAATGTGGAAGGGACAGAAGAGAGAGGTGGGAGGGAAATGATCAGATGTGCAGCCTGGGTCATCCCTCTCTGGTCCTCATAGGGGAGCTTTAGTGATAGAAACCATTATGAGAAGGCAGTTGGTGCACAAATGGGGCACTTTGCACAAGCAACGTCCCCTCCACTGCCTTCCCAGCTCAGGCTGGTCCTGGGGGATCTGCCAACATCCCCCACAGAGCTTCCGCCTCTTGTTTCCTCCTGCTCCCCACCCCATTCTGCCCCTCCCCACCTCCCTCTCATCCCCTGCACTGACTTCCTGGTGCCGGTGGGCATCCTCTAGCTGTTTGGGTGCAGACCTGGCTGCTCGCCATTTATGATGAGCAGCCAAGTCTCGCTGACAGATGTGTCATGCTCTACGATAGCTGTGAAGGGCCTTATCCTGCCAGAAAGCTGTTGGAACCGCATGGCCTGGGATGGAGGCTTGCATGTGGCCTACCGGCTGCATCCCATCTCCACCCCCCCTCCCCGGGCCAGCATGCCCACTGGCCTGCCCCACCCACCCACCCAGAACCACCCTCCATTCAGAAACGCTCTTGCGCCAGCCAAGAGCTGGTTGGCACAAGGGTGGCACCCCGCGGCCTTGCACCAGTGCCCTTGGGCCAATGCTACTGCTAGCGTCGGCCCAAGAGCCGTAGCGCTGACACAAGGGTGCCGGTTGGTGCCCCGCATCAGCGCTAGTGATGTTGGGCTGACGCTAGCACATAGCGTTGGCCAAACAAAGGCCGTTGGATTGCACCCTATCCCGGGAGCTGTGCGGCCTCTGGCAGGAGAACTCCCAAAATGGCCACCAACACACCACAGTGCCCTCCATCAGCAACCCAATCCCAAATAGGATTGGGCTGTACATTTGTAGTCGTAGCCAATACAGGAAGTTACTGGGCTTCTTTTTTGTTTTTTAATCAAAAGATCAAAAACACAGGGGGAGATATAGATTAGGACCATGGCACGGGGGGGGGGGTTTAACCCTTTCTACCCACATAATTTCCCATTGCGTATCGCCCCTTCCAAAACTCAAGGACATGTTTAATGTCGCACCTCATTTGATCCTTAGTGTTTCAGATACTACTTCAGAGGTTCAGACGGGAAAAGAGTACATAGGACTGAAGGAATGTTCTCAACTTGCTTTCAGTGATAGTCTCCCTTAACAACAGGGTACCCTCCCATTTTGTTTCCCACTTTCAGCATTGTTGGTCTGCATAGCTACCATACCCTGACAGTTCCAATATCCCATAAGTGAGTCCTCCTCTCACCTCTGTCACCTACATCCATTTTTGCACTGGTGTTCGGAAGTGTTCCTTTACAAAAAACCTCTCTCTTGAGGTCTAATTAGCATCCAGAAATTCTTTGTGGTCCAGCTGCACAGGTGGTGAAAAGTGCTGTGGTGGAGAAGGAATTTAAGACAGGGATCTGTAATTGGGTCTAACCTTGCTCATGGATGGCCTATGGGCTTTCGTTTGTTCAACCATTCTCTAAGGAGATGCCCAGTCATAGCACTGACATCTATGGAGATTGTACTGCACGTCACATTTTCGGTAGTTTAGATTACTCAGAATAACCTTATACATCTCCCCTTTCAGTTTTATGTTTTACATGCATCTCCCAAGCCCTTGAGTTCACTGGTTCTTCTGTGCTCTGTCTGACACATGCTTCTGCTAACAAGGACAAGAAGCAAATGGGATAAGACAACCACATTTTCCCTCGAAATGCTAAGAACAGAGGTGTTTCTACAGGGAGGGCAAAGCTCTAAGTTTTGCAAGAAGCCTTACCTTGCAGTGGAAATCACTCCTCTCCTGCACTGTTTTAGCCAATCCTCACAGGGAAAAGCAACATCTTGGCATTGCTTACTGGCTACAGCAGCAAGGGAGAGGAGGGATTTACATGACAGGGTAAGGCTCCTTGCAAAACTTAGAGCTTTGCCCTCCCTATAGAAACGCCACTGGCTAAGAAACAGGTAAGGAGTCGTGTTTTGTTTCTGAGAAGATTTCCTCCTGATCTGGAAGGTTTGGCTTGCAAGCCACCAATAAATACAAATTTTAGAAAAAAAAAATCTGTTATGGATTGTGGTTAGGGATGGTTTGTTTCGGTGATCAACACAGAACACGAAATAATGAGAATTTCTACTGAAAACACTACATACAATGAAATGTAGGTCAAAACACACACAAACACACCACTTTTGCTTGTTTTTGACAGAGTTTGACCCAAATTTAGATCAATTTCACAAAAATAACAGCACTTTTGTTTGTTTTTGACGCAGTTTTGAGGAGTCCACAAATAGTTTTCAGCAAGGGATCAGGAGGAGGAGTGGCAGAAACAGGAGGAAGCTTGCTTAAACTTGCATGAACACGCATGTTCATAGTTCACAGTGCACGCTGGGGCAACTTTAATGGAATGTGGAAGTAGTAAGCAGCAGTTTCTTGATGCTCCAAGCAGCAATCAGAATGTAGTGTGGGAATTAATAAGTAATCTGGGTAACAAAACAAAGAAGCCCCTATACTTTTTTGAGTCATTTTGGCCAGAACAGACTTCAGTCCTGTTCCAGTGCTGTTGACATTAGATTACATTAGCAATTTTCAATGTTTGTCTTCCTGCGGCACTCTGACCTCTATGGTCTTCTCTATGGTCTTTGCCTCTTGGGATGTCACTGCCGGAGACTCATCTGGATTCTGCAGCTCCATTTCTAGGGCAACTGCCTGTAGGAGCAAATTGCCCTCTTCTTTTGACAGCTCTGCCTGAAGAGTTTTTCAGCAATTTTCAACCACTGTGCTCAAAACTCCTGTGGCACAGCTGCAGGTCATTTGCAACACACCAGACCAAAGGCAGCAGCAGATGTGGTGGGAGATGGGTAGGTGGTCCCAGAAGGTGGAGGATAGTATCTAGAGTTTCCATACAGAATCATAAACAAAGGAGGTGGAGTGGGTTGAGGAGAGGAGGAAGGCTTAAGGGGTGGTGGGTTTTTTGCAGAAAAAGTCATTTCTTGAAATGACTCGTGACTTGAGTCAAAATGACTTGAAATTGTGCACTATGTCCCATAAGTTGGCTGTGTGCTATGACTCGTGAGTCGAGTCTCAGGGTCTCTGACTCATGACTCGACAGGTGACTCGAGGTTAGCGGCTTCAGCCCACAACTTACAGCCTAGCGGTGCAGGCATCACAATCTGGCAGAAGCCATGACAATTCCCGTTGCAGAGTCGTTTTGAGGAAGTCAGGCTCTGTATCTTCCTCGACCAGCTCCACAGACACGTCCTTTACAAACAGGTTCTTTGCTGACAGAGGTGAGATAACAGTGTCTCTTTCTGCAGTTTGCCTTGCCCCTTTCTTCGCGTCTGCCTTCACTCTGAATGTTTTCTTCCGGCAGTTTCATCAGGAGCTTTTTCTTCACCTGCCTCAGAAAGAAATGGAGAAATGTAGGGAAGCGATTACACCAGGGGAGCGGTGGTGCTAATAGCTCCCCATGCTGCTGGCCCAGCATTTTGATGATAGCCCTACTATCTCCTTTGCACCCAGGGACTGCTAGAGGCACAGATTACTTGAAAGCGTTTTGGTGCTGGCAACAGCAGTTCTAAGCAAAGTTGATAAGGACCGGTAGGATGTGGGTTATTTTCCTCCTCAATTAAAATAGTCTTATGGGTATAAGCAAAGGGAATGATAGAGGAAGTGGCAGGTCTCTAGAAAGAGGATCTGTATGTTTTGGAAGCAGACCAAGCACTTGGGGAGAGGAGAGAGCCTTCAATGTGCCCATGCGTGTGCGCTGTGGAACATGGAGAGTGGGAGCTTTTGGCACAATCCTGTGCAGTGTGCCCCAGTGTTAGCTGCCCCCGAAGTGCACCAAAGCACTAGGCAATGGCATAGCATTGGCCAGCGCTGGCACGCATGGCGCACGTTAGCAGCACATGCCCTGGAAGGTACGTTCTGCACTGAGCACTGTGGAAGGGGGAGAGTGGGGAAAGCTGGGGGAGGGTGTGGATGGGGGCAGGGTGGGCAGATTGGATCGGAGAGGCGGAAGGAGCTGCTGTGGTGGCGGTATGCATCACATCCTATCCCCCTTCCCAGGCCTGATCCTGGGGCAACGTGGATCTGCGCCAGTGATTTCATACGAGCAGGTCTGAGTTGCCCCATTGAGGCTGCTGGGGTTTACCCCTTTGCAAGGGGAGAAATGTCCCTTACCCCATGGACACCTGCAGCATGCCAAATTCCCACTCATCTGTGTGCTGCCCTCTCTGACTCCAGAGCGGTCCAATCCTCTCTGACTCAGCGGTGTCCCTTGTGCCAGCCAAACTTTGCTGGCTTAACTATGCCGGCCGAACTCCAGGTGAGGATTGTGTTCACTACACAGGCAGGAATGACAGTTGGAAACTTTTCCAGAGTATGATGCCGGCTAAAAGAAAGTTCAGTGAGGGAAACGAAAATAGGTCAGGGCATCTGCCTAACTATTGCATCTCATGTTTTCATACAGTAGAACCAGAGGTGATTATTTGGTCACAGGTCCAGTATCAATTGGAGGCTGCTTTAAGGGCCTTTTGAAGGCCATGTAACAGGGTATAAATGGCAAAAATAAAGTAGGAAAAATGAAGAAAAGTGTAGAAATGCGTTTCTTCAGGACAGGTCAACACCTGACACAGTGTAGACCGCATATGGTGTATGCTGTATTTGTCATATGCGCATGCTGGACTAGGTGGGCCTTTGGCCTGATGCAGCAGGGCTCATCTCAAGACCCCCAATGGACCAGGCCAAAGCCGTATCCATATCTTATTTCCCCAAAGTGGCCAACCAGATGCATCTGGGAAACCCCCCCCCCATCAGGCCCCTTCTGTTGCACCAAATTCCCTGTTGGGCCACCCCAAGGGCCCTAATGCCCACTCTAGGCTAACTAGTTTCCCCACAGAGCAGCCTCAGAGATAGGCAAGAGGGTTCAGTCACCCACTGGGCCGCCTCTCTTCCAGCAGCTTTGTTTGGGATCACTGGCTGGTCAGCCTCCTCCAGACTGCCCTCATCACTGGCTTAGCTCCAAACAAACCCCACCACCACACAATAGGCAGTCAGCTTGCCCAAGTCTCAACTGCCTCTTCCACTTGGTGGCTCCAGGGGCATGGCCGCCATACAACAGTTCCCCACAATGAGCTTACCTTAGCCAGTCTAGCAATCCACCCTTCTGTCCAACAGGCAGGCAGTCCAGCCAGCAGTCCGTCCATCCATCCATCCATCCAGCACCTTCCCAGGTACCATCCTCCAGTACCTATCCAGCTCCTGCCTCCAGCTCCTGCCTCCAGCTTTATACTGAAGCCAGCCAATCCATGTCTGTTGCTGGGCAGACTCTAACATCAGCCGCGCCCATCTGCATCTGTGCTGGCCTCCCTTCATAGCCGGAGCCTCATCAGCTGTGCTCCCCAGGCTTGCAAAACCTTCTGGGATTAACCCTATAATCCCTGGTTTATCTGGGACAAGGGGCCATTGCTGATACCACTCCCTATCCTCGGGGTATCTCCTGTCTTTTCCAATACACCCTTTCACAATGCTGCTTCACAGCAACTAGTATTTGTGGGGGGGGAGACACTGTTTTTCTGAACTGGAATGAAGCATGTAGCCTGTGACAATGAGTAGCCATTGATACATCTGCTCTCCATGAATCATCACCATTCCCCTGTAGAGTGACCATCTCACCATTTGTGGTAAAGATGGCCATACTTTAATTATGCACTGGATGAGGTAGCGCTCCTCTGATTTGTAGTACATTTCCAGGAACACAGTGCCATTGGCTGATCCCTGGTTCTACTGTTGGGCGAGATGGAGAAAAGCCCCCCCCCCTTTCTCCACATCATGCGTAATGTTATAAGCCTAACAGCCTGATCTGACCCTGTGCTGGAACAGGCAGGCCAGCTGGGAATTATGGGAAATTATTTCCCATACCCAATTTGTGCCGTAGCCACCCCAAGACAGCCACTCAGCTTTGTGCCAGTGAAATCACGGATGCAAATCCAAGTGGCCCATGTAAGGCCGACTTGCCTGGGGACAGCGGTTTCGATCCAGCCTCAGGGCGCAATCCTAACCCGCTTTCCAGCACCGGGGTCAGGGGAATGCAGCTCTGAGCTAAGGGAACAAACATTCCCTTACCTTGAGGGGGCCTCCGTGACTGCCCTCCAGCAACAGACTGCAACACATGTCTCATTGGCACAGCTATGTCAGTGCAGGAAAGTTGGTCAGGATTGTGCCCTGAGTCTCCCAGCCCAATCCTACCCCCTCCTGGGCCCAGTCTGCCCTAGGCACACCCTCCCCCTGCCTCCCCCTCTGCCTTCCCTCCAACCCACCCTCCCCAACCCCATGTGCCAGCCGCCCTTGGCTGGTGTGAAGTCCAAGAAACAGCGTGGAGAGGCTGGCGCATGTTCTTATGCCACGTGGTATAAGTGTTTCCCCAACTCAGGAGGGGCCAACATGCCTTACAGCCAGCGATGGGATCCACAAATTGAGAAGGGGAACGCTGGGCGGGACTTAGGCAGGACTTCCACGTGATTGGCTGCCCGTCCGCAGCATTCCGCAGCCGCCCTGGCCTCGGGGGGGCTGCCCCCGGTTGGTGCGCCCCACCGCTGCTCACCCAGGCACCCAGCGTGCCCCCACCCATCCTCCGCGGTGAGCAGGAGCCCCCCTGAGGCCAGGGCAGCCGCAAAATGCTGCGGACGGGCTGCCAATCATGTGTAAGTCCCGCCTAAGTCCTGCCCAGTGTTCCCCTTCTCAATTTGCGGATCCCATCGCTGCTTACAGCACATTTGCTACAGTCCTGGGCCAGAACAAGGGACTTGTGCCAGCCCAACTCCCTTCCAGGATTGCACTCTAAGGGCCCAATCCTATCCAATCCTATCCAGCACATGAGCAGCAGCTCCAAATGGCGACCACTGGATCCTGTGCCGGATCTGAGGAGACTGGAGGTCTCCTCAGGAGAAGGGGGCAATGCTTTGTTGTATGTTCATGCTGAAGGGGGTGGGGGAAAGCATGCAGTGGATCACTGAACAGCTACCTTACATGCTTCTTGGGAAGCATCTGGTCCTCTTCCCTATCAACAGCACAATACTGGGCTGGATGGCCCATTGGCTTGATTCAATACGGCATGGCTTATGTTATTCTGCTTCACTTACTGCACTTCCCAGACATTAGAGAATCTCGCCTGTCAATTGCGGTTTTCCAGGCACAGTTTCGACTCGTATCCATTGCTGAGCTCCAACATTTCATATCCAAATATACCGAATCAATGCAAAACCTGGGACCGAGCAGCCGAGATTCTTTCTTAATGTCTATGACTGTTCATATCAACGCGAGTCAGTTCAAGCTGATATGCATTGTGCATTGGCTCAGTCATCCCACACGTACACACATTGCCGAGCCAGTAACAAACCAAGAAATTATAACTAATCAAAGAAGTCAAGCATTTAGTGAATTTGTTTTTTTTGGGGGGGGGGGTGAGATATAAGCACTGGTTAGAGCAGTGGAAAGTTGATCTTCTAGGTTTCCTTCTGAGTGCTTTGCCTTGGGCAAGTTGGCTGAGCTGAAAACAAGTCGAAGGAAGGAACAGATGTCAATGCCATCTGGACAGTCTTAAGAACATGTAGGAACGCAAGTCCATAAGCTTTTTGTAAGTGGTCCTTGACAGTTGCAAAGTTGTTCTTGCATTCTGTGGACTGCATTTTTGAAGTTTGGGGGAACCCAGAAATTCAGGTCATCTAAGAGAGTTTCTAGAAACAGCACTCTTCATGGACTGCACTTCAGAAAGGAATTCTTCCCGCATGCGTGCATGACTCTAGCACAACAGTCTGACTTGATCGGGTAAAGGCATTCATTCAGACCCAAACTAACCCTGAATGTCTTATATGTCCTGGTTTAGAACTTCTACTGGTTTAGAACTTCTACTTCTACTTTAGAAGTTGGCCTTAGAAGTTCTGCATGCCTTAGGCAGCAGAATGGTGAGAATCATAGAGTTGGACCTACAAGGTCATCTAGTCCAACCCCCTGCCTTTAGCAGGAAATCCTCCTAGAGCATCTCCAGCAGGTGCCTGTCAAGCCTCTGCTTGAGGGGTGCCCAGCTCTAGCCACTTCCTTGCCTTCACTCCTCCTCCTCATTCCATTCCCTGGATTGGAAAAGGAAGAGCTGGGTAGAGAGGAAAAGGACATGTGGCGGGGAGGGGAGTGCTGAGCTGGCACATGGGAGAGTCGGAGGAGTGGAGGCTGGCACATCATCAGGGAAGGGGGCAGCATTCACAGGGGACAACATCTGGCATGCTAGTTCAGGTGCCAGAATATCTTGGGCTGGCCTTGGGCTGGGTCTTTGCCTTTTAAACCAGTGTTTCTCAAGCTGTGGGTTGGAAGCCATTTGGTGGGTCACAACCTGATGTCAAGTGGGTCACGGAAAGCTGGGAGCAGCCATTTTAGAAGCTGTAGACCTTCCTCTTGCTATATACCTTTTGTGTTTGCTCTTTCAAGTGAAGATTTTTTTTTTAAAAAAAATGTTTTTAGTTCAGTGCTTTTACATACTTTGTCCTCATCCTACTTTCTGTCAGAGATGTTTCCTGGTTGTGCAACTGCTGCAGTCCAAGAAGGCCAGTTTGCATTCCAGGAGTGTCATTTGATTACATCACAATGTCGTCACTTCCTGCTTGATGATGTCACTTCTGGCTATGATATCACTTCCAGGTTAATGACATCACTTCCAGTGGGTCCCGACACGAGTGCCATTCTAAAAAGTGGGTCCTGATCTAAACGGTTTGAGAGCCGCTCTTTTAACCCAAAGGAAGTGGGAGCCAACAGACTAAGCCACAGGTAACTGTGGTAACTGTGCCTTATTCTAACCTCATGGCAGCTGCCTCTATCCCAAGTTAGAGGGACGGTGGCTCAGGGGTGAACCTTCTCAGTAGTAGCCCCACAATGATGGAACCCTCTTCCAGGGGAATTAAGAATGATTCCCCCCCTTGTGGCTTTTCAGCGAGGGCTCAAAATGTCTCTACTCCGTTTTGTCTTGTGTTTGATGGATGGGTTGATGTCTGTCCTCTGCATCACTGTAATAGGTGATGTGGCTTGACTGCTTCCCTGGACAAATTTGTTTCTCCCCCTGATGGCTCAACCATGTTTGCAGAGGTGTAGGGAGGGATCGGAGGGGTAGGCGGGGGCAGCAGGCGCTGGCTGCAGCAGGGCACAGCAGTGCAGAGAAACCCATGTGCTTCCCCCCCCACACACTCCCTTGCATTTGGATCGCTCCTAAATGGATTGATTCCAGGCACGAGGAGGTGTGACCAGGCACCACACGGGGACAGGGCGGCCATGCTGGGAGTGCAGTGACGCCACCCCCACCCCACCCCAAGGATGCTGTGCGATGAGAACGGCTCTGATTGTGTGTTGGGTTTTGCGTTGTTTTTTTAGAGCATTGAGTCTTAAAAATGTAATGTGTGCATGGTTTGTTTTGATGCTTTTTTAAAAATTAAAACTTATCCTTGTGAAACATGACATATTGATTATGGCGCTTTGTGAGCCGGCTGGGGAATTTGCTCATCAAACCTGCGACGGCTGTGCAAGGGAACACCCTTCCTGTTCAGCGCTTACTGTTCGGCTGAAGCGCAGCTCCACGTCTAAGCTGATCTGGTGGCAGGGACGTACTGAGCAGTCGTGTCCATTCCTGGCATCCCAGAAGACTGGGCAGCAGGACGCCAGGCATAGACGCGACTGCCCAGAGCGTCTCTGCCGCCAGGTCAGCTTAGAAAGGGGACGGCGCGGCAACGGAACAGGGGCAAAAGGGGTTTCCCTGGATCCGGCCTGCGGGACTCCCCGCAACTTTAATATAAACATGATGTTCAGTTTCCAGAGATTTATGGAGGCGTTGAATCTTCCAGTCCTCTTGCACACTTCTCAATGGCACTCGAATTTCATTTGGCATGGGCTAGCACAGCTCTCCACTTATGCTTTTGTTTATTTGCTGTTACTCCAGGAAGCCTTGTAAGTCGCGGCACGGCACAGGACCCCTGTGGTGAAATCCTTCCCCCGTTCAGACTTGCTCTTAGGCTTGTTGCGTTCCATAATGGTACACTGGAATGACTAGAAGACTTTCCTTTTTTTTTTTAAATCATTTTTAGACTCCGTTGAACTGAACAACAGGACAGGAGAGAGATGTGAAAAGCAGAGGCTGAACATTTTTTCAAACACGGCGATGAGGGGTCCAATGAACTCAGGAAAACATATGCTAGATTCCGTCGAGAGGAAGAAAGCAATGCCTTTCAAACCAAATGCAAGCCTGCATCCTGATTTTGTGCCCCCACCCAAGTGTGGTTTATATTGCAAAACACCAACAGAAGGGACCAGTTAGCTAGAAAGGAAATGGCTGTTGGATAACTGTCTTGTTCGTTGATGTCTCCTACAAGACTCCAACTATCCCTACTGTTAATCATTCAAACTCCAAAAGGTCAAGGATTGATTGGGCGATGCTGGGCTCAAGAGAGACGGGAACAATGAAGCAACTTTTACCTGCTTTGCTCTCCTGTTTACAACTTAGACAGCTCGAAGACTGGAGTCCCCTGCGGAACCTTTTTGCCTGTGGATCAACATCTGTGCTTGCCAGAAATCTTTGCCATCGTCCCTTACCTGTTAAAAGAGAAGCTCGGCTGCCTAGGGCTAGATTCAAAAGCGAGATGACCTTCTGCTCAATCTCCTGTCAACAGCTCTTGAGCAAATCACAGGTGCTTGCCCACACAAAGGAAGGCATCCTCCCTTATCTGAGTTTTTCCTCTGGTTTCTATTCTTGTTCTCATATCCTGAATGTATTGTTGATTGGGTTTCTCTAGCAGGAAGTCACCATCAATGTTCTGAATGACAACCCCTGAAGCCCACTGTTCTTACAAGTCATAAACATTTTAGGTTTCAGGAGGTGCGGACAGCAATTCTTTGAATCAATGAAAGGCAGCCCAGAACAGCCATTCAGGGCGCAATCCAAGGCCCTGCCTTGGGCCGAGGCTAGATAGATAGAAATTTATTTGTCATTGTACTCACGGTATGAGAACAACGAAATGAGGTGCTCTTCACATCTTACACTGGACAACACCAAATAACATATACAAATAACATTTAAAAACAACATTAAAAAATATAGATATAAGTACCATACAACCATAAGGTATACATTATTAAGACCACCAGATTCAAACCCCTGCATTTAGCCTGATCACAGCACTTGGGTAAAAACTATGTTTAAACCTACTTGTCCTAGCTTTCAACACTCTGTATCTTCTTCCCGACGGTAGAATCTCAAACATCGAGTGACCCGGATGTGAGGAATCTCTCAAGATTTTTTGTATTTTTAGCTGCTTGTTCGGCTGGCGCAGATTTTTAGCTGCTTGTTCGGCTGGCACAGGGGCGTTTCTGGGAAGGGGTGGGCGTGCCAGGAGGCATACCAGCCTGGGGAAGTGAGTGGAATCAGGATGCATCCAAGCTCCCATCCCCAGGCCATGTGGCCCCGATTTGGGCCACGTGGTGTCCTTGGCTCTGCACCTGCTAAGCAGCTGGCTCTAAACAGCCGGCACAGATGCTAAAGGAGATCTGAGGAACCCATTGGGGCGGCTGGCGCCTACGTGGAGTAAGGGCACGAACACGCCCTTACCCCAGGGAGGCTCCAGGCGGCTCTGCCAGCCAGAGGCGGATCTAAGGGGGGGCAAATCTGTAAGTTTTGCAAGAAGCCTTGCCCTGTCATGTAAATCCCTCCTCTCCCTTGCTGCTGTTGCCAGTAAGCAACGCCAAGATGTTGCTGTTCCCTGTGAGGATTGGCTAGAACAGTGCAGGAGAGGAGCGTTTTCCACTGCAAAGTAAGGCTTCTTGCAAAACTTACAGATTTGCCCCCCCTTAGATCCGCCTCTGCTGCCAGCCTTCCCGTTCCAGCGCAAGTTAGGATTGCGCCCTCAATATAGATTTTATAGCATCTTATCCTTCTCTTTGCCACTATGCGCTGCCACCTCCCCTCCACCAGCACAGCGCCTGGGGGCAAATGAGCCCCCCAACGTAGGGATAGGATCGCCACTGATACTCATAGCAGAGCATGGCATCCAATTCCACCCACTTCCTGTTTTCAGACCCATGTCAGCGTCTTTCATCCTTATACTGACAGTCGCAGTATATTTATTCTCGCAGAGAACGAAAACTGTGGTATCTGTCACAGGGAAACTTCCCAGACAGGTGAGATTGGCACCACATTTGTTTGGCTGTCTGGTTTATGATCAAGTCAACTCTGTGCATGTCAGATAAAAAGAGCCGAAGACTTCAGTTGTTTGTCAAGGATCCTTCTTTTAACATATTTTTCTTCCATTCCGGGTGCTTTCACTACTTATTTTGGTCTATATTTCATCTAGACCTGCACCACTAAAAGGTCATATATCAAACATACTTGCATGCCAAAATGAACACATCCACAATGAAACCCAATCATTTCAAGGCATTATACTCTAATCTTTATTTCGTTTTCATTATACGTTTCCCAACAGGAAATTGCTTGTCAATCGGGGTCTATAGAGAGACAGGAAGGAGTGTGACGGCACTTCAATTGTAGTGGTATATTTCCAAAATGTGGAAGAATCACATGGTGATCGTTTGTTTGCACTTTATGTACTATACTATGTGTTGTTAAAAAAAGCCATATTGAGTAGTACTCATTGTGGATTCCCAGGTAGCCACCAATATGACTGGACAATAAGGCAAAAGCAATATGGCTTGAATGATTTCCTAACAGTAAAAGAATTGGATGATTTGGTTTCTGTTCTGTCTTTACAACCCGATCCTAACCTGGTCTGGAACTGGTAGGCCAGCAGGCCTGCTTCATATTCAGCACAGGGTTGGGGCTGACGCAAGTCTGAGCAGCCTGGGTAAGGCCAAGGGACGTGGTGGCGCAGCAGGTTAATCCCGCTTTCTGATCGGAAGGTTGGGAGTTCAAGACTGCGCGACGGAGTGAGCTCCCGTTGCTTGTCCCAGCTCCTGCCAACCTAGCAGTTCGAAAGCATATAAACGCAAGTAGATGAATAAGGACCACTTCGGTGGGAAGGTAACTGTGTTCTGTACACTATGGCGTATAGTCATGCCGGCCACATGACCACGGAAGCTTGTCCTTGGACAAAACGCCGGCTCTACAGGCTTAGAAACGGAGAGGAGCACCACCCCCTACAGTCGGTCATGACTAGACCATTCGGTCGTGGGGATACCTTTACCTTTACCTGGGTAAGGCCAACAAGGCTGAGGAAAGGGGTTGGAGTCAGCCTAGGTCACCGAGGCCAGCTCCACCAGTTCACCCACCAGTCCTTCCCAGGCCAGGCCACCCACTGGCCCGTCCTCCCTCTGCCCCAATCCACCTTTGAACCACCCTCCCCAAACCTACCTTGCTACAGCAACATGGAGGCCAGGTCTGGCCTCTGTGACCGGCACGTGTCCTTGCACCAGCCCAGCCAATTATCTGAGGGTGCAATCCTAATCTGGAGTTAGGCTGGAATAGTTAGGCCGGCAAAGTGTGGCCGGCACCAGGGCCACCATCAAGTGCGTTTGGACCACTCTCGGAGTCAGGAAGGATGGCGCACGTCTGTGTGCTGGCCTCTCTGACTCCGAGAGTGGTCCAAACATACTGGTCCATTGGTCCCATTGATTTTCAGAAGGCTTGTCCCCTATGTCTGGTATCACGTTCGGAAAGATAGAAAAGGGCGCTCAACATGATTTGCGTTCTACAAGAGGCTTTTGTGTGACAGAATGTGCCATGATGCAGCCCATGTGATTGCGCTACACAGCAAGCTTTGAGGAAGATGTTGCAAAATTGCGGTGATTGTAGACTCCAGTGAGATGCCCATTTCAGAACGGTTGTTTGCTAGTGGGTGGTTTGCCTGCAGGATTGTGACGTGCCTCCGTCTAGAAGCCATTGTGCAGCCTGCTTTTGAAGCCATTGAATGGCAGGCTGCGTGGCGTTGAGTGCTGTGCTGTTTCCTACATTTCTTCACAGCATATTACCAGATTGTTGTGTTCCCCCCCCCTTTCCAGGGTTCTGCAAGTAGAAAAAAGAACCCTGCACACAATTTGTTTAGCCCAGCAGCTTGACATTTCAAAGAGCATGAAGCTGATTTCTCAAAATGAACTCACTGTAAAAAGTCTCCTCCCACTATTTTTGTAACAGAAAGTCAACACTGTTGGGAGTTTTAATGACAGTGGCTGAAAAGTTCTCCTTGTCGAGGTTCTAAAATGTTTGGTTGTGCGCCATACTGTGATATGCAAAAAAAAAAAAAAAAAAAAAAAGCTTGCCATTGGGTTGTATCTGCAGCAAATGAAAGTCTTGTATGTTTGTTTCACTGGACTTTGCTAAATGATCCGGGACCCAATCCAGTGCATACTTACTTGACTAAGTATGACTTAGCCCAATCCTAAGATCAGAGGCAGATCTAAGGGAGGGCAAAGCTCTAAGTTTTGCCAGAAGCCTTACCTTGCAGTGGCAATCACTCCTCTCCTGCACCGTTTTAGCCAATCCTCACAGGGAAAAGCAACATCTTGGCGTTGCTGACTGGCTACAGCAGCAAGGGAGAGGAGGGATTTACATGACAGGGTCAGGCTCCTTGCAACACTTAGAGCTCTGCCCTTCCTGTAGATCCGCCTCTGCCTAAGATGCACTGGAGCAGGCAGGCAGTATCCAGCGCAGCTTGGGAGGCACCAGGAGCCTACCCAGTGCAAAGGCATGTTCAAGCCCTTGCACCAGGGGGAGCTCAAGCTTCCCATACGGGTTCCTCAAATCTAAGGTCCAAGAAGCTGCATGGGCCGCATCCCAAACCCACCCCCTCAATGGGCTGGCCTGCCCACCCCCACCCAGTCCTGCCCACCCCTTGCCCAGAACCGCCCTCCCAGACCTGCCCCAAACCTGCCCCTGTGCCCGCCAAGTTCGGCTGGAGCGGAAGCGGCTTGGCGCCAATGCTCCCAGGCTGACGCTACTGCTAGCTTTGGACTGGGAGTTCTAGCGCTAATGTGGGGGGGGCGTTTGGTGCCCCCACGTCAGCGCTAGTGACGTAGCACCAATGCAACAATGTTTTGTTGGCACGACGTCAAGGGCGGGATTGTGCCCTGTCCAGCTGTGCTCCATGGGATTTACTTCTGAGTAAAAAAAAGGGGGGATGTGGTGGCGCAGCGGGTTAAACTGCTGCTGCTGGGCTTTCCGACTGGAAGGTTGGGAGTTCAAGACTGCATGACAGAGTGAGCTCCTGTTGCTTGTCCCAGCTCCTGCCAACCTAGCAGTTCGAAAGCACCTAAATGCAAGTAGATAAATAGGGACCATTTCGGTGGGAAGGGAACGGTATTCCATGCGCTACAGCATAGAGTCATGCCGGCCACACGACCACGGAAGCTTGTCCTCGGACAAAACGCCGGCTCTACAGGCTTTGAAACGGAGATGAGCACCGCCCCCTACAGTCGGTCATGACTAGACCATTCGGTTGTGGGGAAACCTTTACCTTTAAAGATCCATTGGATCAGATGCATGTGCTCTGATAGTATTTAAAAAACAACAACGGCATAATGTCCCAATGCGGTGATAGTTCCATTTGGATATCTAGGGTATTTAAAAAATGCACAAAATCACATGTGACCTACCCTGGGAACTCCATGCTCAATCCTTCCAGAATGGACTCCGAAGCCAATCACCCAAGAATGGACTCCGAAGCCAATGTTGCTATTGTCCTCAACAGCTTGCACTCTGATAGGAACCTGAAACTGTCAGAAAGATTCGCTCATTCCAAATGCCAGGCATTGGCCAAGCGACGACCCCATGGGAGGAATGAGAGCCATCACAGCAATGGGGGTCATTCCGATTTCCAAAGCTGCCTGCGAGCAGGAGGAGATAAAAATCACGTTGGATATGTAGGGCAGGAGGCCTTCTGCCAACCCCTCCAACGCAATTTGCAATTCAGTGCGCACTGCCAAAGAGCACACAACCCTTAACCTTTGAACCCCATGCTTACTTTGGGATGCTAAATTGGCTCATTAGGACATTAAAATTTCATGCGACCACAAGTTTGAAATGCACGGGGAGACCTTTGTCATTGTCTCCATTTCATTTCAGTCTCATCCATTTATGCTTTCGACTCTTCCCCCTGCCAAACCAGAACGAATGCGGTCATCGATTGGGTACTTGCCGCATTTCCAACAGGAACATGGATCAGACGCTATCTATACGGACTTGGTACTTGGAAACTCTCTTTTTTGAAAATAAGCGCTCTTCGTTTCTCTAAGCTCCCCAACTCTCCATCAATTTATAATAAAACTTTAAATCTTGCATGTCAAAGCAGCTTTTGACATGTTGGTTGGTTGGTTGGTTGGTTGGTTGGTTGGTTGGTTGGTTGGTTGGTTGGTTGGTTGAAGTCACTCTTACAGCACAAGCCTATTCCTCATAAGTCCATACCATGCAGCACATTTGAAGAAGCACTCACTGCATACTATAGTGTGTGTGTGTGGGGGGGGAATCAGATGGCCAGCAAGAGGCCAGTAAAAAGATTGTCCATTGGCAATCAGGTGATCAGTAGGTCGCCTGATTACCAACGGACATACTCCAGCTATTTTGTTGGCATAAATCAGAGGAGAGAGGGGGCAGGACCAGGCCAGGAAAGGGAGTCAGAACTAGCCTGCATGACTGCTGCCAAGATCCACCCTGCTCCCACTCCCTGTGGGACAGTATGGCCCTCTCCCTGCCCCAATCCTCCCCCGAACTGCCCACTTTGCTACCATACCTGCACTGGCAGCGTGTGGCCAGTTACAAGGGGGCCTACAGCCCAATCCTATCCGTTTCCCACCACTGCAGCAGCACTAAAATGGCTACCACTGCACAGTGGGGGGGGCGGTTGTGGATGTTTCCTCTGGACAAAAGAATGATTGTTCCCTTGTAAGCCTTCATGGCATGGCCTGCAAGCCTTCTATTCAAACCTGCACTGGCTAAATAGGGGGTTAGGATTTGGAGGCCAGTACTGCCGCTGAGCTTGCCCCTTCCCAGACTCAGAGCGCAATCCTAACCTGGAGTTAGGCTGGCACAGTCAGGCCAGCAAAGTTTGGCCGGCAGAAGGGCCACCGGAAAGCACGTTTGGACCACTCTCGGTGTCTGTGTGCTGGCCTCTCTGACTCCAAGAGTGGCCCAAACATACTTAACCGTGTCCCTTGTGCCGCCCAAACTTTGCTGGCCTGACTGTGCCAGCCTAACTCTAGGTTAGGATTGCGCCCTCAATCCACCCCTTCCCTCCCCACCCGGTTTCAGCTCTCCCGGCTCTCATTCCACCCTCCGTGAACTCCTCCCATCTCTCCTACTGTTTCACCTGCTCCGGCGGCTAATAGTGGATCGTGTTTTTACAGCGGCAGATTGCGACATCCGCCTCCATAAGTGACCCATAGGATTTGGCCATTAATCTGAGAAACCTTGCAAAACTCAAGGCCTGGTTTGGGACAAGCAAACTTCTTGGACCCTTGCCAAAATTCCAAGGCTTGCAAAAATCCCATTTTGCAGTATCCCTGTAATCGTCGCTCTTCATTGAAACAGAGCAACACTTCCCATTTTATGCGTTTTACAGAACCCATGCAGTGGACCACTACTGTGTTAATGTAGCCGTGCATAATAATTTAATGTCGTTTTGGAGAAGAAGAAGAGAAGTATTCCACAAATATAGGAATGTATTACACACCATATGGATAGAATCCCCAACAGGCAAGTCTTTCCATTAAATGCACCGAAGTACAGAAAACAAACCTTGCGGGTGATTTGCAGCGAGCATTTAATATTTAGGACGATATTTAATACTCATGACTTTGCCATCTTTACTTCCAAAGTGATGACATGACGCCTATCCCCCCCAAAACTATTCTTTGGAGAATGTGACACAATAGAAACAGCACTCAGTACAAGCAGTCATCAATTCTCATTTTAGAAAACCATTTCTCTCGACCGAGAGATTACTCTCCAAACTGGAGGAAAAGTCTCTAATTCTTTACAATGAGTGTGCTTCGCATTTCTTTCCCCACGCACTTTTCTGCAGCAAGTTTAGGTGGCAAACACATCCTCGACAAGGCTGTCATTTCTTATCCATCCCCCCAAATGGAGAGAAATATCCGTTTTAAACCCCTTGTGCTCTCTCTCGTGGGTTTTTCAGCCGTAGAGCGGAGAAGGAATTTGTGGCTGCTCTGAAATATCCATTGTGCTCTACGTGTTTCTGTGGCTTTGACAAAAGCCCCAGTGTTAGTTTTTGGATAAAGACCCCCACCACCACCCCAGCAACTTCCAGAATCCCGTTGCTTACAGCCCAATCCTAAGCATGTCTTCTCAAAAGTAAACCGCATTGTGTTCAATGGGACTTGCTTAAGGCCTGCTCCTGCCTAACTAGCGTGCCTCAGTGGCATCCTGAAGCCTCCTGTAATGTGGTGACATGGAAATATCACACCCACATCCTTGCAATGGTGTGGAAACTGGGTGGGCTGGCATGAAGGCTGAGGCATTTGCGCATGTGCTGGAACAGCGGATGATGCCCATCAGAGCAGTTGAATCCCTGCTGGGCCATGCAGGGGCAGGGGAGGGAAAGGAGGGGGTAGAACAGGGCATGGGTGGGCAGCAACGGGGGCATGTGGGAGAATCGGTCCCAGGAGATTCCCAGGATCAGCAGTGCAGGTCCAAGTAGACCTGTTGCACAGACAAGGAGGGGAATGTTTCTTTAGCATGGGGGTGCAGCAGATTAGCTACTCCACCTCAGGCCTCCAGGCAGCTTGGGATAGCCTGGACAGTCATGGGATAAGCATAGGATGCTCTCAGCCTTCATTGGTTGATGAGTGAGGAAGAAGCAGTGGTCCTGCTCTGACTCAGAGCCCGGGCACAGCTGAGATTGATCAGCCCACACAGATTGCCATAAAAGGCCCTGGCCAGGATGCAAGGGGGGGGGGAGATAGCAATGAGTGCAGAACTCCCCAGAGAAAATGAAAAGACAATGGTGACGTCACTTCCTGTTGTGACGTCACTTCCAGGGCAACCTTTTGCCCCTGCACTGGGCTGCATTTTCATTAGCTATGCCCCTGCATCCAGCTCTGGGGGGTTTCATGTGCTTTTGTCAATCAGACAGCGGGCAATGGGCAGGACTGTTTGGGGGACATAGTCTTCCGTTGGTTCGAAAGCTTGTCTGTCTGTTTGCGAGGCTCCTGGCACACCTGAAATAATGCCCAGCCAGTCCTCTTTTGGAGTGCGTCTCATTTCACCTTGTTCAAATGACACCGTGTAAATTAGGGCCAAAGAACATGTCATGAGCAACCCGTCATAAGTGAGACAGGCTGAAAAGCAGAAGTCTCTCTTCTTTTCACAGAACGAAGCCGCAGGAAGAATGATGGGGATTGGGACCACGGAGCCCCAGAAGCAGTTGAACACTCCCCCTGCGCCACTTGCCCACTGCAAAGACAGTGATGTCATTCAGGGGGAACAGACCAGAACGGGCGTTCCGGATCCTAACGGGCTCCGTGGCTGGTTCCGGGTTCCCGACAAATGCCAATCAAAAGTGAGTTCCTGTTCCTAAATCATTTGAATGACACCACTGTGCAAAGAGGCTCCCCAAGGTAGCATTTGTCTGCAAATAATGGCTTTGGTTGCAGGTGGCCACGTGTTCTGGTCACATCGTGGCTGGGAGCAATCATTTTCTGTAGGAAATGGGATTGCACAAGGGGATTGTAAACTCCTCCTCCCACGCCATGTCCCTGATTTCAATCATCCCTCCGCCCCCCCGCCCCCACCCTGCAGTTGCTTTATGTGAAAAAATAGCAATACCAGTTTTAAACCCTTGTCTCAAGTACAGCATTAACCTAATCCCATAAAGCAGCGATTCTCAAACTCTCTGGGCGTTTGAGAACCACTGTAAATGCTTGCAGGGGCAGGGGAATTGCAGCAACGCGACTGCGACAATCACAATGATCGCTACAATTGCGTCACTGCTGGGCATAGATCAGGGCTGGGGAGACTTACCAGTGGCTGCCCCAGCGATTGCATCGTTGCAATTCCCGTCAACTGTGCTTGGACCACCCTCGGAGTCAGAGAGGCCACACACAGACGTGCGCCACCCTCCCTGACTCCGAGAGTGGTCCAAGCGTGCTTTACGGTGTTCTGTCGGCCAAACCTTGCTGGCCTCACTGTGCCGGCCTCACTCCCGGTGAGGATTGCGCTCTGAGTTTCAGCGTGACAACAAAGTGCTTATTTCTGGCCATCATCAGCTCAATGGTATCACTTCCTGCCTAATGATGTCACTTCCAGTCCTTAGCAGGTCCCGTGAATGCTATTTGACCCATTATATGAAATGTGCTTGACGTCCACAAACCATGTGGTGTTTATCATTCTGTGACAGTTGCCGGTCCAACATTGAAAGTAAAAAAAAAAAAAATGGGTTCATTTACTTCTTTCTAGCCAGAACCAATGGAAAAGATGCATAGACAGTCCCGGACTCTGCCTGATTGCCCAAGTGTGGCAATAGGCATAATGCAATCTCTCAAATGTGAAACTAATAATGGAAAACAAAGTCCTGCAGTTGTTTAACGGCATGGATAAATGTAAGCGAACTCTCCAGAGCTTCTTTAATATTCATCTCTGACTGAGTGTACAATGTGTACATTGTCTCTGCCCTCTAGAACTGTTTGAATGCAAATTGACCTGCCCAGAAGATCAGTCACCAGTCGCCCGATCCTGTTTTATTTAATAGAAGACTCAAATGAGAAGCTCACGTCTCATTTTACCCCAGTATTGAGACAGGCATTGCACTTCTGATATGCAGGCTGGATTCTTTTTCTTTATTAAGAGAACCCGGACATCTTTTTATTGTGTTTTGGAACACCTATGAGAACATCAAGGTTTTGTGCTGCCCCCAAGGGCATCACTGGAGGTCGGCATTTTGATCATCTGACAGGCGTGAGGCAAGCCGGAAGAGGTCACTGTTGATTGGGCAACACTCCACCAATCTGTGGGAGGGGCCAAGGGGCTGTGGGAGGGGCCAAGTCAGCTTTATTTATTTAACGAATTTATACCCCGCCTTTCTGCCCCATACTAGGGCACCCAAGGTGGCTTACCATAAAATAAAAGGATCCAAAATAAAATTAAAACAATGACAAATAATTAAAAGCAGCAGATCACAATGGGCTGCACAGTCATCAAAAATTACAGATTAAAAACTACAGATTAAAATTATATAGTAAAATTACAGATTAAATGAAGTTGAAATGAAATTAAAATGCCAGCCCAGCTTGTCAGCAATTAAATGCCTCCTTTAAGAGTAAAGTCTTAAGACCCCGCCGGAAGATGGTTAGTGAGGGATCTGTTCTTAATTCCAAGGAGAGGGAATTCCAAGGAGTGGCCACCACTGAGAAGGCCCTCTTCCTGGCCAAAATCCCCCTCACCTCACCTGATGTCGGTATAGTCAGCAGGGGGCCCCCAGATGACCTGAGGGCATGGGTAGGATTATATGGAAGAAGGCGCTCCTTCAAATACCCTGGAGCCAAGCCATAAAGGGCTTTAAAAGTCAAAACTTTTAGTCTCCCTTTACCCTTGATACACTCTTCTGATCCACAGTTCCAGCGTTGTCATTCAGCCGGAACGCTGGGCGGGAGGAACGGGTGAGCGGCAGCCCACCCGTTGTGTTCTGGTCCGTTTTGCCATCTTCCCTGCCCCCATGGGGACGGGGAAGACGGCGAAACGGACCGGAACGCAACGGGCGGGCTGCCGCTCACCCGTTCCTCCCGCCCAGCGTTCCGGCTGAATGACAACACTGCACAGTTCTTACTAGTTCTTTACAGGCTGCCTTTGGGTTCATTCTCAGTTCTGTTCCAGATCTTGCTGTCAAAAGAAAAAGAAAACAAAACAGTGGGCGAGCTGTTCGGGCCCCATCGTCTCAAAGTATCTTGTGCAATGAGACCTCTTCAGAGGACAAGGAGGACCTATTAGGGCTTTAAGTGGGTGACTTGAAGCATTGGGGGAAGACAGAGAAGGCTCAGGGTCAAGGTGGTGGTGGTAGTGGATCAGGCCCTGGAAGGGGGTCAGGATTCAGAGTGGCAGGATAGTTAGGAACACTGCAATTCTTATATATACAGTCCTCATTCTCGGCTAGGGTTATGTTCCTGTAAATCCCAGTGGATTGCAGGTTCACAGATAATGAACCATTGATCCTATGGGATCCTATGGGATCAATGGGGTTAGGTGCAAGGGGTGCCTTATCTGCCATGCGAAGAATCCAGCAGAGACCCTCAGGAAACCTGCAAAGAGCTGTAGGAAGTGCCAAAAGATCTCTGAATGCTTCAGAGACCCCTGAGAAGCTGCAGGGACCTTCAGAATGGTACCTGCAACCAGCATGGACCCCATAAACTAGCATGGCTGATGGATGTTTCTGCTGGCCATTTTAAAGGGGTCAGCCCAGGTAAGTAGCAATTCTGTCCCTCGTAGAATTCGCAGATAGTGAGTACGCATATACTGTAATGAGGACTGACTGTACAGTATATGTTCAATATCATTGTGCCGCATTTAAAAACCAGTCCTGCTTGACTTGGGAATTATTTGGCGGGGATTTATTTCCCACAGACTTCCATGATATACTCTGTGCGCACTGTCTTCGCTTGCCCACAGATCCCCACGGTGAAATGGCTTGTAGCAAAACGACTGAACTCCATGCTACAAAGACCACAAATTCCTCAGTGGAAGATGCAAACTTCTGTTCTCATTTTCTTTTCTGGCTTCCTATATCAGTTTTAAAAAAAAAACCCCACACATTTTCATGTAAAGGTTCGGCTCTGGCTGGATTCGATCTAATCTCTGCATACAATTTATTGTCCGTGGCTTTCTGAATACAGCATTTGAATATCAAGGATTTGTTTGAACGTCATCCCTTTAAACGCTGTTTATCTATGCAACAGTTCAGAATATTACAAACATATCTATGGGCACATTTACATCTTCTAGGAAACAATCCTTTTTTTATTTCCATTGCCGATTTTCAAGCCCCCACATAATTAAATTTTAACATAAAAGAAGCTTATTTACTAACACTCAATGAATACGTTCAGTGTTCAAATAAAAACGCTGCACAATTGTAATCCTGGAGACATTTCAATGCCTACTTGAGACAATGGAGAAACTGTCAAGAAGCTGTAATATAACGGGGTGGGGGAGAGGATAATATGAGGTTTTGAAACTTGTGTGCCCGCATGCATTTCAGAAACGTATATTTTCAAAACCATTTCAAATATTTAAAGAATCTTTTAGCCAAGGACTTTAAACAGAGTTCTTTAACCACCCTGCTGCACCAGCAAGCATTCCCACAGTGCAATCCTACAGACAGCGCAGTGTTGGCGCAGCAGGGTTGCGCCGACGCTGCATGCTTAGCGCTGATGCGGGGACACCAATTGGCAGGTAGCGCCGGTCCTGTTGCACCCGAAGCCAGCCGGCACAAGGGAGGAGCCATGACGGGGCGGCATGGGGATTGGGCGAGGGAGGGAGAATGTGGGCGGGGGGAAGGTAGGACGTGGGCGGGCTTGGGAAGCGGCCGTACGGCTGCATCCTAAGCTCGTTCAGGAGGCTGTGCAGCCCTGATTCGGGCCGCATGGTCTCCTTGGATCTGCACCCGCTTGACATGTGCCATCCTCCTTGACTCCATGAGTGGTCCAAACGTGCTTTACGGTGCATTTGCGACACTCCTGGGAAACAAGGGACTCCTGTGGCACAAGGGACATGTGCCAGCCTAACTCCAGGTTAGGATTGTGCGCTCACTTTCTTTTCTTTTTTAAAACCGAGAACCAAAAAGGATCCCTCATGCATTCGAATGCCTTCCTTGTGCACCAACAGCTCCACTTTGGAAGCAAGACAACTCCAAAATCTCTGGAGCAATTTGGATGCCGAGAATAAGCTTTCCCAAGCTTTAATAAATGAGAATAGCCATAGTCTTCATACTTTGGATAGATTTGGAAGTAGGCTATATTAAGTAGATGGCTGTATTGCATTTAAGAAAAATTAGCCACCCTCTCAGTTCTGTAAAGGTCACACTGAAATGCAATGCAACTTGATATGGCACATGACTGCATAACTTACCTGTTAGGTAGATTATGCTGCTTATTCCTTCATATTATTTTGCCTCCTATCCAAAAAAACAGAATAAAGGGCATTCAGGATAATGGTAAGCTAGTAGAAGCACATAGGGTGAGATTCGGAGAAGCAGGCTTCTTCAGAGGGACACCATGCTTTCTGAGCATACAAATTTTGGGGGAAGAGAAACAAGCCGTATTCCGCAGACGACGCCACATGCAAAGCTCCTTTTACACAGCAGATTGTGCAAATAGCTTGTCCCAATGTTTATGCATTTCTAATACTTATATCCCACCTTTTCCAACAGGAAAAAAAAAACCCCTAAGGCAGTAACAAAAGGTATTAGAAATGAGTCGGTATTTATTGTGGAATTGGCCCAGTTCTGCTCTGGAACAGGCAGGCCGCCTGAGCCACAGCCAGCACAGGGTAGATGGTGGCTGCAATACAACTTGGAGTAAGAGGAATTATTTTCCCTTACCCTGGGTAGAGTGGCAGCCACTTCAATGGGGCTACTTGGATCTATACCAGCGAAATCACTGGTGCTAATCTGGGCAGCCTGGTGCAACACCGGCTCTTTGGGAGGGGGGGTTAGCATTTGGCCTAAGTCGCCCAGACTGGTCCCACCCCCTCCCGTGCCTTGTCTGCCCACCGGCTCTTCCTTTCCCACCTCCTCCCACTCCACAATGCCTCCATTCCGCCCTCCTTCCACCCTCCCCAACTCTCTCCGCCAGCCTTCCTAGGCCAGCACAAACTCGCCAGGTCGGGATCAGGGTCGGATCCAGCGCAGGCCGGCCGGCCTGTGTCCTTATGGCATGATTGCAACACTCTAAGCCAGAGGTTCCCAAACTTTGGCTCAGGACCCACCAGTGGGTTGTGAGCCAATTTCAGGTGGGTCACGAAGCACCTAGGGCAGCCATATTGAAAATATGGGAAGACGGGATGCTGGAAAAGGGGAAGGCTGTGTGGTCGTTTTGCTTGTGGCATGGTTGTAAATAGGCTGTTTTCTTTCTGACTCACTTTGCTGTTGGGAAATGGCTGAGAAATAACCCAACTAATTGCTGCATTCCCAGGAAAGCAGCAGACTCTGGCATCACAATGACAACATTTACGGCTATGACATCACTTCCGGTGGGTCCCGGACGGATTGTCATTCCAAAGAGTGGGTCCCTGTGCTAAAAAGTTTGAGAACCACTGATCAAAGCTAATGAGCAGGGACCCTTGGCCTTCCATGGATTATAATCTCAATCCACTTCATTCCCCATGCCTAGAAGTCTAATATCTTACATATAGAAATCAGGCACTAAAATTGTAACTAACTCAAGAGAACAGGATGTGGAAATATTTATATGAGATTTTATCATCTGTATTCTATTTGTATTGACTAATAAAGAATGAAATAGGCCTCATTTGAAATGCAAAGCAGTTACCTACACATTAAGTCAGGCAGAGATACCAGGGGCTATTATCAGGGTAAATGCGGCTGGGGAAAAAAAAAGGAAATTATCCATATGTTGTATGGCAGGGTTTCACAAAAGTCCTTATCCAAAACCAGTAATTGTCAAGCAGTGACATAATTAAAATGTTATATATGTTCTCGCCTCCATACGGTGCGTTTTTAAAAATATTACCAGCACATTCTGTGTCACGCCATCGCCACAGATATAAAAGATGATCAGAGAGTACAAAGCAAGGAGGAAGTGTTGCAATTACTATAATTTAAACGTCGAAAGATGACACTGCGTCATTGAAAGAGTCCCATGTACTGGTGAACTCAGAAAAGGGATGCCCATTTGTGCAGTTATAACTATGATGTGGATCTCGTTGAAAGGAAAAAAAAATAAACTAGACTTGGTCTATTCAGCTGAAATGTCCTCAACCCTCCCCAATTCCCTCTCCTAAACGTTCCTTTAATTATATGGTTGGGAAGTACCCTGTAAAAATGCTTAAGGTATATGAGAAGCAAAGGTATAATATCCTTTCAGTGTTAAAGAAAGATCATTCAGGAGTCTGCTGAATGAAACTGGCTACCCAGTGTGGCCCTGACGGACAACCAAAAGATTGAGAGCAGACATGGTGCTCAGGGAATTAGCAATACTCTAGATCAAATATGTGGGACGTGGTGGCGCAGCGAGTTAATCCGCTGTTGCTGGGCTTTCGATCGCAAGGTTGGGAGTTCAAGACTGTGCGACGGAGTGAGCTCCCGTCGCTTGTCCCAGCTCCTGCCAACCTAGCAGTTCGAAAGCACCTAAATGCAAGTAGATAAATAGGGACCACTTCGGTGGGAAGAGAACGGCATTCCGTGCACTACGGCGTAGAGTCATGCCGGCCACATGACCACGGAAGCTTATCCTTGGACAAAAATGTCGGCTCTACAGGCTTTGAAACGGAGATGAGCACCGCCCCCTACAGTCGGTCACGACTAGACCATTTGGTCGTGGGGAAAATTTTACCTTTAGATCAAATATGTACTGTACAACTAGATGCGCATTTATGCCAATGTATCAGTGCAGCTCTTCTTCACTTAAAAATGGAGAGCGCTAAGGAGACAATTTAAACACTATTGCTGTGCTTGAGTGCGCAATCCTAACCTAGCATTAGGCCGGCATAAGCTAAGCCAGCAAAGTTTGGCTGACACAAGTGCCACCATAAAGTATGTTAGGACCACTCTCAGAATCAGAGAGGCCACACACAGACAAGCACCATCCTCCCTGACTCTGAGAGTGGTCCAAACATGCTTTACGGTGTTCCTGCTGTCGGCCAAACTTTGCTGGCCTAATTGTGCCGGCCTAACTCCAGGTTAGGACTGCACCCTCAGTCGACCTGTACCTTCTTTGGGATGCCCACAGATGAGAGATTTTGGTATATCCTGGGGGAAAACAAGTGGGAAGAAACTACTTGATCACAAAGTACAGGAAACATCTCCCAGGTCACATTTGATGTTCCTCCTCCAGGAGCGCATCTGGTCTCCAAGGATGATACCATTGATTTCTATAAGATCTGTGCAGGAGATGTGCCCAGAGTTAATTTTATTTAACTAGTCATTTGCCCTGGTTCGCATGGATTTCATTGGAGACAAGGGGACGGAATTGTGAAGGTCACACGAGGTTAAAATGAATCCAATCTACAACTTGGCAAAAATCTTTATATTTTTCTATACATGTATGTCTCCATTGTAGGATATGCAGGTGTAACACAGTTCTCCCAACAGAACAAAGGGTAAATTGAGCCTGAAGGTGTAAGTCAGCTACTAGCTGCTACTTACTCAAGGGAACTTCCAAGACTACCGTTCGGGTCATCACTCTGATGATAGTAGATAGTATTTATCTACCCTAGCAAAAGTGTGTGTGATGGTACTATTTACAGAGTATACCTTAGACCAGTGGTTCTCAAACCTTTTAGACCAGGACCCACTTTTTAGAATGGCACTCAGGTTGGGCCCTACCAGAGGTGATGTCATTCATAACCTGGAAGTGATGTCATGGCTGGAGGTGATGTTATGAAGCAGGAAATGCCATCATTGTGCAGGTTGGGACTGCGCTGGAGCTCACCACGGGGCAAGGGGAATGTTTTCTCTTGCCCTGGGGTAAGCCCCAGCCGGGCTGATAGGGCTCCACAGATCTGTTCGAGGAGCCTACAGTGGCTCTAATCAGGACCGCGTGGCCCAGGGATGGGGGTTAGGATCTGGCATAACTGGCTCCACCCCACACCCTGGGCTTCTGTTACACCTCCCCCTCCACCCAGAAAAAGCAAATTTTTTCTTCTTCTCTATATTGGAGGCAAGCGTTTCCCCACATCTGTCATGACACATGCATTAAGAACATAAGAACATAAGAAGAGCCCTGCTGGATCAGGAGCCCATCTAGTCCAGTTTCCTGTATCTCACAGTGGCCCACCAGGTGCCCCAGGGAGGCATGAGACAACAAGATGCTTGCATCCTGTTTTGCCACTCCCTTGCACCTGGTACTCTAACGTAGCCTACTACTAATGTAAGGGGGTTGCACAATCCATCATTGCCTATAGCCCACGATGGACTTTTCTTCCAGAAATCCATCCGATCCCCTCTTAAAGGCATCCAGGCCAGATGCCATCACCACCTCCCGTGGCAAAGAGTTCCACAGATTAACTACCCGCTGGGTTAAAAAGTACTTCCTTTTATTTGTTTTAACTCTCCCAACCCTCAGTTTTAGCGGATGCCCCCTGGTTCTGGTGTTTTGAGAGAGGGAAAAGAGCATCCCTCTATCAAGTCTATCCCTTCGGTGCATTATTTTGTATGTCTCAATCATGTCCCCCCTCAGGTGCCTTTTTTCTAGGCTGAAGAGCCCCAAACGCTGCCATCTTTCTTCATAAGGGAGGTGCCCCAGCCCTGTAAACATTTTCGTCGCTGTCTTCTGCACCTTTTCCAGCTCCACTATGTCCTTTTTGAGATGCGGCGACCAGAACTGGACACAATATTCCAGGTGCGGCCTTACCATCGATTTGAACAATGGCATGATAATATTGGCTGAATATGCATTCTGAAGAACAAGTGCCTTCTTTGGAGGGAGACTCCAAATACGATTATTTCCTTTCCTTTCTGCATCTCGCATGTCAAGAAAGCAGGCATCTCATTTTTTTGTGCTCTTCTCCTTCCGCCTTTGGCGGCACTATACTTAAAACACTTGTGTAAAGATGATGCCGCGACTGACTGTGAACGTTAAAGGTGGCGAAATGAAACGCATCGCGTCCTACCTATGAGGGGGGTCAGAGAGATAATGAGAGTGCTTAAACAATGAAAGAAGGCACTCGAGCCAGCATCCTAGAAAATTAACCCATCAACGTGGACGTGAAAGGTAAAATCACAGATCAGCCGAGTGAGAAAGACGGGCGATTGGAGGGGAAAAAAACACAACCACTGCTGGCTGTGATGTGCATGCCAGTATAAGCAATTATCTCACAGGGTCTAGAGAACATCGCCAGCTTTGGGTATTTGTATTCTAACGGTTTCAGAGAGCACCACCACATTGATTCAGGGAGAGTTGAGGAATGGAAAGTGGAAAATTAAAATCTGCCAGTGGCCCACACGGAGGTCAGGATCAACCTCTGTGTCTTCTGAAAACTGGGGATTTGCCCATTTGATGACTTGAAACAATGAAGCCACTTCTAATGCATGAGAACAGGATGAAATCATGTTTGTTTGTTTGTTTGTTTGTTTGTTTGTTTGTTTGTTTGTTTGTTTGTTTGTTTGTTTGTTTGTTTGTTAAATTTCTACCCTGCCTTTCTGCCCGAAGGCACTTGAGGCAGCATTACAAATTTAAAACACAATAAAATTCCATCAATTAAAAAACAATAATTAAAAACAATATTAAAAATAAAAAATGTTCACGCTTGAGATTCACAAGGTGATTCATACTGCAAGTCTTCAGGAAACGTGACTTGATGGGCCTTTGGCCTGATCCATCAAGGCTCTTCTGATATTTTGATGACCACTCTCATATGCTTACAAATATGGAGGGTATGAGCACTAGTGTAGCTTGGTTACACAACCCTTTCTAACAGGGAAACAAGGTGGATCTGAATGAACATGCCTTACGATTCCTACAAGATGAGGGTGTTTTTTTTTTTTCAATTTCAATTCAACCCCTTGAAACTTGCTCGCTTTGCGTAGCTTTGACAAAGTCACTCCCTGTCTCACAGGGCAACAGTTGTTCATCTGAATGTAACAAAAAGGTTTGATAAGCAACATTGGAGCATGTGCCAACAGACCCGACAATTCTATTCGGTTCTGTTTATTAATTTAAAATCAGCAACATCTGAGCATGTGCCAACAGAGGCAAGCATGCCAGGTTTTTGTTTGCTTCATCATGCCAGCCCTGCAGGTGCAATTGACATAAAAAAAAAAAAAAGCATCCGATCCAGGGGTCTTTATAGACACAGGAGTATGAACAGCATAATGTGTGTAGATTCAAATGATGACCCCGTCAATTTCAAATGTTGGCAGTACCATTCATTTCTATGTTATATGTGCACAGATCGATCAAATGTGAGAGCTTAGAGTGCTGCCTGACATGTTTTTATAGACATGCAAATGTGGTGTTGAGGCAGCGATGGGATCTACAAACGACCTGGGGGAACACTGGGCGGGACTTACGTGGGGCTTCCGCATGATTGGCTGCCCGTCCGCAGCGTTCTGCAGCTGTCCTGGCCTCGGGGGGGGGGCTACCCCACCGCTGCTTGCCCAGGCACCCGGCGCGACCCTCACCCGTCCTCCGCAGCGAGCAGGAGCCCCCCCCCTGAGGCCAGGGCAGCTGTGGATCGCCAATCACCCGGATGTCCCGCCTACGTCCCACCCAGCGTTCCCCCAGGTCGTTTGTAGATCCCATCGCTGTGTTGAGGGCATGCCTGGTGAGCATGAACCAGGCCAGGTTTGCGGCATTTTGCTTGAGCTGAGAGCAAGGAAATATCTGGTCCTGCACATGCCTTAGGGAAAAGGTAAAACCTTTAGAACAAGGGTCTCCAAACCCTGGCCCTCAGAGAGCCTCTATCCGGCTGGCAGCAAGTCTCTGTTCCCCTATGAGCAGTGATGTCATTCAGGGGGAACGGACCAGAACGGGCATTCCGGATCCTAACGGGCTCCGTGGCTGGTTCCGGGTTCCCGACAAGTGCCAATCAAAAGTGAGTTCCTGTTCCTAAATCATTTGAATGACACCACTGCCTATGAGCCTCTGGCCCTCCTGACCTTGTTGGCACGAGCTGCACCCTTCAAGCTGGCTGTGTGGGGAGGGTGTTCTGAAGGCCAGGGAGGCTGCTCACAGCTTCCCTGGCCCTCAAAATTCCGTTGGAAGGCTGAAAATAGTCACTTCCTGGTTTTCCCAAAGACATCGGAAGTGATGCTTTTAGACCCTCTGGAGGCCTTAGATGGCTTTCTGAGGGTCCCAGGCCTCTTTCCTGTCATCTGCTGGTTCTGAGACATTTACTCCAGCACACTCAAGTCAGCTGCTTGTGGGGTAGGTAAGGGGAATGGGAGTCGATTCAAGTGTGTGCTCTATTTCTGTGGTGTGTGTTGGTGCTTGGAGGAACCCTGGAACTTTGAGCCCATTCATTCCTTCACCTAAGTTCCCTCTCTAATGTATTTATTTAAATTTTATATTTAAATGCATTTATTTTTCCAGCCCTCGACACTATGTTAGAAATTGGATGCGGCCAGTAGTGTCATGTAACCGTTACACTGGGCGGGAGGAACGGGTGAGCGGCAGCCCCCCAACGGAGCATTACGCAACGGGCAGGCTGCCACTCACCCGGGGGCGGGGAAGACGGCAAAACGGAGCATTACGCAACGGGCAGGCTGCCACTCACCCGGGGGCGGGGAAGACGGCAAAACGGAGCATTACGCAACGGGCAGGCTGCCACTCACCCGGGGGCGGGGAAGACGGCAAAACGGAGCATTACGCAACGGGCAGGCTGCCACTCACCCGGGGGCGGGGAAGAGGGCGAAACGGAGCGTTACGCAACAGGCAGGCTGCCGCTCGCCCGGGGGCAGGGAAGACAGCAAAACGGAGCATTACGCAACGGGCAGGCTGCCACTCACCCGGGGGCGGGGAAGACGGCAAAACGGAGCATTACGCAACGGGCAGGCTGCCACTCACCCGGGGGCGGGGAAGAGGGCGAAACGGAGCGTTACGCAACAGGCAGGCTGCCGCTCGCCCGGGGGCAGGGAAGACGGCGAAACGGAGCGTTACGCAATGGGCGGGCTGCCGCTCACCCGTTCCTCCCGCCCAGCGTACCGGTTACATGACACTACTGGATGCGGCCCTCCAGCTATGTGGCCTCCTTGGCTCTGTGCCTGCTGTTTAGCCAGCACAGATCTGAGAATGGATGGGAAGGAGGCTGGAGCTTCCCCTGGGGCAAGGGCCTGAATGCGCTCTTGCCCTGGGGACTCCCTCCAGCGCACCTTAGATGCGCTGGATATGGTGCAGGCTTGCTGACCTCGCCATTCCAGCACACCTTAGGATTGTGCTCCAAATTTTGAAAATGTTCTACACCATTTGATGTGGAATTTCACCAGGAATTCAATGAGTGTAAAATCTTCATTCTGTCCAAAGTGATGGCCAAAACACTAAACACCCAAAACATAATTTCTTATGTAAAAATTGCAGCTTATTATAACCACGGTTTTTAGGAATAATACCATTACGTTATATACCATTTGATGCAGGATGTCTTGAGGAATTCAATGAAAACCCCAGAGAACAGCGGCAATGCACAGGTGCTCACCTGCGTATTGCTGTTGCTCCCCTGAATGGCTCCAATGGTGAGTGGAAGAGGCCCTATACATGGCACATTGGGGGGTCTGCAGTACTTACTGTGCCACTTCCCCTCTGGCTACGCTGCTGGCCCCTGCCAATATGTTACCCAAGAGGACTGTGGATGCCTTTAATGTCAATTGGAGCATTGTGCTTAAGGGCACAATCCTAACCTGGAGTTAGGCCAGCACAGTTGGGCCAGTAAAGTTTGGCTGGCACAACTTTGCTGGCACAACTTTGCCAGCCTAACTCCAGGTTCGGATTGCGCCCTGAGTCTGGGTCTGTTTATTATCATGCTTAATCCTCTTCAATGAGGACCAATGGGACTTGACAGTTCTTTCCTGTCCCTGAATCGTGTCCTTGACTATTTGAATACAGCTATGAAAAGGCAGCAATCAGGAAGTATTTGCCAATAGCAGAGACCCTGCTGCAAAATTGTGCCAAAATGCCTCCGAGCCACTCGACAATCTCCTACGCAGTGTGGTTGAGTTGCCTCGAATTAGCATTCATTCCTGATGCTTCCTGAAGCAAAATTGTCCATGCCATGACAATCTTGATGTCTGCGCTGAATTGTCATTCTAACTGTTACCACTATCTACAACCTTTACAATAATAAACAGTATCAAATATGATGAATCTCGGAAAAGCATTCAGTGGATCCAGCAATGAGGAGCACTTGTTTCAAAAGACGGTTCAAAGAACATTTTTTTCAGTTCATCTTGGAGGAAATCAAGTATTTATCCAAGTGCAGATGTATCTGTATCTGTATTACATCCATTGCTATGAAGTGTGCATTCAAGTTAAAGCAATACAGTAAAGACAGACAGTATCTGCATTCAGATGCATATCCAATCTCTCTTGTGCTTCAAAGCATTGGTGTGTGTGGGTGTGGGGGAGATTGACTGCGATCAGGAGCCCTTGAAGGCATGTGCTCTCTGAGTCCCATTTCTCCTTCTCCCCAATAATCTGAACTTTAAGCACAGTTTTCCTCTCCCCGTTTAAAAGTACCAAATCATGCACACATTTTATTTCTGATATACATTTTTGGAACACATCCTTGCCTTTTCAACAGCAAGAGAGCTCTCAGGTTCCTTCTCCCCAACTATCTGATTTATGCATTCATAAATATAGGCAAAGTGTTGGGAGAAAAATAACATCCCCACCTACACACGCTTCATTTCTTTACTCTAAATGACAAAGGAGTGGGAAGAAAAACATGATGCATTCCTGCAGACCAGTGGGTCCCAAAGATTTTTGCACCAGGACCCACTTTTCCACCAACCAACCAACCAACCAGCCAACCAGTATTTATATAACACTTTTCAACAAAAAGTTCACAAAGCAGTTTAAATAACAACAACAACAACAACAACAACAACAATAATAAAAATAAAAATAAAAATAAAAATAAAAATAATAATAATAATAAGGTCTGACCTACAAAAACCTACATTGTTGGGAACATCATACATCTTACGTAGATACTTGGACAACTCTTAGGCTCTTGGTTAGAGCTTAAATTGCCAACAAAAGACCAGTCTGTGATATTTGTGATCATTTTATCATTTTGACTGTGTATAAGTTAATGAATAATAATAATAATAATAATAATAATAATAATAATAATAATAATAATAATAATAATAATATATTCTATTCAGACCCACCTAGCTTTATGAGACTGGGGGCACAATCCTAACTTTGAGTCAGACTGGCAGTTAGGCCAGCAAAATTTGGCTGGCACAAAGGCCACTGTAAAACACGTTTGGACCACTCTCAAAGTCAGGGAGGATGGCGCCTGTCTGTGTGCTGGCCTCTCTGACTCCAAATGTGATCCAAACATACTTTATGGTGTCCCTTGTGCTGGCCAAACTTTGCTGGCCTAACTATGCCGGCCTAACTCCAGGTTAGGATTGCGCTCTGTTGTATGACTATCATCATATTGGCCACTGTTTTTTTGTTTGGTTGTTCGGTTACTGATTCATTGGGTGACCTGTACTGTTGTATATTGAAATAAACAAATAAAGTTAATGGGGGTGACACAAACCCTCCTGATGCCACTGCAGTCAGGCTGTGCGAATGATATTATAATTCAGAGTGCAATCCAACCCAGCGCTGGATTGGCAAGGCCAGCCGGCCAGCGCCAAATCCAACGATGGGTTGGGGAGGCTCTAGCCTCCCCGCAACAAGGGCACGTTCATGCCCTTACCGTAGGGGAGGCTCCAGCCTCCCCAAAGTGCTCCTTGGATCTGCTCCTGCTAAACAGCAGGTGCAGATCCAAGGAGACCAGCGGCCCGAATTGGGGCCACGCGGCCTCCCAATCAGCCTTACGATTCAACCTTATGGCCGATTCCCAAGCCCACCCACATCCCACCTACAACCTCCCTCCCCCCCAATCCCAAGTCCGTCTGGACACGTAGCCTCCCTCGCACCGGCCGTCTTGGCGTCACGTCGACTCTATGACGTAGCATCAACGCAACAGGTGCACTAGGATTGCACTGCCCTTCTGTATGGTCTGGTATGGGAGGTGGTCCATCATGGGGGTGATGCATTGAGCTCTCATACCAGGCGATGCAAACCCTAATGGTGCCTGAGCTCAATCAACAGCAATACAATGCTTCATCACTTTTGTTCTGGGCCGTTGTGCTTGGTTACACAAGTAGAAGCCAAACGGGCATGAATTCTGTTGGTTTTATATTGCACCAGTCTCTACAGAGTTGAAGACATGTAGCAACCACAACCACCTTACAATGTGTCGTGTTTGCTGTCTTTCAAGCTACTATCCCTTTGAGCAACCATCTATCAGGTTTTTGTATCCCTCTCATTCAAAGCTGCTGCTTTGAATAGGTGAAGTACAGAACAAGGGCACCATGCAAGATTTATAAGGGATATGGTGTCAAAATGGTTAATGCAATTCACCAGTTCAATAAGCTTGATTACATTTTAGTAGGACAAAAGAGCACAGCAAACCTATTTGTATTCATTGGTGAAAGCTGGAATAACAACTACCTAATGCTTCCCCATCTTTAGGCTCATTAGCTGTGGCTATTAGATTTGTTAGAGACCAGAACATCCAGATGTTTTTGGACAGCTCACTTGACATTTGAGCCATATGTAGCTTAAATATTAATGGATTGCAAGCGAAGAAATACACTGTGTGTTGGGAGAGTTCTCAATGCTGTCAATATTTTTGGAATCCAGGTGTTTCACCATTTTGATGCATGGAAAGAAAAACAAAATACGGGAAAACATCAACAGGTCTCCTGAGCTCAGCACTAACTTCTGGAAGCTATCATTAGTTTGTATGTATCGTTGGCAATCTTCACATTTCAAACTGAGCTCATACTGCACAGAAGCAACTCCTGTTTTGACCAATCAGTTTTTGGGTCACTTTGTGGGGAAAAAAAAAGATGCCTTTCTGTAAGGCGGTGATTCTGATTCCTATATTTGCTCAGGCAGTCTTGCTGGGCAGGTATATCAATGTCCTCTGTGATGCCAAAGAATTGCTGCTGTCAAAATGTCAACAGCTCTTCCTGAAACTGGTTGTGGTCATAAGGTCAACTCCTACACTACTGGTTCTGAAATTGTGATCAGTGGCTCCCCAGGGGTCTGTGGAAATCAGCCAGGGGAACAGCGGAACCGAGCTCTAATCAGCTCAAAGCTTGCCGGGGGTGGGTGACATCACCACACCCCTAGCACAGGCACCACACCCCCTACACCACCATGCCATCCCCCCAGCATCTGGAATCACTCCATTTAGGAGCATACTGGACACAAAGGAAGGATGGTTGGCCAAAAAGCCAACGTCGTTTTTTTTCCTGCTGCACCCGGCGCCCACTGCAGCTGCCTTCCCGCACAGCACCATTAATATGCCTCTGCAGCAGAATTCTCATGAAAAATCCACTGCCCTTTACAAGGTATAGCTGTATTCCTTCAACCTTGGGGTCAGAACCCCAGTGAGGTTGCAAAGCCTCAGTTGTGGGGTTGCGGCATCTTATGGGAATGAGAAAGGTTGAAGGGCATTTGACTAGAGCACCACCTGGTAATGAAGGAGGCCTGCTCAAGTTCTTAGAAATCGTACAAAAAGCTCTTTCACCAGGGGCAGGCTTCACAGTAGCCTTTTTGGTTCTCGCTAATAAGAATATTTACTTAACAGTGAGTGAGTGCTGGGAGTGGGGAGTGGGTGATGGGGTGGACAAATAGGATCCTGGGAGGGGGGAGGCTTGACAGTGGAGTCCTTAGACCATTCATTCATTCATTCATTCATTCATTCATTCATTCATTCATTCATTGGG
Source organism: Lerista edwardsae (assembly GCA_029204185.1). Lineage (NCBI taxonomy): Eukaryota > Metazoa > Chordata > Lepidosauria > Squamata > Scincidae > Lerista > Lerista edwardsae. The sequence continues at coordinate 3,694,086 of JAJKFI010011864.1, forward strand.
GTTGTGGCATGAACAAAAGTTGAATGTGTAATGCAGCGCCTCCCCCTCGCCTCCAGAGCCATTCGCTGCTTAGAGAGGGAAAACTCCAAGCCAGCTCTCCAAGCCGTGAAAGGCTCTGGAGGCTAAGGGGAAGGGGCCATGTTACACAGGCACTCAGGGCACAATCCTAAACTGAGTTAGGCAGGTATAAACTAAGCCAGCAAAGTTTGGCCAGCACAAGGGCCACAGTAAAGTATGTTTGGACCACTCTCTGAGTCAGAGGCCAGCACACAGACGTGCGCCATCCTCCCTGACTCCGAGAGTAGTCTAAAATCACTTTATGGTGGCCTTTGTGCTGGCCAAACTTTACTGGCTTAGTTTATGCCAGCCTAACTCCAGTTTAGGATTGCAATCTCAGGCTCCTGCAAAACGTGCGCCCTAGTAGGAATGTGACTGGAGGGAGGGCAGATAAGATTGGTTCATTAGCCATCAAGCGACACCAGCTTTCAAGGTAAATCCAATACTCCTGTTCATTTCAGAATTTTCTTACTTTCTTCTGCTGCTAAACAAAGGAGTATTCCTGCTTCAGAGAGACACACCGCAAAGCAGTCCCAAACTGAAAGAGAGCTCAGCTTAACGTATCTGAATTCACATGGCTTTAATTAGTATATTTGCATACGCTTCCTGTCTCACTTTGCTTTCTCAGCTCTGGGGGTCAGGGGAGGCAGCTTTCTTGTATTGATGAATGCGGCCTCTTTCCAGAGCTTGAGATTTGCAAGAATGCAGGAGCTCCAGTAGGTGGAGGGTTCATCGGGTTCCTGTGGCACCACAAATGGCGTTTAGCTGCCTCTCTTTAATGACAGCAGACATCCCAAGTTGACTTGCTTGAACCTAGTAGGCTGCTGTATGATCAAGACTGGGGTGGAGATGGGGAGGAAATAGGCCGAGGTTTCAGAGCATGTGCTTTTCTTAGAGCGCAATCCTGAGCACTCATTGGGCTGGCACAATGAGTACTCAGGATTGTGCTCTAAGAAAGTCCCTTGTGCCACCCCAGGAGTCTCGCAAATATGCCACAAGACCGGTGCCGCTTCCAGGCCAGTGCCAGGCTAGTTTGTCCCGGCTGAGAGAGAACAGCGGGGGGGGGGAGGCATACCTGTGGATGGACTGGCCTGGGGAGGGGGTGGGATTGGGCAGGCAGATAAAGGCCAGATCCAAACCCCCATCCCTGGGGGCCTTCCCTAGGTCCCTTGGACCTGCGCTAGTGATTTCGCTGGTGCTGATCTGAGGAGCCCTTTTGGGATGACTCCAGCACAACGTGGGGGAAGAGGAATTAATTCCACTTGCCCCAGGTTGTGCTGCAGCCAGCCTCAACCCTGCACTGGATACAGGGCAGGCCGGCTCGTCTCCTTATTTCAGCACAGGTGAGGACTGGGCTGCTCAGGACTTGAGAAGGGTGCCACGCCGTCTGTGGTGGTAGATGCGTCTTGAAGTCTCAAGCCAATGAGTCAAGTCTCAAATCCAAGGGCTGCTGACCTCATCTTTCGACATCGCGACACGCTTGGAGCCCAATCCGTTCGACGCCTCCCCTCCGACGCTGTCACTGTAGAGTTGCATTCAACCCAGCGGTCAACTGTTCTCTCTTAATTGAATAAAAGGGCAGCCCAATCCGAAGCTGCCCAGGCGCCACAGTGAGCAGCCCTAGCCAAGTGGCTACGGCTGCATCCCGTGGCAGCCAGGCAGCTGCAGGAGGCTCTGAGGGGGGAGGGGAGGTTCGTCCCTTTCCCCCATGGTAAGGGTGCACGGTGGGCAATAGTTCTACTCACCTCTGCATTGGCTATTTTGCTAGCAC
>JAJKFI010011864.1:3709891-3728297 GCA_029204185.1 Lerista edwardsae
AGAGAGAGAGAGAGAGAGAGAGAGAGAGAGAGAGAGAGAGAGAGAGATGGTTACAGAGAAATGCAATTGTGCAGAAGAAAAGCCGTTTGTGCTATCAGCAGTAAGGGCAGTGGTGGTATCTAAAGTGGGAGGAACCGGTACGCTGGGCGGGACTTACATGTGATTGGCTGCCCGTCCGTTTGGTTCCGCCGCCTGCCCGCCTCGGAGGGGGCGCCTGCTCACCGGGGGGGACAGGTGAGGGGCGCGCCAGGTGCCTGGGTGAGCAGCGGTGGGGCGCGCCAACCGGGGGCAGCCTGCGCGGCGGGCGGGCCGGCAGCGGAACAGAACGGACGGGCTGCCAATCAACCATACGTCCCGCCCAGCGTTCCGGTTCCTTCCGCTTTAGATACCACCACTGAGTAAGGGCCAATTGCCCCCGCCCCACCTCGGGCAGCCAGGCTGGGGCTTGCATCCCCATTGGCTGCAGAGCTGGGGGAGGCGGGAGCAGAGCTCTGGTCTGTACGATTCTTCCTGATTGAGCTCAGTTCAGCCTGATCTGAGACCACGAGGGAGCTTGTCTTCCTTCTGCCTTTCTTTCTTCTTGTCTTCCTTCTGCCTTTTGGGAGAAGCAGCATTAACTGATAAGAAGGGTAGCAAGGACTGCATTTCCTGCCCTTCAGCTTTCACCTGGGAAGAGCTTCCACCCAGATTCAGCAATATCAACTTCAGAGCTTGCACCACTCCACCTCCAAGTGTTTTTCCTCAGCCACTGGCTTGTATCCTCTGTGAATTTAGCACCTTTGTTTAGGCTTTTTCATCCCACCCCCCTCAGTTCCACCTTATCAAGCTTCCTTAAGCTGAGGGTAGAGGGGGTGTGGGTGTGGGTACTGTTTTTGCAGAGTGGGAGAAAGAGGAATTTATTAAGGAGGGATGGTCAACTCTTACCTCAGGGTCTTTCTATCAGCTTATTTATTTATTTATTTATTTATTTATTTATTTATTTATTTATTTATTATTAGATTTTTACCCCGCCTTTTGTGCCCGAAGGCACCCAAGGCGGCATTACAATATATATATTAAAAATACAGTATAACAATTAACATTAAAAACAGTTAAAAACAGTATTAAACAACAATAACAATCAAGATTAAAAACACAAACAATTTAAAAACAATTTAAAAAACAAGCCCCGTGGATCATAATAACCAGCCAGCCAACCTGTCAACAGTTAAAAGCTTTTTGGAATAAAAAGGTCCTCAGCCCCCGCCGAAATGTAAACAAAGAGGGAGCAGTTCTCAATTCTAGGGGAAGGGTGTTCCAGAGTTGGGGGGCCACCACTGAGAAGGCCCTCTTCCTGGCCGCCACCCCTCTCACTTCTCCTGGTGGAGAAGTCAAAAGGGCCCCCCCAGATGATCTAAGAGTACGGGTTGGATTATATGGGAGGAGGCGGTCCCTCAAATACCCCGGACCCGAGCCGTAAAGGGCTTTAAAAGTCAAGACTAGCACTTTGAATTGGGCCCGGAACAGAACTGGCAGCCAGTGTAGTCGCCGAAGCAACGGCTCGACAGAGTCAAACCGATGTGCCCCAGCAACCACCCGAGCCGCCGCGTTCTGTACTAGTTGTAATTTCCGGACCGTCTTCAAAGGCAGCCCCACATAGAGCGCATTGCAATAATCTAATCCAGATGTCACTAGGGCGTGGGTCACAGTGGCCAGGTCCGCACAGCTCAGGTACGGCCGCAGCTGGCGAATCAGCCGAAGCTGAGCAAAGGCTCCCCTGGCCACCGCTGCCACCTGGGACTCCAGGTGTAGCTGTTTAAACAGCATGGGGGATAAGATGGAACCTTGCGGCACCCCTAGACCCCTATCTGGCCTAGTTAGTCACAGTAAAGGCTATGCATTTATGCTAAGGGTGGGGATGGCTTGGGGAGTTGAGAAATCTTTGCAGTGGCAAAGGTTGTGCGTTTTATTCCCTGCTGGGGACTAACCAGCAACAGGATACTTTTCCCTGCCCCTTGTAGGTGTTTTAGTTTTATTAATTTTGCATTCCCCCTTTTTTTTAACATGCTGCCTTGCAACTATAGCTTGGATTATTTGTGGCAAATGGCTTTTCCCATCCACTCTGTTAACTGTTGGGTGGAGGGGTGGCTTTCTATACATTCAACAGCTCCCCCAGATGGTTTCAGGCTGCTGGACTGCCAGTTTTTGGTTTTCTATATTTTGTAAACATCTGTTATTCACTCATAGAGCAATCCTGTGCATGTCTGCTCAGGAGTAGGCTCCATTGTTTCCAGTGGGCCTTAACGCCTGGGGTGTGTGTATAGGTTTGCAGACTGTTTGCAGACTGAGCGGACATGCACAGTAAAAGGCTATGTGTATAGGTTTGCGGAATGTTTTGCATGCCTGTGCATGTCTACTCAGGAGTGGGCCCCATTTCCAGTGGGCCTTACTCCTGGGGTGTGTGTATAGGTTTGCAGGCTAAATGTGCAACTTGGTAAATTGAGTTGCAGAGTGATAAATTAGCTAGTTGCAGTGATGTCATGCAGGGGGAACGCGGGGGAACTCAGTTCCACTAGTTAAAATTAGGGCTGACTCCGCCCACTTCACTCTCCCTCCTCCCCCCTCCCAATTCCTCTGCAAAGAGCTTTTCTTCTTGGTTGGCCGGCACTCAGAGGGTTAAAGGGAGCGACTCCGGATTCCTAGGGGGGTGAAGGGGGAAGGGCTGCAGTGGGGAAGTCCCACTGACACGTGCCAATCAAAAGTGAGTTCCTGTTCTTAAATCATTTAGATGACACCACTGGCTAGTTGGTGCTGCTGCGGCCCATCCTAAGTGCTCTGGGACACCAGCACCACCAGTGGTGTTACTTGTTATCTTATTTTAAGCTTCCCTTTGGAATTTTTTCCTACTAGTATTGTAGGCCAGTCAATTTTGGTTGTACCAGTAAAGGGCATGATTTAAAGTCCATGTGGTGCCCACGGGATTTTGTTGTTTGTTTTCACTGTTGTACCTTTACGGTAATTCAAGGGGTCTGACTAAACCTAATTGGTGCTATATGGCATTACCTAATTTTACAGTTAGGAAGGTTTGGGAAGTCTTCTTGGAAGCAGTGTTTCTGTGGGCAGAAGTTTGGAAATGGTGTAATATATTTTGTTCAGTGTCAAGCCCATTTGGCTCAGTAGGTTTCAGGCTATGAGCCTATTGTATGTACCAGAAATAAACATCTCTAAACAAATGGTCACAAAGCAGTATACAAACAACAATAATGTAGTTAAACATTAATTAGTTATATAGTTATTTAATTAATTATATAGTTAATATTGTTAAATGTAATTCACTATACGAGGTCTGTCTATAAAATAACGAGACTGTGGAAACCTAGTAAACAAAGCAGTCAGAACCGGTTGTAACTGCATACGTAGTAACCTTGAACATGTCTGAACCTGCATGACAAGCAGCAACACTATGACGTTCAGTTGATTGTGAGTCGCCATTTAGTTTGGTTGTGTTTTCTGCAGAGTGCCGGAAAAATGCTAAGTTTAAAAGTTGAACAAAGATGGCCCCCAGGGTTTACACCAGAGCCAAAAAAAACGTCGCAAGGAATGTTGTGTTGACATTTAATTCTGCTGCAACTTGACGCAGATCCAAACCTGTTTCATAAAGTAATCACTTGTGATGACACCGGGATCTTCCAGTACGATCCTGAAACCAAAAGACAGTCAATGCCCTGGAAAACACCGTCATCACCAAGAATGAAGAAAGCTCGTCAAAGCCAGTCAATATTCAAAGCAATGCTCATTGTTTTTTTCGATATCAAGGGTGTAATTTTGGAAGAATGGGTTCCAGAAGGCACAACAGTTAACCAGCATTATTATAAGGAAGTTTTGAAAAAGCTGAGAGAAAGAGTCAGAAAAGAAACGGCCGCAACTATGGAAAAATGGTTTCATTCTTCACCAGGACAATGCGCCTGCTCACACAGCACTTTCTGTGAAGCAGTTTTTGACCGACAATCACATTACTACACTTGAACATCCTCCTTATTCGCCCGATTTAGCACCTTGCAACTTTTATCTTTTCCCAAAAGTTAAATCAGTGCTTAAAGGGACACATTTTGAGTCAGTTGATGCTGTAAAGAAGAAAACGGCAGATATGTTGAAACAACTGATTTGCTCCATGCCTTCGACCAGTGGAAAACAAGAATACAGCGATTCATTAGTACAAATGGGGAGCATATTGAAGGGGACAAACATTAAATCTGTAATACCAATAAATAAAGGTGAGTTATTAAATCAGTCTCGTTATTTAATAGACGTACCTCGTATATAAAAAATGCAGACCAGCAACAGCCACTAGAAATACACGGTGCTGGGGTGAAGAGGGGCTGGTTGCAAGCAGGAGTAAAGGGATCTCACAAGCTATAGATGCAGTGCCTTGATGCAGTCACAGCTTTGAAACTTTCGGTCCCAAGCCAATCCTGTGCCAGAGGCAACAGTGATTATTATTTATTTATTTATTTATTGACCTTTAATTGGCATTCATCAATATGACAACATAAAAACAGAAATTAACAATAGCTATACACTGAGAGTCAATTTAACTAGTTCATATGTTCAGCAGTGCAATTGATACGCAAATTATTAGTTTTGACTATGTGCACAATAAAGAGAGCTAATTGGTTAACCAAAACAGGATCCTTGAGTTCAAATAAGAAATTTAAGCTCGCCTCCTTTCTGTCCAAACAAACCCTGTTCAGGAGAGGTTGTAAATATTGCTCTCTACTCTTTAAATGCAAGGGGCAGTGGAAGAATAGATGCTCTAAAGTTTCAATAGTTCCCTGTTGACAGGGACAAAACCTTTCAGCATAGGGTACGCCTTTATAACGCCCCCACAGAACTTCCGAGGGTACCACATTACAGCGAGCCAAGGCCATAGATCTACGCCTCATTGGATTTTCTAAAATATACAAGTAGAGTGGAACTTGTCCAATATTCATTTTTATTTGATGGAATAAGGGGGAACAACGTGTATTGGCCATCCTCAATAAATTTTGATCGTGTAATTCAAGCAATTTCCCCTTGATCAGTCTGAAGGCCTCTATCTGAGATACCGAACCAATAAGGTCCGGGGCAAACCCTAATTCAGCAAGTTTAGATGACCAAGGCTCAGCAGAGAAAAAAGGATCCGAAAGCATACATCGGATCAGATCATTTTCTGCGTATGAATAGTAAACTTTGAGCCAATACTTTGTCACACGAATCCAAGCAACTGTTTCAAGCATTCTTTGACCTGATTCTAAACACAAGACTGGGTATGGAATACATCTCGGCAGACCAAAGATCTTTCTAAGAAACGTCGCCTGCATTTGTTCAATTGAGTAATTCAGATCCTGGATCCAGAGGGGAATTCCGTATAATATTAAGGCTATGCATTTGGCGGAAAAAACTTTAATGGCAGCTGGAATAAATAGACCCCCTTTACTAAAAAAGAAACGACTAATGGCCTGAGCAGACAAGGAAGCGGCCATACGCACTTTATTGCGTTGGACAATCCAGGACAAATTGTATGAAAAATGAAAGCCAAGATATTTAAATGATTTGACTTGCTCTATCTCAACATTATTGAGATTCCATTTCATTGGCATCCATGACCTAGCAAACACAAGGATCTTAGATTTCTCATAATTAAGTTGTAACTTATTACTTATAAAGTAATCAAGGCTTTTATTCAGCAACCTTTTAAGACCAATACGAGTACGGGATAGAATCACCGCATCGTCGGCATAAAGAGGAATCGAGACATGTCGGTTTCCTAGTTTTGGGGGATGTCCATTAACTTTATCTAAACAGGGGGCCAGATCGTTCAAAAATAAGTTAAACAGGGTCGGGGCCAATATGCAACCCTGTTTAACCCCTCTGTTTGAGGGGAATTCATCTGTTAAAGTCCCCTCTGACGAGATACGTACTTGGCACTTATGTTAGAATATAATCCCTGTATAAGAAATAACAATTTTTTATCCATCCCAAGATTTTTTAATTTGCTCCAGAGTATGTCCCTATCCACGCTATCAAACGCGGACTTAAGGTCTAGGAAGGCCGCATACATTTTTGATTTTAGATTTACAACATATTTAGTGGCCAAATGACTTAATATAAGGCCATGGTCGATTGTTGATTTACCTTTTCTAAAACCAATCTGCTCAGGTCCGATGATGTTATATTGTTGGACCCAAAGATTCACCTTATTCAGCAGATATTTAGCATAGAGCTTTCCAACAATCGACAAAAGGCTGATTGGCTGGTAATTTTCTGGATTATGGGGGTCTCCTTTCTTAAAGATTGGAACTATAATGGAGTTTAACCACGCTTTTGGAAAACATCCAGATGCATTAACTGCAGTAAATAATTTAGCTAGCAGGGGGGTCCAAAAAGACACATCTGCCTTGATCCAGTCTGTTGATATAGCAGTGATTAGATGCCCCTTTTACGGCATATCTAATGCTTTTAACTTTCCATCAATGGTTCATCATTAGTGGGTATAGGGTCAACTATGATTATTCCAATCAAGGTATCCAGTAATCTCATCTATTGCAGTCACTGTAAGGGGTGTATTCAATTATTGCATGGTGTGCACCCAGTGGTGGTGCATGTATGACCTGACACCTGCAGGCTCACATTCATAGAGAATATAGATCACCTGTGAGGATGCAGTTCCATAACTTTGGACTCAGTCAGGTGGGTCTGGGAGGAATTTTTTCAGGGGTCCTGCTTTAGGACCCAATTATCATCTTCCTAGGTTGGCACCAACTTGGGTTTGTTAAGTCTTCCACGCAGACTTCTGTTCCATGGGGAGGTGCTTTCATGTTAGCTGTCACACACCCCCTTTTTTTATGGGCTCTAGGCATCCTTCCCAGTAAGGTTTTTTCTAGGCACAAAGTTGATCCTAATCACCTGCCCCCTTTTTAGGTGCTGGATTGATGGGATTCTGAATGTTTTAGTTTTATTCTTTCACTCGTTTTCAAACTGTGTAGAGTCCTTGGAGGCTGCTGCCTGATTATAAATGCCACAGGGTGTGGCTATAATGTTGATCGGGCAACAGTGCTCCTCTCCAGTAGCAGCTTGTTTACCCCTTGATGCACATGGCCTATTCAGCCCTGTATGTTTTGCAAACCGCCAAATTAGGTCACTACCTACCGATGGGTCCTAGACCCATAATTTTAGAACCCCTGTTTTACTGTATCAGTGTTGCTTTGGATGGAGCCTGTAATCGGGCTGGGCATCCAATTGAGCAGGAACAACCCAAGTTGTTTTGCCCCTTTGGGGCTTTGTCCAGCTGGGCTCCTGGTTTTGTCCCTTTGGGCTACTATTTCAGCCCCTTGGGATTCTCCTAAGCTTGGTCAGTCCAGCCCCTCGAGTGGTTCTGGGTCATCGCAGTTGAATGCACGGATCCAGTGAGTTGTTTAACCTTTACAGTTTTTAGGACAAGATTACTTTTACCATTGAAGGAGGTGTTCTCATCTAGCCCCCCCACCCCAGTTGACATCCTTAGATTCCCCCCAGGCATTTCTGTAGATCGGAAGCTGATTTAGCCTTGGGTTCTACGTATTCACACTTTAGCATGGGTAGGTCCAAAAAACGTTTTCAGCCCATTGTGGGACCCCACTTCCAGCAGGGGATAATTCCCAATTGTTTGTCATTTGGTTTTATTGTCCTTTCAGTCCTCTCTCCCTGTTGGGACAGGAGTCCAGCAAGTGGCCTGGGGGCATGGTCCACCAGGAAGTAAGTATTTTCATTGGGAACCATTTGCCAATGGCTTGGCCTGGTGCTGGCGCCACTGGCTGCCCATGCATGGGAGCCACATTTGGTGAGTATGTGAGGGTTCCTATCAGTGGTTCCCCCATTAGGTTCACAACCCTGGGGGGGCCTTACCCCTATGAATTATGCTTAACTGAGTTGGCCTAACTATGGGGTGCCATTAAGGCCAGGCGTTTCCGCCAGTGGTGCCAGTGTCCATGTTTTGGGGCAGATTCCTCCCCTGTAAAAGTTGGGACTCCCTTTGGGGTTTCCCATGGCACGATGGTGCCTTTTTGGGGGGGCCAGTGCTACTTGGTTTGTTTGGGATTCCCTGCGGGGTCTCCCTGTGTTGGCCAGGTCAAGCTCCTCATTTACCTGAGTGACTCAGCCTAGTGGGGCCATGTATTCCAGTTACTCACTGTTTGCAGTTGTGTTCACAGGTGACTGTGTTGTGGGGTCCCCCCGTCCCCTCCAAGGGGGTCCTTGTGGCGTATGACTTCGGAGGGCCAGTTGGCTCTGGTGTGTGGGATCCCTCGTTGGTCTCCCTGTTCAGTTTGTAGCATGAGGGGCTGTGTGGCTACATTCAGGCAGTGGCCTGGTTTCTTATGTTTGTCTTCTTGCCTTGACAGGTCCAGACCAGTTATGATATGTGGACAATTAATAGTCTTTTGGGCCAGGAAGAGTAGTATCCTACAACTTTGGTTCCCAGCTGGGGCTGGCAGTTTTACCAGCATAAATTGGGCAGCTCAAAGAGACATGCATTGGGAACACTTCCTGCCCACCATTTATGACTATGTTCAGTCTCACCCCCCCCTTCCCAGGTAATCTTATTTCATTCAGGAGAGAACGGCCTGGGCCAGAGGACGTTTCTGCCCTCAAGGCTTCAGGCTTGTAGGGATTTCCCCTGCTCACGGCGTTGGTTCCCTGGGATGGGCATCCTGTGGATCAACGCCTGCCCCAAAAAATTTAGCACAGGCTTAGGAATGTTTGCACAAGTGGTCACTAGGAATAGTATCAGTGCTTACCTGGGGAGGCTCGTTTCAGAGCTGGGCAGGGCAATAACTCTGCACCTCAACAATGTGTAGATCAACCTGCCCTGTTTTGTAGCGACTGGGTACATTTGTCACCAATTGGCACAGATGTTCCTTTCAGACTTGCAGCAGGGCATTAAGAAGCTTTTATTGGTGGGGATAGGAAGGCCAAGCGCTCGGCTGACCTTCCTAGTGGCGGGATGCGTGCGGGGTAGGGTAGGTAGGGCCTATCTCAGTGTCCAATCTGAGGCAGCAAGGTCAGGGGGTGACCCTTCCGGCTCTGATGATGCTTACCCGGCTCGAAGAGGCTGGCTGGCAAGCCCCTGGACTGGACTGGCAAGGCTGCACAAGGTTCGTCCTGCGGGCTAAGCAGTTCACTTGCATTGACCCTTCGGGGGCGACTATGAAAGGCTGTCTCAGTCCGATGACTGAGTATGGCCCCAAGTCGGATTGTTTGCCCTAAAAACTCCCGGGGAAGGTAGACGGCTAGGACCGTTTCCCCCGATCTAGCACCCCGCACGCTGGGGGCTAAGGTCAGTTGTGTCATCTAAATGATTTAAGAACAGGTACTCACTTTTGATTGGCACGTGTCGGGACCCGCCCACCGGAAGTGACGTCATAAGCCAGAAGTGAGGTCGTGGCAGGAAGTGACATGAAAAAAGCCCTTTTTGAGGCCTCAGATGATTTTAAACTGACCCAACAGTTGCAACAGTATTCCACAGCACCCCCAGAACATGTTAAGGAGGCCTGGCCTCATGTTAAAACCCCAGAGCAACTCATTTTTCAGGGGCAAGGCAAGGAAAGGCTCTGCTCGCTGCCTGCCTGCCTGGCTGGCTCTGAGAACGTGCAGGCAACTCGAACATGCAGGAAATTCAAACGTTGCAGAGGGCGGAGTCGACGAGTGGGCGGGTGAATGGGCGGGGCCAGCTGTAATCCTAGAAACCGGTACTCGCGTACCCCCGCGTACCCCCTGCATGACATCACTGGCTAAGGTGATGTGTTCTCCCCAACCTGCCCTGCTGCAACGTTGTATAAAATTTTAATAAAGTGGCCCAGTTAAAACCCAAGCCACAGTCTGGTGTCTTTTTTGGTGGGTGTGGGGTAAAGAAAAAAGAGGCACATAAGTCTACTTGTACATTATTACTTTTCAAAAGTTCCTCCCTGAAACTTACATGGAAATCAATGTGGTTTATTGCATTATAGGAAAAAAAAACACATTTTGTATCTCAGTGCAATATATAACTAATTTCTAAACTCCTGCATGGGCCAATTTAGACAGAAGGGGAGGTGGCTTGCTTGGGATTCTGGTGTTGGTTTGCCTGAGCATAACTCTGCATCTGCGGCAGCTAGTCCTGGTGTCTCAAGCTGCTAAGAAGGATTTGGGTAATTGTGAGACACACTTCCTGATCCTGGAAAGAACCCTTTGCTTGGAAGAAGGCAAGGCCGTGCACAGTATTGGCAACCCACAAGGAAATGCTGTGTGGAAGATATTCTATTCTCCTACAAAAAAGGAAGCCAGAAAAGAATTTGGGAAACACCCACCAAGCCAAGATGTCAGTCAAAAACGTTAATACCAATGTGTTTTGCATCCACACCGGGTGTGAACGCATTGTGCCCTGAATTCACTTTTGCAGCCCTGTGAATGTGAGGCTGTGGTTTGGGACTGTCTAGCTAGTCTCATTTATGTTCAACTGACCATGGCCTCAAGGGGATTTTCTGATACACAGAGGTCACTGGAGCATGGAATCTTCATTTATTTCCCTGTCCGCCTTCCCATACAGCTTATAAAGGGAGGGCATGGCGCAGAGCTGATTGTCACTCAAGATGCTGCTCTGCTACAAACCCGATGTGAGCTTGTTGCCAAACAATAATCACAGCAACAAAGCTGGAACCACTACAACGTTCTGAATACAGGTGCTACAAGGCAAGTGGAAGATTTAGATCAGGGCTCTCCAAATCCCGGCCCATGGGCTGGGTCCGGGGTTTGGACAAACTGTTCTGCCCTGCAAGTGGCACTTATTGTTCTGTTGAAGTTCAAGAAGGATGTGACCGAACTGGAGCAGGTTCAGAGAAGAGCAGCGAAGATGATTAGAGGGCTGGAAAACACGTCCTGTGAGGAAAGTTTGAGGGACCTTGGAGAAGAGAAGGCTGAGAGAGGACATGATAGCATTCTTCAAGTACCTGCTGTCATAAGGAAGAAGGACAAATCTGTTCTCATCTGCCTTTGACAGTAGGACTAGGTCCAATGGGTACAAACTGCAAGAGGGGAGATTCCGGTTGGACATCAGGAAGAGAGGAGATTCTCGTTGGATTGCAGGAAAAATTTCTTGACGATAAGGGTGTTTCAGCAGTGGAACAGATTGCTGAGGAAGGTGGTAGATTCTCCCTCACTGGAGACCTTCAAGAGGAGGCTCAAGAGGTACCCATTGGAGATGCTCTAGGAGGATCTCCTGCTATAGGCATGCGGTTGGACTAGATGATCTTGTAGGTCCCTTCCATCTCTATGATTCTACGAAGCACAGCCTTCTGGGACGCCAGGCGTAACGCGACTGCCCGGAGTGTCCCTGCCACCCTTTCAGCTTGGAAATGGAGTGGCGCTTCAATGGAACAGTAAGTGGCACTCGGGACGGGGAAGGGTTTTTTGCTACACAGCGGTCGTGACTTTGGTGAATAAAAAGGATATCGGATGAAAAAAGTAAATAAGCACAGTTTGTATGGTTAGATATTAGAGTTACAATAATCCATTATAGCTGGTTGGGCTATATCATATATATATCATTGGGAAAAATAAATCATTGTAGCAGTGGTTCCCAAACCACTTGAAGGTCCTTCTCCTTTAAGGGGAATAGCCCAGAAATCGGCAGCCCCCCTGCAGCCCTTCTGGCAGTTAAACAGTTAAAAGCAAAAAAAAACCCACTTCCTGTCTTGAGATGAAAAGAGGAAGTGAGAGTTTGTGTGCTTTTAACAAGAGTTTGAAGCTGCCGGAAGGGCTGCAGAGGGGGAGGGGTCGCAGGATCCCCAGACCCCTCGAGAAGTGGTGTTTGTGGTGATTGTGTTGCTCCCCGGCTTCACCTACACAAAAACCTAGGGCACAATCCTAACCCACAATCCAGCACCGGGGTAAGGGCATTGCAGCTCCGAGATAAGGGAACAAACATTCCCTTACCTTGAGGAGGCCTCTGTGACTACTGCTCCACTGCAGGATGCAGCACATGCCCCATTGGCCCAGCTATGTCAGTGCTGGAAAGTTGGTTAGAATTGCGCCCTTGCATATTTCCCAAAATCCGAGTTGGGCTTTGGGAACCACTGCCTTATAGCAGGGCTGCTTTGCACAAAAAGTTGCATTTCGTCGACTCATGCCAGGATGGAGAATCTCACAGCTAGACCTCTCTCGTGTAGGCCGAATGTTCATGAATTGTTGAGGAGCTCGGGAGAGAGCATTATGCATACAGATGTGACACAGCTCATTAAAGAACAAGAGGTTTGGCAGGATGAAGTCAATTTGCGGATGCAAAACCGAGCAGGCGGCTTGGCATTCAGCACTGAACTTTCGGGTGATACACCATTCCGAAGCAAAGGGTGAGACTAGTTGCTGTCTAGAAACAGTCGAGATACGTAATGTTACAACACTAGAACGCACCACCGGCGCAACCCACTTCTTTAGTGGAGATTAACACAACCTGACTGGAACACATGTCTATATCCAAGAATGTGGGCACCACGTATCACTGCTTAACTCTGATTTTATTCGGGTTGAAATGTCTTTTTGAAAGCCGATCTGGGACAGATAATTCAGCAAGATGGAGATACATTGCCCAAGATCCATATGGAAATTCTAGATTTCATTGTACCACTCAGCACTGTGTATTTTTTTTTTAAAAAAGAAAAGGTTTAAGGGAATGGGAGGGAGGAGAGGGAGGTGAAATTTCAAATTAAATCAGTAGCAGCAGATAGATTTAGCCGCCTTTTGTAAATTGCATAATGCGCATTTCTAAAATGCAGCACGCAGGACATCCTTAGACATCCTGATGAAAAATTCATGGATTTAGATGATTAAAAAAAAATGTTTTTTAAAAGTACAGCAAATATTCCCGTGATCTGATGAGTACTTATCAAGGTTTTGGATCAAGCGGCAATTACATACTTACATTATTTAGGTGTGATTAGCAGCTGCTCGACATAGATAATAAGTACTCAAGATGACGGTTTCCTTACACAAGATATAATATATGCAGGGTAAATTGACTTTGATCAATCCAACTGCCAACATTCCAATAACTCCTTTAGGTTGAAAGTGCAATCCTAACCTGCAGTTAGGCTGGCACAAATTAGGCCAGCAAAATTTGGCAGGCAAACGGGCCACCATAAAGTGCTTTTGGACCATTCTCAGAGTCAGGGAGAATGGCACACATCTGTGTGTTGGCCTCTCTGAGAGTGGTCCAAACAAACTTTATGGTGGCCCTTGTGCTAGCCAAGTTTTGCTGGCCTAACTTGTGCTGGCCTAACTCCAGATTAGGATTGTGTATCAAGCAGGATTCAAGAAACAGAATGGGTGCAATCCTAACCTGGAGTTAGGCCAGCAAAGTTTGGCCTGCACCAGGGCCACCATAAAACATGTTTGGATGACTCTAGGTGTGAGGGAGGATGGTGCAAATCTGTGTATTGGCCTCTCTGACTGAGGGCACAATCCTAAACTGAGTTAGGCCGGCATAAGCTAAACCAGCAAAGTTTGGCCAGCACAAGGGAAAGTTTGGCCAGCACTGTAAAGTATGTTTGGACCACTCTCAGAGTCAGAGAGGTCAGCACACAGATGTGATCCATCCTCCCTGATTTGGAGAGTAGTCCAAACATGCTTTACGGAGGCCCTTATGCTGGCCAAACTTTGCTGGCTTAGTTTATGCCGGCCTAAGGATTTGGCCTAAGGGCTCCCTCTCACAGCACAATCCTATACCCCCCCCTTAGTGCCGGTGCTGTGCTCTTGCACCGGCCGAACACTGTCGCGAACATGCCGTAAAGTGCGTCCGTGTCGGCGCTATGGTGCTTGGCCAGCGCAAGAGCGCAGCGCCAACACGTGGATGCCGCTGCAACCGTCGGCAGCACCAGCCGTGTGTCAGTTGAGCGCCAGCATCGCTCGGTCGGCACAGGGCCTCCATGAGGGCGTTCCAGAGGCATTCCAGGGCTATTCCCACTGGGTGGTGCACTGGGCTGAGACGCGGGTGGAGACAGGACAGCTGTAGTGCCAAATACTAACGCCCGTTCCCGGCCAGGGCGGCCCCGATTTGGGCCGCTCCTGTCCACGTTTCTCTGCCCCTGCAAAAAAGCAGGCCCATGGGGTGACTGGGGCTTACGCAGGTGCAAGGGAAAAACATCCCCTTGTCCTGCACATTGCTGCTGCTGCCTCCTAATGGGCCTTGAGATATGGCCTTGCTATGTCGGCCTTACTAGGCCAGCACAGTGTAGGATTGCGCCCTCAGAGAGTGGTCCAAAGATAATTTACTGTGTCCCTTGTGCTGGCCTAACTGTGCCGGCCTAACTCCAGGTTAGGATTGCGCCCTGGGATAAAGATGAGCAAAGGTTCCACAAACGTGCAAAGTTCTCTCCCTCTGTTCACTACACTTGCTAATTTAGCTTGTGCTAGTTACATTATTCTATCTATAGCCTCAGGATGGACTGAGGGCACAATCCTCTGGAATAGCCCCTTGCCATTTTACTAAAAAGTTTTTTCTAAAAAAAAAAAACCATGGAAACGTAAATCGCATGGAAGACTTGGAAGGACACAAGAGAGGCACATGTTTTCTGTGTTAGATGGATCCAGGAATATAGTCAGGTGTAGATTATTTATAGTCCTTAACACAATTTATGCATTACATGAGACCAAACATTTTAAAAATGAAAGAGGAAAAGGTAGCAAGTTATAATTATTCCAGGGCGCAATGGTGACATCCTAACCAGTCAAAGTGCCATGCTCCTGGTTAATTATGCTGTCATAGGAGTCCCGATCAACGTATTTATAGCTTAGCAACTTCACAGTCACGGTACGGATGAATTATTCATGAGACCTTGAGCGCATTGTTCTTTGATTCATCACCTGTGCTAAAACAGGTGCAGGAGCCAAACACAACCCCAGGTTATACCACGTGTCACTTGTGAGTGAGGTTGATGGAGTCATTCACTTCCTGACGGAGCAGATTGGCTGTTGGTTTGTCTGTGCACCAATGAGAGGTGGGGGTGGGTGAGTGGGTGATGCTTCTCCCACCTTTGCCATAAGCCAGGGGTCTCCAAACGTTTTAGCTGGAGGGCCACATCAAATATCTGGCATGGAGTCAAGGGCCAATAAATAAATAAACATCTTTTTAGAATGGCGCCACGCCGGGACCCACCAGAAGTGATGTCATTAACCTGGAACTGATGTTGTGGCAGGAAGTGACATCATCAAGCAGGAAGTACTGTCATTGTGACATAATAAAATGACACTCCTGAAATGTTAATTGGGATTCTGGGACTGCAACAATTGTACAACCATGAAACAACCCTGACAGAAAGCAAGATGAGGACAAAATATTATGTAAAAGCACTGAACTAAAAACAATTTTTTTTAAAAAAAAAATCCCTTACTTGAACATTCAAACTCTTTACACTCACAAAAGGAATATAACAAGAGTACAGTCTGCAGTTTCCAAGATGGCTGCTCCCAGCTTTCCGTGACTCACCTGACATCAGGTCACGACCCACCAAGTGGATCCCGACCCACAGTTTGAATAACACTGCAAAAGAGATAATCATATACAATTCCATATGCCCAGAGCAATGATAACTTGGAGAAGCAATTTAAATTGCTACTGTATTCCTATAATACTTGTACAAGGTCTGGTGTTTATTGCCTCCTGATATATTCTGAAATATTCCTTGAAGAGCTCTTGAAGAGGAGAATGCATAAATTCCTCAGCAGTAGGAATAAGATGTCTGCTAACATATGAACTGTTACAAATTTGGTCCCAGGAATGATGAGCAGAACTTGATATCAGCTCCTTAAAAATAGACTCAAGACACTGACATAAGACAGGAAGTATGTGCTGGAATCGGGAGTTTCTTGCTAAGCCTGTCCACGGAACCAACCATTGATAAATAATGAGCTGTGAATTTATGGAACTAAATGCAGACTGAAGAGCCATAAGGTATCCTGATAATCATAAGATATTCCATAAATCTGCTCAACTGCCTTCATGCTTTTCTCATAAAATGTCAAATTTATGGCTTTCTCTTTTGCTCCAGAGAATTCCTACCTGATACCTTGGAGTGCAAGAAATGCTTTCAACGTAGAAATGGTCCTTTCTGCAACTTGATTTTGGCATACAAATTCAGAGACATACAAATCTCAGAGACATTGATATCTCCCTACAGACAGTGATGTCATTCAGGGGGAACGGACCAGAACGGGTGTTCCGGATCCTAACGGGCTCCGTGGCTGGTTCCGGGTTCCCAACAAGTGCCAATCAAAAGTGAGTTCCTGTTCCTAAATCATTTGAATGACACCACTGCCTACAGATATCAATAACTAGAGGTGTGTATGTGTGTGTTTGGTGATACATTTTCCAAAATTTCTTGATTAAAATAGCAAATTGGGGTGTTATGTGTTTTTATCCAAATTTTACTGCATATTGTACACACAGTGAAATAAATAAGGGTGAATGGCCCAACAAAGGCAAGCAATTACAGGCACACACACCCCAGCCCAAATTAACCTGCTCAAAAGTTCCCAAGCTGCACTCTGGTTGCTGCTTGGAGTGTCAAGAAACTGCTGCTCACTACTTCCACATTCCATTGCAGTCGCTCCAGCGTGCACTGTGAACTATGAACATGCGCGTTCATGCAAGTTTAAGCAAGCTTCCTCCTGTTTCTGCCACTCCTCCTCCTGATCCCTTGCTGAAAACTATTTGTGGATTCCTCAAAACTGTGTCAAAAACAAACGAAAGTGGTATTTTTGTGAAATTGATCTAAATTTGTGTCAAACGCTGTCAAAAACAAGCAAAAGCGGTGTTTTGTTTTGTTTTTTGCATTTTGACCTAATTTTTATTTTATGTCATGTTTTCAGTGGAAATTCACATTATTTAGCATTGATTTCTGAAAAAAAAAATCTCTATCAATAACTTAAGCATGTGATTTTACCTTACCTTGAAATGAATCTTGCAGAGGCTAAGGGGCCTGTCCTAACCTTCGAAAGACACATTAACCTAAGAAAATAAACTGTCTAAAGTGTGTGTGTGTGTGTGTGTGTGTGTGTGTGTGTGTGTGTCTGTGTCTGTGTCTGTGTCTGTGTCTGTGTCTGTGTGTTCATCAATTAATTCATTTGGTGGTATCTGGGAAACCCAACATTTTCATTTATTTGTTTCGAACGATAAACAGCGTTTCAGCCAGAGGGGACCTCAAAGCAGCTTACAATAAAATCATAGTAAAGTATCTGAAAACGCTTCATGCAGCCTCAGTTCCCTGTTCATAAAACACGAATTAATGACCAACCTCATGAAGATCAAGGCTACATGCAATGTACATCCCAAATTAAGGGCACAATCCTCACCAACCTTTCAGCAGCGGGGTACATAAGAACATAAGAAGAGCCCTGCTGGATCAGGCCAAAGGCCCATCTAGTCCAGCTTCCTGTATCTCACAGCGGCCCACCAGGTGTCCCAGGGAGGCATGAGACAACAAGATGCTTTCATCCTGTGGCCACTCCCTTGCACCTGGTACTCTGAAGTAGCCCACCACCAATGTAAGGAGGTTACACAATCCATCATGGCCTATAGCCCATGATGGCCTATAGCCCATGAGGAATACCTTTCCTCCAGAAATCCGTCCAATCCCCTCTTAAAGGCATCCAGACCAGATGCCACCACCTCCTGTGGCAAAGAGTTCCACAGACTAACCACCCGCTGGGTAAAAAAAGTACTTCCTTTTATCTGCTTTAACTCTCCCAACCCTCAGTTTTAGCGGATGCCCCCTGGTTCTGGTGTTTTGAGAGAGGGAAAAGAACATTCCTCTATCGACTCTATCCCTTCCATGCATAATTTTGTATGTCTCAAGGGCAATGCAGCTCCAAGGGGTAAGGGCAATGCAGCTCCAAGGTAAAGGGAACAAACATCCCCTTGACTTGCGGAGGCCTCTGTGACTGCCCCCCCCACTGCAGGATGCAGCATATGCCCCATTGGCACAGCTATGTCAGTGCTGGAATATTGGTTAGTACTGAATTTCCAAATACTGTGCTTTGGAATGCCGAGCAGACGATCCCAGGAAGGACTCCATGGTTCTAGGATTCCCAGCCGGTGCCACCAGTGGCATGAAGCCAGCCGTGTGGCAGCCTCAGTATAGTGACTAAGGCCTTATAAAATGCAGGAACCTGGCATTATAGGGGCGTCTCAATCAGCAGCTCCCCATTCCATGTCATGTGGCCAGCTGGTCTTAGAACTGAGTCTGACCCGGCCACCAAAAGTAGGTCTTTGGAGCCTGTCTGATGATCAGTGGAACTGATTTGTAACCAGCGGCGTCATGCTACCGGTACGCTGGGCGGGAGGAATGAGTGAGCGGCAGCCCGCCCGTTGCGTCACGCTCCGTTT
>JAJKFI010011864.1:3728397-3746053 GCA_029204185.1 Lerista edwardsae
GGCGGGCTGCTGCTCACCCATTCCTCCCGCCCAGCGTACCGGTAGAATGACGCCGCTGTTCGTAACCAAATGTCCAGCTCCTAACTCAGTGACACATTTCACAGACGTCCTAACTCAAAGGGTTTTCATTCAGAAACACTTCCAGCATTATTCTGTTGCCTGCTGAGCTTGCCAGTAACAGCAGTTCATAAGATCACATTCTGAGGTTGAATCGGCTGTATTTAAATTGGTCTTCCCCTTTGCAGAGGCCTGGTATCAAGTGTTAAATGCATTAAAGAGATTCCTTGATGGGGCCAAAGGGTTGTCTTTTGATCGTCGACAAAAAAGAACTAAAGAACGAAGTGAAGCATTGTGTTACCCCTTCTTTTTTATTTGGAGCTTTAATTAAAGATGATACAAGTTCTCAAACTTGAGAACGCTGCCTGTTCTATGACAAAGGATGGCTTCCCAGAATCCTGGAGGACAGTTCCCTAATCTGATTTGCTAGGAGTCACACATATTCAGAGTCTCAATCAGGCTCTCAGGAGCTTCTCACCCAATCTCCTGATGATCAAAACCAAACCAGTCCTCACACCCACTTAACCAGAATAGTGCTAATTTCACTGGGCCCAGGCCTGAGAGCAACAAATCCTGTTGCACTGTGAAAACTAAGGCTGCAATCTATCCACACTTACCTGGGGGTAAGCCCATTGACTCTAATGGGAATTGCTTCAGAGTAGACATGCACAGGATGGGCTCTAAGTGGATGCCAAACTGATCAGTTCAGCTCTCCGCAGTTCCTCCAAGAAAACCTGAATGGCTCACATAACTGGGAGTAAGTCCTATTGACTCTAATGGGTCTTGCTTCTGAGTAGACATGTATAGGTTGAGGCCTATACCACTGCCGCCGCTGCCACTGCCCCCTCCTCCTCCTCCTACGATTGCTACTACTACTACTACTACTACTAATAATAATAATAATAATAATAATAATAATGATGATGATGATGATGATGATGATGATGATGCGGTACATAGAAATAAGACAATAAAATAAGCAATAAAAATAAAATATAAATGAAAACAGTGTTAAAAAATAAAAATCATTGGAGGAGGGCATACTGTTATGGTACGTTTACGACGGTTGGAGCCAGCAGTACAAGTGTACCGCAGGTGATAGGATGCTCGGGATTGAGCCCTGAATGGCCAACAAATTTTGAGCTCATAAAAATACCCAATGAATTTGACAGATCCTTCTTGTTCTGGATAAAATAAACATAGGGATTGACACACAATTGAATAAGTAAAAATTGCTTTCGGTCTCCTCGCACTCTGCTTCTTCACTTTGAGTAAGCAATAATCGTCTATCAAATTCTCCCACGTTATACCTTCCTTGGCTATTGCATGCTTTATTGCTGCCCAACAGTGAACCAAAAGTATTTCAGATAAGATTAAGAGTGCAATCTTAACCTGGAGTTAGGTCGGCACAGTTAGGCCAGCAAAGTTTGGCCGGCACAAGGGATACCATAAAATATGTTTGGACCAGTCTTGAAGTCAGAGGCCAGCACACAGATGTGTGCCATCCTTCTTGACTCTGACAGTTGTCCAAACACACTTTACAGTGGCCCTGGTGCCAGCCGAACTTGGCGGGCTTAACTGTGCCAGCCTAACTCCAGGTTATGATTGAGCTCTGAGACAGAAAGGCATAATGGAATATTTATGTTTTCCCTCTTTTATGTAATGGCTCGAAACATTTTCCCCAGATGGTGAGAATGATTCCAGAAGCATAGTTCATGCCTTCAGAGTGCTGCTGTGGTCATAGGTGAAAGTGTACAAGAAAACAGGCCTTACGGATGTTTTCAGAGAGACATTAAGCCCCTTCACACCCCAATCTTCAGGGGAAAAAAAGCTTTTGTTGAATGTATGATGCTCATAAAAATGCACAGAGAAGACAAATGTTGGGTATAAATGTGAAATAGACAAAAACCTTAAGTCTTGAGCACACAATGGGATTACTTCCAAGTAGAGGTGCAGATGATCCAAGCCTCGAGCTACTTTCACAAGAGCCGTATAAAGAGCTTGTTGAAATTTTGTGTGTATCTGTGAGCTGTCACAGAGTTTATGAATGCTCAATAGTCACTGTTTTCCACACTTTTGTGCAGCGATAATCTTAAACGTGATTCCAGGGTAAGCCCCATTTGTTCAAACTGAATGTAACTCCAAGCTGATCTGACTATTGAAAACACTCAGGTGGTGAGTTCTGGTCCAAGCTGATTACCAGGCCTTTCAGGGAACGTCAATTCAATTCAGGCATTGTTAAATTACTTTCTATGGCTGTCTCCTAATATCATGTCATTGGAGAGCAGCTAAGTAACAGCCCAATCCTGAGCTTCCCGGCCGCCTGTGTGAGCACCGGTAGCCAGGCAGCTACTGCTACATCTTGCAGTATCCAGGCAGCCATGGGAGGCTCCGTGGGAAAGGAGGGATCTGCCCCCTTTCTCCACGGTAAGGGCGTGGGCAGGTGACTGGTCTACTCACCTTTGTGTCGGCTTCCATGTAGGCTTGTGCCGGTCCCACCCCCTGCTCTGCTCCTCCCCCTGCCCAGGAATGCTCTCCCACCCCACCATGGGTGCCAACTAGGGGGGCTCTGGCTTTTTCAGCACCCACGTGTTTTTTTCAGTGGGGGCAGAGCACCCACCTTCAAGCCAGCACCCACGGCTCCCAGCACCCATGGCGATTGCCCGCCCCTACTGGGGGTGTGGCCATGTCAATGTCAGGGGCGTGGCCACTTCAGGATTGGGGCGTGGCCACATCAGCGTTCGGGGCATGGCTATGGGCACCCCAATCTTAAATTCAAGTCGGCGCCACCCAAAAAGGCCACAACACCAGTGACCAGTGGACTTACCACTTGCCGGCTTGCGGTGCAGCCTCCAGGTGCCGTGGGGGTCAGCATTGGTCCATCGGTCACCCAGCGCAAGCGGCAATGGCTTACCGCCGGCACTGGAGGTGCCTTACAGCACCTTTTGTGACACTAGCACGGGCAGTACCCTCAGATCGCGTGCACTAAGGCCCACAGGATTGGGCCCTAAGAAAGCTGGTAAATATGCCGGATGACAGTCATTGTTTGAGGACTGTTCTAGAAAAGAGGTTGCTACCAAAGAGAAGTTGCAATTTATTTTTCACATTTTTATACCACTGTTCCTCCAAGGACATGGTTCCTTCCCTCCTTTGGCCCTCACAACAATGTGCCATAAAGCATGTTCACAACATTGTGGGAGAAGGGTCTGCTGGCCTGGGGCAGTGTTAGCCCCTGCCTCAGCACCAAGTTAGCGCCCTCCAGCATCACCGTCGACCAGTAAGTGAAGTCGGGGCAGGGGGAGAGGCAGGGAGTGGGCGGAACTGAGAGGAAGGGGAGAAGAGTCGGTGCAAACTTCCTGCATTCTTCTTCGTGGTTGCATTAAGACCTGCTTTTTGGATAGATGCAAAAAGGAAGTTTGATCGTATTACATATTTATCGCAGATGACATGCTGAGAAGGGAAACTTGCTTGCTCAGGTTTGCAAAAGAGTCAAGAGGACTTAAGAAAACCCCAATTTTATTTTGCAGATTAGGTGAAATGATGTTGTTAGTGGCTGGCTGATTCGACTGCCTATATATCTTGACTGTTCCAAATATGAATAAGATCTACAGTGTCCCATTAATGGCTTTCAGTTTATACTCATTTATGGCAACTGGTTGTAAGATGGGCCAAAACTGTAGCAGGCATCTCTTTCATTTCTCATGTTAGCTGATTTTAATAAGAAAAAAATATATGTGAAACATTCAACAAAATACCTAATGTGTGAGCAATGGGAGATTCTTCTTAAAATAGGGGTGCACAATTAATGATTTCTCGCATTATTCTATTTGTTTTTGTTATGAAAAGCTCATTTGTTCAGTTATTCATTTATAAAAATCACAGGTTTTTTGCTATTGTGGTTGCCTTTTCATTAGTCTTTCACAGCTTTTCTTGTTTGCTTCCTCCCTTTTTCTAACTGGAGCTTTTCATAGTGGAAGCAAGAGTGCTTGTTACAGGACTAATGTTTTTATCTCCAGAATTCCCAAGAAGTACACAACATGTAGGCATTCTGGGGGGGACCCAAGCAACTGGAAGGAAGCAGTCAGGAAAGGGAGCTGTTCTTCTGACACCACTGCAGGGTGTGGCACAAATATAATGAAAAGAAGAAAAAGATGAAAATGAATAATGAAAAGGGAAATGATTTATAATGTATTTATTACAGTAGTCATATCCAGTAGTGGGATCTAAATGATTTAGCAACAGGTACTATGACCAGGACTCATTTTTGATTGGCACTTGTGTTGAGACCCGCCCACCGGAAGTGATGTCATAGCAGGAAGTGACATCATCAAGCAGGAAGTGTCATTGTTGTATTTGAAAAAAAAAATTTCAGAAGCAAAAGCCTAAGGTGGCTTACAAGCCCCACAATAAATGTACAATGCATCACAATACTTTGAGGGGGGGAATCCAAACAAGGCATTAAACAGTTTTCTTGTTAAATTAATAATTGTTTATTTAATGCAGGCAGAAGGCAAATGCAAGAAGCTGAGGGAACCCCAATCTCTCTCTCTCTGCCAGCCCTTTATACCTCCCTAAGTAAAGGACACCCCAGCACTGCCAAAGGCTTAATGAACCAACCAGATCCCAAAGCATGAGTAAATTTCAGAAACACAAAAGTTGAGAATGAGGAAGAGGCCATAATGAATATTTCAGAACCAAGAAGGGGGGGTGATTATTCCTGTAGACAAAAGACCCAGGTGGTAACAGAGACGGCTGGTGGTTTCCGCAAGTGGGGTAGTGTGCACACGACAGAGAGGCCAAGGGAATAAAAAGAAGCAGGGAAATAAAGAGAGGGCGGTTGAAGGGGGCAAAGAAGCTACAAAGAAAACCGCTCTTCTTTCTCACTCGACCATACCAAACTTCTCTGAACCCCCCCTTTTTGTCTTCCTTTTCTTCCCTCTACTAAATTATGTCCTTATAAACACAAACTGGTTTTTAAAACACTACACACACAAAAACAACACAGCCTCCAACACAGTTGCAAATGTGGTGCAAGGCATGTGCAGCAGGTTGGAAGGCAGATGGGCTGACGCAGGGGATTGGGGACTTGGGGAGGGAGAAAGCCTCTGCTGGCCAGCAATCACACGACTGCAAAGGTGGGAGAGACTGGTCAAGACTTTCATAGCACACATGTACAGGGGAAGAAGAGAGAAAAACACACTGGCAAAGGAAAACACACACACACACACACACAATCATTGGTCACATTTTTAAAGTTGATTTTTTTAAGTCTGGGGCTCAGAGCACACTTGGTTCTTTTCTAGTGGCTGTCGCTGCTGGTGCTCTGCATTTTTGTAGATTGGGAGCCCTTTTAGGACAGGGAACCATTTAACTTTATTATTATTTGCCTGCAAACCGCTTTGGGAACTTCATGTTGAAAAGCAGTATATAAATACATTTTGATTGCCATGGCTGCCTAGGGAAGCCAACATGGTCAGAACAGGCTGTGTATGTGTTTTAGGGACTGGTTGCTTATGTTATGATGCAGATAAGGAGAAAGAATTCACATTAAAACATTTAATGTTAACCTGCAATCTGATCATCAGAAAACACAAGTCTTAATAAGAGACTTGGAGGCAATCCTATTCATGTCTTCTCAGAAGTAAATCTCATTGTGTTCAATAAGACTTATTCCTAGGAACAGGTGCATAAGATGGCAGCCTTACTACTTACTTTAGAAAAAAACTTTCCTGGCTTTTTTGTGAAAAATTGGAAACAAGAATGCACATTAGTAAACCTCCCCTGAGCCTAGCCTTTGCTTGCCCAGTGTTGCCACAAAAATAATACATTAAAATCAGAAGAGGGGGGAATTGATTTTGAAAAAGTCTTGGGTGGGGTATGTGCAAAAAAACACAACAGTTTGGCTGCTGCAAAGACAGCAGCAGGAAAGTGGAAAGAAAAATGGAATTTTTTTCGGGGGGGAAGGAGTGGAGAGGAAGAGCAAGGAGGAGAGGGGGGCTTTCCTTGCAGTTTGAGGGCAGCAGCAAAGCATCTGGGGAGAGAATTAGATGGTGGGAGGAAAAAATGAGGGGCCACCGCATCTGCTCCTTTTTGCAACCCACCTGATCTGCTGCAGCAGTAAACACCTCTGGTTTCCCACTTGCCTACCCAGGAACTTTCCACTGGCCAGACTGTTGGAAGCTATGGGATTTCTCCATAGCTCGTTGTATGTTTGAGAATTAAATAGCAGAGTTAGAAACCTGCCTGCAAACCCATTGTTCTTGGCGTTTGCTTGCGCCTCTGATCGAAGAAACACAGCGATCGCTACTGTGTCAGTTTCAAAGTCTTTATTGTAGCGAAAGTGAAAAGCAAAGGTAAAAAGTTCATTGTGCCGGTTCTGCCGAAGCCGGCAACTCTCGCCGCTCGCAGGCGGCTGTCTCAGCGCATTTCTCAAAGGTGAAAAACGCACACACAGAATAACTTCAGAATAAAGAATGCTATCAGGGTACCTTTGGTAGGTGGGCACTCGCAGACCCTTGTGTGCCCGATTAGCCAATGAAATACCCATTTGACACTCATCATCTCGTGGGAAAATGAGATGTGTGCTTTCCATCGCTTCCCATGTGAAATTGCTTGCTTACTCTACACTATCGGAAAGAGAGTTAAACTCCCGCGCAGCTGGGTGCTCTAACAAGCTGGGAAGCTTACTGTTGAAGGACACGCAGGTGCCCTTATCTGATTTGAAGACGGAGAAATGGAATGCCCATTCCAACCAACTCTTGTGAGTGTGGTGTGAAATGACAACACAGACCCCGCCTGTTCATCTGCATATGGCTAATTTGCATGCCTCCTCTCTTGGAAGCCTATATAACTGGGGGGCAGGTGCATGCTAATCTCCAATGCAAATTAGAAGCATTGCATGGTGGTCTCTGCTCACATGTGGCAGTTCCTCTTTGCTTTTTCAGACACTGACTCAGATTGCTGAAACAGGAGACACAGGGCTTTCAAACTGTACTCAGCAAAGGGAAAGAGCCAACTATAAAAAGCTGAGGCTGAGCTCACTATAACCTGATAGGGATCCAGTCCATGAAGCTTTATATCTGGCTTTCAGGCTGCTTTAAAGTGAAGGAAGGAGGCAAGTTCCTGCAGTATTGAGACAGAATTGCTCATCGTATATGAGCCACAAAGGGGGGCGCAGCTGAGACGTGTCTGCTGGAGATAGACCAAAGCAAAAAAAACACAGCAAAAAAAAAGTCAGCGAGTGGGCAGGGTCAGCCCACGTTCTAACTAGTGAATGCCGCTCAATCCCACCACTGGTCATATCCCACCTTTGTCCATAGACCCAAGGAGGTTTACTTAGGCAAGCCAAATCTAAATCAGGACACTTAACTAGCCTAACCTGGAGTTAGGCCAGCATAGTTAGGCCAGCAAAGTTCGGCCGCCACAAGGGCCACCATAAAGTATGTGTGGACCACTCTCGGAGTCAGAGGCCAGCACACTGTAGCTTAAGGAATTTTAGCAGGGAGAGCTATTACTTGCAGTAATGCATCTCACCTGTAGGTACGTGCTCTCTGGCAGGTGAGCCACATACACCTGAAGCTGATTGCTTCTAGAGTAGGAGATATAAGCAGTACACTATGGAGCCGTTGCTATGCAGTAGGACAGAGGCTGTTACCTCTGTGATAGCACTGTTAGTATTACTAAGTGAATGTTAGTGAAGTGCTCTGTTATTATATTAGGAAGGGAGGAGAACTCTCTCTGTGTGAGAAGTGAATCTATCTTATGTACTTCAGTAAGTTGTGGACTGTGTGCATGTCTACTGAGAAGCTATTTGGAACTGCTTATCTATGCCTAAAACATCTAAAGCTGCTGCTGCTATCTACTTGTCCTGGTCTGTTGACCTGGTCTGTTGATTTTTTACTGACCTATGCTACCTGCTCTACCCTCTATGGATTTTATCCTCTTAATACAAGCCTCAACTTAAAAGTACCACACCTTGTTTGTTTTTATCTTTTGGTGGGAAGCAATTTGCTAATGTGCTGGGACGTCCGCTTAACTGTGTTTTGGCTGTCCAGAAGTCTAGTTATTTCAAGCCAATCATAATACCATCCTCCCTGGAGAGTGGTCCAGACATGCTTTATGGTGGTCCTTGTGCCAGCCAAACTTTGCTGGCCTAATGTGTGCCGGCCTAACTCCAGGTGAGGATTGCGCCCTCCATTTTTCAAGGAGATTTGGACGATTCCACGAGACAGGGCCTGATCTCCTGGCCCTTTTCACTGGCAATACTTCAGTACCACCAAAGGCTTCGCCACCCCTGCAGGGCCCAGCACCCCTGATCGTGGGAAGTGCTACTGCAGTCCTGTGTGGCTTTTCGTGGTGGGGGGAGGGTGTGTGGGAGGCAAGGGAAGGTGAGACTGAGCAGGGGGAGGGGAGGAGCAGCCAAAGGTCAGGCAGACGGTGGCCTCCACTGACAGAACCGAGGCCCCACTTCAGGCCGGGGAGCCTGACAGGGTGCTACTCCGCTCATGGCCAGCAAAATAGCTGGCGGAGAGTGGAGTAACCCCATTGGGGGACCTGTGGCTTTACTCAGGGGAAAGGGACAGAGTCTCCTTCTCCCAAGGAGACCCCAGCACCATGCTTCTGGAGGAGCCCATGAGGTCAGGAATGGGCTCACAATCTCCTAGAACCTCCACTTCTCCAAGCGTTTCCCTTCATCCTGCAGCTGTCATCCTGGCTGCCGGATCTTTCTCGTGTTTACGGATTTTAATCCAAAAATATCTATTTGCACTTGCATGCTCCAAACTCTTGAGAGTAGCTGCCACCCAGTTTCCAGCCAGCTTCCCAAGGATGTTGTCCATTTTTTGGCCAGCCAAGTCCCCTGCCCTGCACAGACCTGCCAGTGGCCTCAGCCTCCCGTCCAAGCAGCCTCTCTGGCTTAGCTTTTTGTGGCGACAGCTCAATGTCCAGTCCTTGCTATCCATTTGCCACAATGAGCATTCATGTCGGAATGAAGGGAACATGAGCCAAAGACACCTGACTTGGTTTCCTTTTCCTTCATTCCAAAAATGAGAGGAGGAATCAGGGCTGCACAGCCTAGAGGTGGAGGCTTGGATGCGGCCTAACAGCCACATCCCAACCCCAACCCCCTCCCTGAGCTGGCACACTCCAGCCTGCCCAGCCCTGCCCAGTTACTCCCTCCCGCCTGCCCTCCCCCCACCCAGAACCGCTCCTGTACCAGCTGGTGGAGGGGTGCCAGTCAACACCCCTGTGTCAGCACTACTGCCATTGGGCAGTGGTGGTATCTAAAGTGGGAGGAACCGGAACGCTGGGCAGGACGGACGGTTGATTGGCAGCCCGTCCATTCTGTTCCGCCGCCTGCCCACCCGCCGCGCGGGCGGCCCCCGGTTGGCGCACCGCACCGCTGCTCGCCCAGGCACCCGGCGCGCCCCCCACCCGTCCCCCCCGGTGAGCAGGCGCCCCCTCCAAGGCCAGGGCAGCCCAGGCAACCGAATGGATGGGCTGCCAATCAACTGTCCGTCCCGCCCAGCGTTCCGGTTCCTCCCGCTTTAGATACCACCACTGCCGTTGGGCCTATGCAAGCGGCTAGCATCAGCCTAATGGGGCACAGAGGATTGTGCCCTTAGTTAGGCTTGAGCTGTTAACCTGAGTTCAAGCCAAGGCCAATTGTAAAAGGAAGAACCAATAATGATCCATCCTATGGATATTGTCGTCCATCCATTCCCAAACCTTCAACATTTGCCTTTTGGTTCCAAACAGGCTATTAT
This sequence comes from Lerista edwardsae, assembly GCA_029204185.1. Lineage (NCBI taxonomy): Eukaryota > Metazoa > Chordata > Lepidosauria > Squamata > Scincidae > Lerista > Lerista edwardsae. The sequence goes on from JAJKFI010011864.1 coordinate 3,738,219, forward strand.
CTAAAAAAAAAAATCAGACCTGTTGCGTCAGCTAAGCCTATGTCAATAATTAAACAGAAGGCCCTGGACTTAACACTCCTAAGAAGTTAAATTTCTGGTCTCAAAAATGGGCTGGAAAAAAGACAGCCTGGCAAAAAGCACTATTCAAATGTTGCTGTGAAAACTCTGCTCGAGAAACAGCAGAGTGGTACAGTCCCACCAATGGAAGCATCACGAAGGAGCTATGAAATTACTTTGGCTAAGAACACTTTACAAGTGCATGGAATCGGTTGGCTGAGCTCTTCCACTGGGATTTCCTAATATCCCATGAACTCTTGACCATTAAACATGAAATATCATCTGTTTCCAGCTTTCCGTGAAAGAAAAAAAATCCCCGGATATTTAGAAGATCTGATATTTATGACTGAAATAATACTGAGTGACTACCTGCGTACGGGGACTTGACCCGCAAACTCCCTTTTGTCAGTTTTCTGATACTTAATTTTAAGCTGATCCTGAGAACAAAGACAGGAAAATTCGCAAAGCAGATGTCACAGTTCTGTGCGCATTCCCTGCATGTCATCAATCTCAACCATCGGAAAAGATGACTTATGGCCCAATCCTACGCTGGCCCCCACGTTAGGCTTTCTGGCCAGGTGTGGGTCTCCTTGAGCCCATTCCAGTGATATAACTAGCATATATTTGAGGAGAGGAAGAGGGCAGAGCAATCTGGACAACGGAGGAAAGGATCTGGCATGCACCATTAGATCCACCCCACCCCAAACCTCCCCTTCCTGCCCATGACCGGGGTCCCGACACTGGGAACGGTGCGGGCTGGGCTCCACTACAGAGGGAGCATGGATCCTCTGGCCTAATTGCTACTCTGTTTTTCCTTCCCTCCATCTTGTCGTTTTACCCTCCCCTGCCCCGATTCTGCCCTCCCCACCTTCACCTTCACCTTTCCCTGCCTCCATAGGCAGCGGAAACTGGTTGCTCCAGAGCATGTGGGATGGTGCCGGACTTCCCACTGGCACTCCAACAGTTCATGGCTTCATGCACCACCAGAGGACCTCTTTCGACTAGTGTTTATGGCAGTCGTTACTGGTGGAAGAGTCATGGTGCCATCACCCAACCCAGGTAGGATTGAACTGTCAAGGTCTCCGATCCCACTCGATTTTTGCAAACTTTCCCACTTGACTCTGGAAAATAGAGTGCACATTTTGTAGATTACGGTGGAAAATGGGATGGAGTTATTTCCATTATTTTCTAAATAGTGTATCAAATAACTGGTTTTGGATCACTAATTATACAATAAATGAAAGATTCTGGAATGATCAAAGAGTTTGAACTAAATTACGACTAATCCACCTGGTCATTATGGGATTTGAAATACCAAAGGATTTTCAGATTGTACTATCAAGACAATATATTTACAGAGACAAAAGCAGGTATTAAATACTTAAGAATCAGTGCTAAACTGATTCATGGGGGTTTAATGAGGAACCCACAGTACACCACTGCTTATACACAAATCGGCTTTAAAATACCAGAATAAGCAACTACTCTTCCAAGTATAGGAAAGATGGCTTATGCTAAAATTACTTTGCCCCAACAGCCAAATGTTTGTCTCCTGAAGGACCATTGAAGGTATCAGAATCACTACTGTATTCTAAACATTTGAGAAAGGCCAATGGAACCCTCTTCTGGGTACTTTGACTGTTTTTCTAGGGCAACTGTCTATCATAACAACTTGTCTGCTCCTCTTCCATCCACCGGAAGTGACATCACAACAGCGAAACACCATAGAGAAGACCATAGAAGTCTGTGTGATGGGAGAAGAAAAATGTTGAAAATCACTGAAAAGTTAAAGGAAGGAAGGAAGGAAGGAAGGAAGGCCTTGCCTAGTTAAGTGAACAAGTATTTGGTTGCTTGAACTGCATTCCTACTTTTAAAGTAACATAGCCACTTTTTTCAAGTACAGCTGGAAAACCGCGAACCAGCACAAACCAGTCACCAGTTACAATCTTTGTGGCGCCATCAAAAGGCACATCCTAATGCTGGCAAGTAAGGGCAGTGGAAGAAATTCTGCCTGAAACATTTCATAAATCACTGTCATGGCACAGGAACGACTTCCTTGTGACTTTTTTCCTATGGTTGCTTGGTAATGTTTGGGAGCCCAGAAACACTGCTGATAGTACAAGCCATACCCAAATGGCACTCTTCTTCCCAATAGGATGACAATGAGATGAAAAACGTATGAAGAGCCCCGCTGGATCAGGCCAAAGACCCACCTAGTCCAGCTTCTGGTATATCGCAGTGGCCTACCAGATGCCTCTGGGAGCACTTAAGACAACAGGCTGCCTGCATTCTGTTGTCCCTCCCTTGCACCTGGCATTCTGAGTAAATTCTGAGGCAAACACACTGGTGGGTAGTCAAGGTTCTCCACTGCATTTCTCTTTGACAGCCACCAGAACCAGATGCTCTTCTTCAGACATGGACTCATATGAATGTAGGAAAAGCTCCGCTGGATCAGGCCAAAGGCCCCCCTAGTCCAGCTTCCTGTATCTCGCAGTGGCCCACCAGATGCCTCAGGGAGCACACAAGACAATGATACTTGCATCTCGTTGCCACTCCCCTGCATGAACGTTGCCAGCAACCACACAACTAAGAATTCACCATCCAGATGAACATTATATTGATTGTAATACACACACACACACACACACACACACACACACACACTTTTTTTTTTGCAAGGGTTCACCACCTGTCACCATAGTGCCCCAATTGACATAATCAGATGCCCATGTAGTTTATTGCAGTGATGTATATGCTGCAGTGGGGTTAGTATCCTGACTGACTCTTCTTGCATCGGCACTGGGTCCCCCATATGCCCATCCCCACGAGCCATCCTGCTTCCTAATTTGTGCCGGCAGTGTCACTTTAATCTGCTATACTCTCATTTGTTTCAATTTTGATGTTTAATGTCTCAAATAAGCTCGACTTCCTACCATTTCCCAGAGCTCGTAACTAACCTTTTCCCCACTGTGATTCAGAATTTTGTTTGCTACCTAATTATATGGTACAAGCCAGTTCAGAGTCTTTGGAAATTTAATTAGTACCTTAATAAAAATAAATTAAGTCATTTTACCTCATCATGCCAGGAAGGTCTTTGTCCTTTCTTTCATTCTCTGCTCTTTATCTGGTTTCCAGTGATGTTCCATTTCCTGATTTATATAGTATTTTACTTCTCATTGCCTTTTAAGTACTGTCAGAACATAGAAGGTTTAGGAACCACCTCATTAATTTTAGGTACATTTGGAATCTCATTTCGCCTGCATCGCCCCCCCCCCCCCCCGCAATAAAAATATTAGACAAGTTTTGGATTATAGAGTCACAGCTTACATAGATTATGTATATTTTTCAGTGGTCCTAATCCTGAACACTCCTCCCCTTCAGTGTGGGCTCCTACCAGAGATGTGCCGAAGTCACTAAGCCCGAGTCAGGTCACGAGTCAGCAACCCCTTGACTCAACTTGACCTGTGAGTTATGGCGCACGACTGTTGCAACTCTACTGTACTCGTGAAAATTTCTGACTTCTTTTGGGTAGCCAAGAGCCCTGCCATGTCCAGGCTGCCCCTCCCTCGTTCCCTCCACCCCAGCCTCCTCTCCAACTTATCCTCTTCCCACCACACCATCAGTCTGTGCCGGCTCCCAGATTGCCCACAAGGTCTTTGGAGCGAAGCGGAAGTGGCAAAAAACATAAGCGCGCAAGTGCACAAGCTTGCATTTGTAGGCTCAATTCAGGCCCTAGAGTCATTCAGAGTTGATTTGGGACTCAAGTCATTTAGAATCCCAACACTTTTCAAAAAAATTTTTTGAAGACTTGATTTGTTTCTTGAAATGGCTTGGGACTCAAGTCAAAATGATTCAAAATTTCCATGAGTTAAGTTGCAACGGACATGTGCTCTGACTTGCGATTCGAGTTGTGGGGTCACTAACTCATAACTCAGCTCATGATTTAAGCTTACTTGCTTCAGCACATCCTTGAATATTAGTTTTATTGTTGTTTTCTTTTCCTTCTCTTTTCAACTTCAGAGGGGTGTTTTCCCAGGAGCAGTAAAATGTGTGGGCCAGAATCCTATGGCAACAGTTTCTGTGATCCAAAAAACTCAAATCAGTTTACAAATGAGTAGATCACTTTGCAGATGAAAACTCATCACCTGAATGTATCTGCCTGCCAGGCCATTGCTAGAAACAGAGTGTTTTGATCTAGAACGTTCTGACCCTAATCTGATTTAGGGAGACAAATCTTATGTGAGAGAGAAAAAGAGAGAGAGAGAGAGAAACAACAATGGCTGACATGGGATTCAACTATTTTGGAAGTCGTCTTTCCGTGGTCACTCTCGTTGTGCCTCTCATGGCCTTTTGGAAGATATTTGTTCTTAGACAGCTTTCTAGAACCCCTGTACTATGTTAAATCTCATGCAGCAGAGAAATAAATGGGAGCCTCAAGAAGCAATGGCAACACAACATTTGTTCCCGAGCATTGCTGGGCCAACGAATCGGAGCAAGGAGCAGCGTTGCCCAACACTGCTGGCAGGACTGCCAGCCTGGGGGCATTTCTGGCGGGGGGGGGAAGGCGGGAGGGTGGAATGGGGTGGAGGGAAGGCGTTTCCACAGGTGGCGCAGCCCAGGGAGGGGGTGGAGCCATGATCCAGCAGTTATGCCGGATCTAAACCCTGATCCGGGCCATGGCAGGGCGATTGGACTTGTGCTGCTAAACAGCAGGTGCAGATCCAAGGAGCCCCATCGGCCCAGCTGGGGCTTACCCGGGGGAAAGGGGGAATACTCCCCTTGACTCACGGGGAGCTGCAACTACCTCCTAACTTGCCTTAGATTGCTCCTGAGCAAGTTAGGATTGTGCCCTGAGAACCATTGCTCCAGACACATTTCATCCATCAATTTATGTCTGCAGCAGCCTTTTTCAACATTTTTCTTCTCAGGGCATACATCTATGGTCTCCTCTATAGTCTTCACCTCTTATGATGTCACTTCCAGCTTCCAGGAGACACTTTTGCGTTCTGCAGCAGAGCTGGTGAAAGCAAGCGGGACAGGCAATTTGTTACTACAGACAGTTGTCCTAGAACCCAGAAGAGATTTGGGGATGGTGGGAGAATCAGGCAATCCTGGAAGGGCAAGTAAAGATCTTTTTAACTTACCACTGTAGGCTAGCTGGTCTCCAATGGGTCTCCTTGGACCTGATATAGGTACGAGTAGACTCGAGGGGGGGATTAGGCAGGTGATAGAACCTTGGCGCTGAGACCCCCCCATCTTTGAGTGAGATTACTTTAATTAGCTTTGCCTGGATTGCATCTTTATCTTTTACTCTCAGTACCCTGACAATTAATTTTGTAGGAATATTTGTTAAATATAGAAGGTGGTAGGCAAGACCCTCTCCTGTACACCTAGTAAGAACCATCTGATACCAGGTGTCACTCTACTTTGAAAACTAGGTGCTGGCCCCAATCTCATCAACAATCTCCCCTTTTCCCCATCATAAGAAGCGCAAAGCTTCCCTAAAATGGATTGGGTTCTTGATGGACATTGATGTAACCATCTGTACTTTATTTGGATTGACCCACCCTCAGATCTACCGTCATCTTTGAACTGGGAGCTGATGCATGCTTTGCTAAGCCTCCCTTCCTCTTGATCTGTCTTCCTTTCACCTTTCCTCTTCCTAATTTGGGGTTTCACATACACCGCCCTGCTTTTCCTTCTCCGACAGCTATACCGAGCAGGGCAATCTATTTCAAAGAGGAGGCCCATATGTTAATTCAGATTGCATGCTGTCAAGTCTTTGTTTTCAAACATGGTACATTGAGCATGCATATGGCAGCTGCAGATGCTTAGTGTTTCATAGCACATTAACACTCCGGTAGTCCAGGAGCTCATCACTTCACGTGAATTTATTCCTCCTGCGTTTTCCAATCTGCATCCTACCAGGACCTTTCTGAATTGCCCCTCCATTTGTCTAGCCTTGCGGACTAACCAAATGGCCCACTAATTTGAGAGACGTGTGTGTGTGTGTGTGTGTGTGTGTGTGTGTGTGTGTGTGTGTGTGAGCACAATCCTAACCTGTGCTGGAACAGGCTGGCCCAGCTGACCTGTGCTGTATCCAGTGCAGGTTGGGAGAATGCTGGAGCCACCGTGGGGCTAGGGCACATTTGCCCCTTCGCCCCAGGGTAAGCCCCAGCCAGGCAGATTCGACTCCCCAGATCTGCACTTCCTGTTTAGCAGGCCCACGTCTGGCAAGCTGCAGCAGCCTGAATCGGGGCTTTGTGGCCCAGGGATGTGGGTTTGAATGTGGCCCACATTCCCAGCTGCTGGATCACAGTTCCTCCCCCCTCCCCAGGCCACCCCGCCTACAGAATGCCCTCCCCCGCCCTGTACCACCCTCCCACCTGCTTTCCCCCCACCCAGAAATGGCCCCTTAGGCCTACTTGCCTGGTGGTCGCAGTGCCATGGCGAGACCAACACGACTGCATGCGTCAGCCCTGCGCCGTTGCGCTGCTACAGACATGCTGTACGGCACCTTCCCGGCAACCCTCGGCTGACGCAAGTGGCTTGCGGCGGCTAAAGGGGGGGTTGGGATTGCGCGCTGTGTATGTGTGTTGTGTTGTACAAAAATTTAGACCTATGTGCTTTGCCTTTGGAAACTGCTCAGCACCATAAGGAGTTTATGTGCGCTGTGTTACAGCTCGGGGCTAAGTAGGGCAAACTGTACTGTTTTGTTTGCTTGCCAATAGACCGCACTCCACTTCATCAGCGGAGGGGAGCCACAATAACAGGGACTCCAGAACGCACGGCAATTAACGGAAAGGAGAAAATTAAAAGACCCATCAAGTTTCCACTGGGGCGGTGGGGGCTTTGCGATACGTTGTAAATGTACTCTGTAATGAAGAGTTACTCCAAATGGACTCAAGTGTTTCAATCTCAAACCGTGTATATACTGGGCAGAGTTTGCCGACCTCTATTAAGTGTTTGTGGGCTCTCTTTCCTTTTTTGTGCACTCTAATGGCAACTTTTACAGGTTGTCATGCGAGCAAACTTTCACTTAAATTGAACTGGATCAATACAGCGTTTTATTTCTGCTGACTGCCATAACACTCAAAGCCAACCCTGACTCAGTATCTATGGTATTAAGGAGATTTCCTATACGTTGATTACAGAGAATATATTGAACGTTGCTCAGTGACAAATGGAATGATTGCCAAGCCATGAAGTCGATGACGTCAGATCAAAACAGGGGGGTGAGCACAATGCTTCTTCCTCTGTCTTTGCCCGACCCTCGTAGACCCCCCCCATTGGTGATCACTTGCAAAACATTAGGTGCATTTTCAGAATTTACCACAAGAGGCTGCTCTGCAGAAATTAGAAATCCATTTTGTTTCTTTTCTAATCAGTAAGTTTAAAAAACATCATGTGTGGAAGACCCAAGTTGATGGTCACCCTGCACTGCCAGAACTCACATTCGGGCAGCACAGGGCATTTTCCGGTGGCGCACAAACCAGGCTGCTGTCAGGTACTAACAGGCCACTGCCGCAAATGGACAGCAGCGCAATGTGCCAAGGAGTATAGCCAGAGGCGTCTGTTGGCGCCTGTGTTGTGGGCAGGGAGAGCAGAGGGAGTTTCAGGGATGATCGAGGAGGGCAGCAAAGTGAGGGATGACTCAATGACCCTCCTCTTACGCCAATGGCAGCGGCGTCATGCAACCGGAACGCTGGGCGGGAGGAACGGGTGAGCGGCAGCCCGCCCGTTGCGTACCGCTCCGTTTCGCCATCTTCCCCGCCCCC
>JAJKFI010011864.1:3746453-3768832 GCA_029204185.1 Lerista edwardsae
TGGGGTTTTTAAGGGCGGTGGCTCCAGCTCCCTCAGGCTTCCCCCACCCTTCCTTCCTTCCTCATCAACCCTGCCCTCCACCTCTCAACTGGCGCTACAGTGCTAGCTGTGGCTTGCTCCCCACTCCCCCAGCCTGCCTGCCTCACGAGTAATCCCTCCCCTGGTTCGCCTGCTGCGCAAGCCTTGCTGGGTGCAACTGCACGCACAGTCAGTGCCAGACATGTGTCTGACGTCAGCTCCGAGGCCGGGGCCTTCCCGGTGCGGGCCTTGTGGCAGAGGGAAACCATCGGATTGCGCTCTGCGATGGGGTGAAGGAACTGCAGAGCCTCCAGGCCCAGCTCTACTCCTGTGTTCCGTCGACAGCTGCATACCTTTCAGCGGGTTCTGCCCAAATTTCATCACCACCATTGTGTGAGATGACATATCAGAAATACGATGTTGCGCATCAATGTGGACCACCGACGTCAGGGGCTTGCCGCTGACGACCTCAGCGTGGCAGCGGTTTATTCTGAAGTGCTCTGCTGAATTAATTGCCAACACTCTGAAATCCCTAATTTACAGTTGGCAGAAAGTGCTAATTCCCTAATCTGAGAATGTAGAACTGCAAATGAGTTGAAGTGCAAAATGAAGCACATGGTCTTTTTCGTGAGAATTCAAATGCCTCAGCATTGCGTTCAGCGGTATCATGCTACCGGTACGCTGGGCGGGAGGAACCGGTGAGTTGCAGCCCGCCCGTTGCGTCACGCTCCGTTTTGCCGTCTTCCCCGCCCTGTTCCTCCTGCCCAGCGTACCGGTAGCATGACACCACTGATTGCGTTTGTTAATGACTTGAATGGTACAACTTCCTAAGTGACCGGCTACAGACAACAGCTTCAACCGTGAATACTGAGCTCAGAGCATAAGCAAGTCATTGGCACACTAGTACCAATCAAATCATTGGAAAAATACAAATAAGAGAATTGTTTTGATTGAATCAAACCTCATTGGTGATACCGGATAAAGAATTCTGTGCAAGCTGGAACCTGAAAGGCTCCTACACCAGATCGTAGGCATATACAGGCACACCTGGTAACTGCTGGTGTCCTGTTCCAGAGCCAGCCCCACCCTGCCCCCGGTAGATAACTGAAACCGTGGGTACTGGGGATGCCTTTTTAAAGATAGGGAAACATCAGTAGCTTTGCTGCAACAGGGTAAAAAAAGAGATGTGTTTAATGTTCCCCTATCTTTTTAATAGGTCTCCCAGTATCCATGGTATCCGTGGCTAACTGAAACCACGGATACCCAGTCAGTGGATGCCGGGGCACACCTGTATAGCAATTTAAATACATGAAATGTGTGACAAGATTTATCTTAATTACCCTTGCAAAGAGCGTTAGCATTAAACTCACTTTGCAGATGGATTGAGGAGTCTGACAATATTTTAGGCCTCAATCTTAACCAACTTTCCAGCACTGACTTAGGGATGAATAAACACCCAAGTCCAGGCTCTTTTTTCCAGGTAGCACCCAGATGGGCTGTGTGATGTCATGCTTGCCTCTGGACCACAGGAAAAAGGAATTATTATTATTATTATATATTTAATTTATACCCCGCCTTTCTGCCCATAGGCACCCAAGGCGGCTTACAACAAAAACAGTAGAATACAATAAAATTCACAATTTAACATTAAAAAGCAATAATTTAAAAATATTAAAACAATTCAAATTTAAAACAACAACAAGCCCCATGGATCATAAAATAGAAGCAAGAGTATAAAAACCAGCCAGCCAGCCTGTCAACAATTAAAAGCTTTTCAAAATAAAAAGGTCTTCAGCCCCTGCCGAAATATTACCAAAGAAGGAGCAGTTCTCAATTCTAAGGGGAGGGTATTCCAAAGTTGGGGGGCCACCACCAAGAAGGCCCTATTCCTGGCTGCCACCCCCCTCACCTCTCCTGGTGGCGGCACAGTCAAAAGGGGCCCCCCCAGATGATCTAAGAGTACGGGCAGGATTATATGGGAGGAGGCGGTCCCTCAAATACCCCAGACCCGAGCCGTAAAGGGCTTTAAAAGTCAAAACTAGCACTTTGAATCGGGCCCGGAACAGAACCGGCAGCCAGTGTAGTTGCTGAAGCAACGGCTCGACAGAGTCGAACCAATGTGCCCCAGCAACCACCCGAGCAGCCACGTTCTGCACTAGTTGCAATTTCCAGACCGTCTTCAGAGGCAGCCCCACATAGAGCACATTGCAATAATCTAATATATATGTCACTAGGGCAGGTATGCGCAGGTGGCCAGGTATGCACAGCTCAGGTACGGTAGCAGCTGGCGAATCAGCCGAAGCTTAGCAAAGGCTCCCCTGGCCACCGCCGCCACCTGGGAGTCCAGGAGCAGCTGCTGATCCAGGAGAACCCCCAAGCTGCGAACCTGCTCCTTCAGAGGGAGTGCAGCCCCATTCAGAGCAGGGCGATAGTCCAATACCCGGGCTGAGGATTTCCGGACCAGGAGCACCTCTGTCTTATCCGGATTTAATTTCAGCTTGTTCGCCCGCATCCAGCCCCCAACTGCCTCCAGACAGCGATCCAGAACCTCAACCGCCTCCTCAGCCTCAGGGGGGAAAGGAGAGAATTGCCACTTTCAGAGGGTGGGCCACCTGCCTTGGCATCAGACTGCCAATGAAGCCCCAGTACAGAACTCTTTCCCCAATAAACTAATTTTTAATATGGTATCACTGGCAAGCAGGCAAGGAAACCTGCAGGACATGCAAATGCAAGTCTCCAGCTGCCTGTGAGTCAGACCTGGAGGAAATTACATCTATTGACGTCCTTGTCGATTCTGGGATTCTCTTTGAACACTGTTCCTCAGAGCACATTCATTCTCACAACATCCCACTATTGCACTGATGGTTTTTTTTCTTCCTTTTTTAAGCCCAGTTGTCTCTTGAGTTCATTTTTATTCAGCATCTGACAAAGCAGAAGCCTAATGCTTTTAACTACCGAATCATACACTTCCCTCCTCCCATCTTTTAGATTTATTTGTTTGTCTTTGCCACTGGCCAGTCTTTTATCTTTCATTTGTGAAAATCACTTGGCCATTCCTCCAGATCAAAGCAGAGACAGTACTCGGAAGTCTCTCTTTGTGCTCCCCAGCCACAGATGTGTGAAATTTTTTTTGGGGCGGGGGGGGGGAGAAAGCAAATGAGCGAGTGAGAGCCAACATGGCATGAAAATTGGGCAAAAGAACGACCTGTGATTTTGGCGATCCCAATCACCTCTCACTTTAAATGTCTTGAAACAGCAGCCGCTGCCCCCACTTGGGTCACTGGGAGGGGGGAGTTTAACCATTTCTCTCCTGATGTAAATCACCAGCTGGAGTTGCTGTTAGACCAGTTTGGAGCTAACAGCTTGGAGGGGATGATTTACATCAGGGAAACGTTCTGTCTCCCTCCTTCCCTGCACCATGCTCCCTGATCTAGCCATGCTGCTGCAGCACATCCTGTAGTGGGGGAGGTGACCAGATGGCCAACGAAAGGTACCATAGATTAATGGAAAATGCGGAAGATGCCCCCAAAGAGATAGGTGGATGGCGCAAGCAGTGGCCCCTTGTCTGGACAAGCCAGGAATCACAGGGTTAACTCCAGGGCCTGTGCCTGCCACTAGTGTAGTTGAGAGCTGCAGCCAATTAAAGGTAAGAAGGGCCCTGGGGATAAAACTAGCACCCAAGAGGAGCAATGGCATGGATTAGGAGCAGAGAGTGAGAGTGATTAATGGACTGTATGAAGGGCACAGGATGGTTGGAACTAAGGTTGCGGGAGATTAGTGTGTGTGCCTGCCATGCCCCAGGGGCCCCTGGCTGGAAGAGAGAAAGGAGGAGCTGCACGCTCCAGCAGGCAAGCAATCTGCTAGTTGCCCTTATACGAGTGGTGGGGTTCAATGATGGTTTGTGCCAAATTATGGCTGTTGTTTGTGGAAGGCGCGAGCTGGGTGCTTGGATTGCGCCCTTAAAGTGTTTCTGTTTGCGCAACATTTTGCATCGCTGTATGTTCTGTCAGTTTTCAGCTGTCTTTTCCCAAGTGTACACTTCAGTGCTGGAAATGTTTTCTTCTGATGCAGACCTTCTGCACATACATTCAAATGTATTGACCGCGCCAGTACATACCATCTCAAGAATAATCAATTTGAATCTGAACTTGGCTCCCATGGTGACGTTAGATGTTCCTGCAGAAAACCTTCCAAATGTATCAACAGTTCTTGCTGTGATTTTATTACCCACTGCTCAAATTGTTTGGCCGCATCACTGGAAAAAAGCTCCTGCTCCCCCAATCAGAAAATAGCAATTCAAATTGTTACATGGAGTTGCAATGGCTACATCAATTGACTAGGTTGGGTTTAGTTACTCTTTTACTCTTTCAAGCTTGGAAAATAAATGGATGGCACTTTTATCCTGTACTAGAATGCATATTGTCTGCATATTGAATGCATATAAGTTTGCTTTTGGAAAAAAATGAACATAATAAAAATGTTATTTTTAATTTTCTTTTATGATATTAACATATTAACCATTAGTGTTGAAATTATATGAGCATATATACATCTTCGCGTGTTAATTCCCTACTACAGGTTCTGGTTGTCCAAAACATACAGACTCCGTGCAAGTAAATATTGTCGTTTTCATTCTACCACCCGCAAGTCACAAGTAGATGGAGATTCCTTTTTTCATTTAATAGTACATTATGTCGTGGTGATGGTTATTATGTAAATAGCTCCTCTAATATATGTTATAGAAAAAATAATGCCAAAAGTAGACAGCAGTATTATCTTTGGACTGTTATCATTTCAGCAAGGACAGAGTTTCCTGTTTGAAACAAATGTTGGTTCAAAACAACCTCCTCCATTTTGGATGAAGACATTTTCATCACCCAAAAATGAGAAGGACATTTGTCACTTTTGGTTGGGGCAAGACGTCCATGAAAGTGACAAAAATGTTGCAGACCTGGACATTGGCAATGCAGTCCTAGATGTGTCTACTCAGAAGTAAGGTCCATTATGTTCAATGGGGCTTAATTCCAGGACAGTGTGGCTAGGATGGCAGCCTGTCACAACTTTTCTCCCCCCCCCAAAATGCTCCCAGCACAGTGAATTCCCCAATGAATTTTACCCATGAATTTCACTACTAAAATTCCACCAGTGAATTTCAGTGATGAATTTCATCCGGGGAAGGACAGAGAATCCCCATCAAACCCAAGAAGTCACATGCTATTCCATGTAGGCAACTGTGGGCCCAATCCCAAAGGCCCGTATCACCTGCGAAAATGTCGTGAACATGCTGTAAAGCACCTCCATGACACAGGCACTGAGCCTGAGCTGGGACGGCACTCATTCAGCGCCAGGCCCCAACGCAAGCAGGCAGCTGGCCAGCGCTCCAGCAGCGTCGACCACCGGTAAGCCTGTTTGGGGTGGGAGCAGGCGGGTGTTCCGCCAAATTCCCTGCTGGGCCTCCCCAAGGGCCCCAATGTCCACACTAGGCTAACTAGTTTCCCCGCAGAGCAGCCTCAGAGATAGGCAAGAGGGGAGGGGGTTCAGCCACCCACTGGGCCTCCTCTCTTCCAGCAGCTTCGCTTGGGATCACCGGCTGGCCAGCATCCTCCAGACTGCCCTCATCACTGGCTTAGCTCCAAACTACCCTAAGTCTAGCCCCAACAAACCCCACCACCAAACAATAGGCAGTCAGCTTGCCCAAGTCTCAACTGCCTCTTCCATTTGGTGGCTCCAGGGGCATGGCAGCCATACAACAGTTCCCCACAATGAGCTTACCTTAGCCAGTCTAGCAATCCATCTGTCCGTCCATCAGTCCTTCAGGCAGGCAGTCCAGCCAGCACTCCATCAGTCCAGCACCTACCTGCTGCCCTCCTCCAGCACCTATCCAGCGCTCTTTTCTCCAGCTCCTGCCTCCAGCTTTATACTGAGGCCAGCCAATCAGTACAGTGGGCAGGCTTTAATTCATCAGCCATGCCCATCTGCACCTGTGCTAAGCCGGACAGTTCATCAGCCTGCAGCTCATCAGCCTGCAGCTGTGCTCCCGAGGCTTGCAAAGACCTTGGGGGTTAACCCTGTACTCCCTGGCTAATCTGGAACAAGGGGCCATGGCTGATACCATTCCCTATCTCCTCGGGGTAGCTCCTGCCTTTTCCAATACAGCGGGGAGGGGAGAGGAACTGGGCAGGGGAAGGGGAGGATCTGTCCATGAGGGGGTGACCCCGGCGGTGGGTTCCACCATCAGATATTATTCCTGATGGTGGGTTGGGCAGCCTGACACAGGGCTGCTTGATTCCCCACTGACGGCCAGCTGAGGAAATCCTTGTGAAAAACCTATACAGTGCATAGGATTGTAGCCCTAATGGGGATTGTAGCCAATGGCCCAGTAGGTTAAGGGCGCCACCAGTCAAAAATGTTTAGGAACCACTGCCCTTTGCTGTTCTCACACCAGAGGCCAAATAAGACCACAAAGGTTTGCTCTCCCACAACGAGATCATTTCCTGTTTATCTCACTATCAATTGAAAACAACAACATAAATGTAACGATGAATGATTAAAACAGAAAACCAATTAACGACCAATCAGTCAAAACAACAACAGATTAGTGCCGTTCACCCAGGAATAACAATCCAAAATGAGGAACTGTTCACAGGGGAGTCTATGGAACTATGGAATATAATTTGGCTGTCATTTTTAATATGAATTAAAACCATGCTTGACACGCTACACATTTCTAGGCCTGTTTAAAAAAAAAATTGGCTGTTTCCTGGGAAAAGGGGAGATTTCCAGAGTAGACTGGAATTGTTTTAGAAGAGCGCTACACATACGATCACCTGATTCATTTTCTGGGGCCAGGAAAGGATGTGGTCAAGAGGGGTGTGGGAGTGGAAGGGGGCCGGACATCTACAGCCGGAGGGATGATGCAACCAGCAAAGAACTCAGGTGCTGCCTTTGAATCTTCTTTCCAAGGGATGTTAGCCAAGAAAAAGCATCAGCCTCCACAGGAGGCAAACTGAGAAAAATGCCCAGGGGCACACGTTAATGTGTTGGTCAGCAGTTCTCATTGTGTTTCACAATCATTGTGGATCACAACCTAATTTTGGTGGGTCACAAAACTGATATGGTAGTTCAGATTTATTTGCAAAGCCTGCAAATGGCTGTGAAGGGGAGGGGGAGGGGCCGCTTTACCCAGGAGCTCAGGCTCCTGCAACACTTACCATTTTGCACCCCCTCTAGGGACACCACCGGGCAATAGTCCTATGCAAGTAGGCACAGGAGTAAATCCTATCAAGAGCAGTGGGACTTACTTTTGAGTCATCACGCATGACTCAAAATTGCACATACCTTACACATTAGCTGGGGATGTGTTTTTTTTAAAAAAAATCTAATGTTCAATTTTTATGCATTTGCACAACAATGACTGCAACCCACTCAAAGAGCTTGGGATGAAATGAACTCTTCAAATGAATTCTAATTTGACTGTGTGTAGAAAGAAGTGGCAGGCGAAGAAAACATTCTAATGAAGCAAATGACGGTTGATTTTTGTGTTTGTTGCAGTCTTAATAGGCCATGGCTCTGCAGTGTGTGTTGCTCTGGGTTCATGAGGAACTCCTGCCCTTTGAAATTTCCCAGTACACTACCAGTCAAGAGGACTTGCGAAGCTGACAAAGGCATTCATCGGTAGGATTCCCAGATACAAACTGGGACAGAATGCTGATGATAACTGGGACAGAGCACAATGGACTGAAAGTCAAAAGGGAAGCATGCCATGTGAGGGTGGAGCAAGGGGAGGGGCTAGCAAAAGGCTCCTCCCTCACGTGACACTTAAAGGGAACACATCCCTTTAAAACTGTTGCCAGAATGAAGCACAGCCAGGAAGTAAGGAACTTTCAGGGGGAGTGCATGTGCCCCACAGTGAAGGTGGCACTAGCAAGAATGGGGTGGCATCTGGCAATGTGCCCATCTGGGCCAGTCCACCCTGGCAGATATATTTTCCTAGTGCTACTGTACATTGGCAGCATCTGCAATTGGTGCCTCCATTGCCTCAAGCACTACTCATCTTGCCTACTGTAGGTCGACACCAACTCCTTGTCCTTCCCTACAGTGCATGGATGGTTGAAGTCAACCCAGACTCCTGTGAAGTTCAGTGGGCTGGTCCCATCCAAAGTCATAAGAAAATCAGAAGAGCCTTGTCAGATTAGGCCAAGACCCATCTAGTCCAGCTTCCTGTATCTCACAGCGGGCCACCAGATCCTGACTCTGCATCCTGACTCTGGACTGAGCATATTCCTTCCTCTTATACCCAAAAAGAACCCCCGGCCTGTGGCCAGAGTTGCCCAGCTGGAACACTGTCCAAACTCTTTTTAAAGGCATCTAGGCCGGATGTCATCACCCCATCTTGTAGTAAGGAGTTCCACAGACTAATTACATACTGGGTAAAGAAATATTTTATTTTGTCTGTTCTGACTCTCCCAACCCTTAATTTTAGGGCGCAAACCTAAAATGAGTTAAGTGGCATAAATTAAGCCAGCAAAGTTTGGCCAGCATAAAGGACACCGTACAGTATGTTTGGACTACTCTCGGAGTCAGAGAGGCCAGCACACAGACGTGAGCCATCCTCCCTGACTCCGAGAGTAGTCCAAACAGGCTTTATGGTGCCCCTTGTGCTGGCCAAACTTTGCTGGCTTAGTTTACGCCGGCCTAACTCCAGTTTAGGATTGCACTCTTAGTGGATGTCCCCTGGTCCTGATGTTGTGTGAGAGGGAAAAGAGCATCCCTCTATCCACTCTACCCATCCCCTGCATAATTTTGTACATCTCAATCATGTCCCTACACAGGCACCTCTTTTCTAGACTGAAGAGTCCCAAAGTCTTTAACCTTTTGGGTACAGGTTTTTTTTTTTGGGGGGGGGGGGAACGGTGTGTGTGTGTGTGTGTGTGTGTGTGTGTGTGTGTGTAGCCTCTTATAAATAACCGGGCTCAGAATAGATGGTGACTGCTTCTTTTAAAATATCACCACATCTGCTATGTGTTTTTTTTTTTTTAAGTTTCCACATTTTTAAGTTTAGTGGATGTGCTGGAATATTTTCTGATCCCGCAATCTGTTTATGCACAGCAGTGAAAACGAAAAAGGTCATAGAAAGATTCTTAAGGAAGCTATTTTTTTCTTTCTAGAAGGTGGAAGAACCCACTGAATGAGTAAGGAATGATATTTAAAGTGACATCGAAAGCTCCACTCCACAGGATGGAGGATGTTACGCGAGTTCAACCCGTATCTTGCAGCAGCAAAACCTGAGCAGATGAAAAGCTTTGCCTGTTTGGGACTCCATTTTCTCTTGGTGTTGGACATGAGATGTTGGAAGAGACGTTTGAAGTCTCGGCAACTGCTTGTCTCTCAGGCACGATCTCTGTCCTTGCAGCGCATGCTGATGCTTGTCTGGGTTGATCAGGGGCCGGCCGATCGGGCGGGGAGTCCTGCCTTTGATCCAATGCAGTGATATTATCATCCTCTGTTCTGATACCAAAGAAGTAGCTTTGAAAAGAACACGATCAAAGCACAGGGATGAGTGGGCAGACTAGAACCTCACCTGTATCATACAACTGTCTTGACTGGTGCAGATGCACTGCAAAGGAACGTGCTATTTCCAGCCAGGGGCAGTGGCGTTCCTATAGGGAGGGCAAAACACGGTTTGCTAGATCCATCAGTATCTGGGGAGGTCCAGCAATGTCTTCTGCTGTCATAATGCCTTTGCCCCACCATGAGCCCAAACTGGATTAGGATTGGGCTGTAAGGCCCACATTGCAGGCACTGTTGCTGAAAGAGGGTGCACTACATGCTACATGATATTGGGCGGTGGGGAGCAATCAGATGTATGTGAAAACTGTGCTACCTACATCCACATAGGCAACTTGGCCTCCAATACATTTCCTTGGACCGATGTCAGCTATTTAGCTGGTATAAATCCAAGGAGACTCCCAGCACAACCTATGCATGTCTAATCAATGGCAGTAAGTTCCATTGTGTTCAATACACAGGAACGTCTGTATAGAATTGCAGCCTAAGATGCAGTTCAGGGCTGGGGGAGGAAAGAGGACTAGGATCTTGGTATGTAAATGGAGATTTACCCCTTCTCCCCCCATCTCTCTGCCACCAAGATCCTCCTTCTCTCACTCCAACCCTCCCCTGCCTTGCTCAGATTCTTCCCCAATCCTCCCCCAAACTGCCCTTGCCACTGCCCTACCTGGTCTGGCGAGGGGTCCGTGAGTTGCTGTTGCACGCATGGGGCCTCCATCCATTCGCTCTGGCAGCCCCAGTGTGCCAGCAGCAGTGTAGCTTTTGTACTGTTGAGATGGTGAGATCCACCACTGTAAAGATTCAGATACTGTAAGATTGGGCTGTAAAGCAGAGTCTCTCTACCCCCATCTTCTCTGTGGACTATGGAGACTACTGCAGTGATACAGATGGGTGTATCTGATACCAATCAAAGTCTAGATTGCCATGGCCAGTGAGTTTCCAATTTAGAGAGAGCAAAATGTGGCCGGAACAACAAATCCATGGAGGTCCGAGAAGGCCAGCTGAATTTTCTTTTTAATTTTTAGCCTTCTCCCAAGCAGGACGGATGGTGGTCAGTTGTACCTCTTGTGCAATAGAATTGCACATGAAGTGGGGCCACCACTGAGAAAGCCCTTTTGTGCACCCCCACTGCAACTCACAAAATGGCCTCCTACCACAATCTCAGATGAGGAAGGAGGTCCTTCAGATGCCTCGGTGCCAAGCTCTTTAGGGTCCACCACCCTGAACGGTGCCTGAAAAAAAACTGGCAACCAGTGTCAATAATACTCAGGCTTATCGTATTAAATGCACCAGCAGTCTTCCTCATTCACCAACTCATCTTGAATAAAGCAAACAGTTCTACACTGTCCTGATTGTTGTCATTAGAAAATAATATGAAGGGATTCCATTTCCGGATACATTCATCGTGGTCTGTTTCCCTTCCCAGACTCTCACCAGCGATAATTGTAACTAGATACAGCCTGTTATGTACCCAATTTTGATTAACCAATCCAAGGTATGTAGAGACTCCACACCGCTCAATCATCGATCTAGCAGCTGCTAATCAGCGCATTATCATCCTTTGCTCTTTGAACATTACAATCAATATCGTGTAGCAAAAAAGCAGCATCAGTATCTTGGCATCTTCTAACACATTTTTTAAAAGCCTAAAGTGCAAATCAATGCAATGGATACAGTATTTTAAATAAATTGCTACTGTATGATTTGGGACTTAGATGGACTTAAGTTCCATCTGCATCATGTACATTTTTGACAGCCGGACATTTGTAAACATGCAAGAGAAGACCTGCCTGAATGCTACCTACAGTACTTCAGCCTGAAATGTGCACAAAAATAATTTTCTGCTGCCCCCCTGTGGTACCGGGGATTTATAAAGTAGGTCTGTAGATTTTTAAAAATGATATTTACAGGTTGATTATCCCTTATCCAGGCTGCTTGGGATGGAAAGGTGTCCAGATTTCGGTTTATTCTGGATTTTGGAATAACTGCAGAAATATAATGAGAAATGCTTCCTTTTGCTCTTTTCATTGTTACTATTTGGGTATCTGCTGGTCTGTTTGACATTTTTCAACCCTGTCTATATAGGCACACACCACAGAGAACAGAACCTACAGCCTGTATGTGGGAATGAGCACAAGACCTTCTTTCTATAGGAAGTTAAAGAAAGTGTTGGACAAAGATATCTGAATTTTGGAATAGTCTGGATTTTGGATGTCTGGATAAGGGATAATCTACCTGTATTAAAACATACAAACATAGATTAATGGTAAGTACAGCAATCAACTGTATTTATCAATAGGATTTATCAACAGTATCAGTAGATATTATCTTTGCTGATAACCTTGATTTTGGTCTAAACATTAAGAGTGCAATCCTAACCTGGAGAGGCTGGCACAGTTAGGCCAGCAAAGTTTGGCCAACACAAGGGCCACCATAAAGAACGTTTGGACCACTCTTGGAGTCAGGGAGGATGGCGCATGTCTGTGTGTTGGCCTCTCTGACTCCGAGAGTGGTCCAAACGTACTTTAGGGTATACTTTGTGCTGGCCGAACTTTGCTGGCCTAACTGTGCCCACCTAACTCCCGGTTAGGATTGTGCCCTAACACTTATACACAATCAACATGTGCCTTGTAAGTAATTTTAACTTACTTTATCTTACTGGAATCAAGCAATTGGCACCACATTTTTACTATTGGTTGATTGGCGATCTAGACAAATTTTGCCACCCCAGGATGCATAGGCCATTGAGGAAGTTACCCATGAATAGGAGGACCTCAGCCACTGTACCAAGGAGAAGGAGCGCTGTGATGGGGTGGGGTGGGGGGCTTATTGAAAGAACAGAGGCAGAAATGTGCAGACCATATGTTGACATCTGTGGCAGTGAGTGAGAGCCCTATGCTCAAGGCAAGAAGAAGAGGAATCCAGTGGCGTCATGTGTGTGTGTGGGGGGGGGTGCGGACCACACCAGGTTATCCAATTGGGGGGAGGGGCGACGCACCACTTCTGGCCAAAATGGTAAAATCTTGGTATTTTCAAATAATATCACATTCTGTATCATTCCATGTGGAATTTAATGCAGAATGCAATGAAACAAACCACGGTGAGATATCTGTATTCTATCAAAAGTTATGGCTAATTAACCAGGAAAATGAAAACTCAACTGCTTTATGTAACAAAAGGTGAATTTCCTTAACTCAAAACTGACCAATGGGACTGATTATTCTGAGAGCCAATGAAGTGTTGTTATGACACAGCAAGTAACCAATAAGGAGTTAGTTCCCATTTACATGTATCAGAGCTAATATTATAACTCTTATTCAGTTGTGTGTCATGAAGTTGGCCACTTTTTGGTTTGGCTTGGTTTGGTTACTGATTTGTTGGGTTACCTGTCCTGTTATATATTCAAATAATTAGTGAGTGTGTGTGTGTGGGGGGGGGGGGTTACACCAGTTCTAGTGATGCCAGTGCCTTTCAGCTGTGCATATGATATTATAATTAATTCAGTATGGTCTGGCACAGGAAGAGGGCCACGTCACATCTGCAGGACATTTGCAGCACACTGATGCGCCACAGCACGCCAGCTGAATATTGCTGTACTGCACAATGTCTACTTTGGACTGTAGAGTGCCATATGCACTGAGGGTGTTCTCATGGCAGGAGTAAACACAAAGGTTGACCCGTCAAAGTCAAACCATGATCATAAACATTGTTTGCACATTCTGCAAAGTTTCCTTCCAGAGTTTGCTGCCAGTTCTACAGGTCTGCATTGTCGAAACAACGCACATGGAATCACATAGTAATTGGCTACTGTGGGAGTAGGCTTAGAATGAAGCATGTGGCAAAGGAATTGCAGGACTGTATGGTTAGAATAACTTAATCTAGGACTTTACAAAGATCATACAGCATTTCAGAGCTACTGAAACTCTCTGTGATAATGTAGACAAGCTGTGTTTGCTTTTGCCCTGTGGCATGTTTTGCACAACTTTTGTCATTCGAACTAACAAGTACATCTTGTACAAGTCCACACTGTCTTTGGGGGGGGGGAACCCTAGAAAGTTGGCATCATTTCTCATTGTAGTCTGTTAATTTTCACAGGCAAATTCCAACCAGAGCAGGCTCTGACCATGCCTGGGGCAGGGCGGGGCAGTGACCAAACACATCATTGTGCCCTCCGCGCAGCCTCGCCCAGAGGCGGAGGAAGGGTGTAGACTGGGGTGGCGCGAGCCATGGGCGCCAGCAGCAGCAGGGTGCCATTGCGTGGAGTCCGCAGAGTAACCCGTGCACTCTCTGGCCCACCCACCCTCCCTCGTGTCCGTCCGCTCCAAAATGGAGCTGTTCTGGGTGAAGGGAGGCATGGCTGGGCGACGCACGGGGGCGAGGTGATGTGCTGGGGGCACGGTTTCATCGCCCTGCCATGGGCGCACTCAGGGCTCTGTTCGTCCCTGGCCTCACCACGTCCCCTGCTTCCATAATCGCTCCATTTTGGAGTGCAATGGAGGCAGGGGCAAGCAGGTGGGCCTACCTCCATGCCACTTTCTTCCCTGGCATGCCCAGCTCCGTCGGCAGCACCCATGGCAGGTGCAACACCTTGCCGAATGGGCACGAAGCCTCTGCCTGGAAGTGATCAGTAGTGATTTTCTACTCACCCATAGGTTTCTAGGAAGTTGTCCAATGTGACAAATACAGATCCACAATAGATGCAAATCTGGGACCTGCAAACCTGTGGATGGACCCACCACCGACTGCCCAGGCACAACCAGAACCTTGTTCCAGTCCCTTCTGGGAGGCTTTCTGAGGCCTGCAGAGGCCTCGTGCGACAAATAGGTCTCATGTGACTGCTTGTGGCCTCTGCAGGCCTCAGAATGTCAACAGGAGCAGTTTAAAGGTAATTCCCAGTTTGGGGCAACCTTCCAGGCGGACGCGCCTGTGTGCCTCAGAAAGCCCGTGGACATGACTGGAGCTCAGTTGTGGTCACATTTAGAGGGTGCTGGTAACCTGACTCAGTGGATCTGAATATCCGTAGATAATGAACACCATCCTGTATTGTCATAAACTGTAGTATTAATACTGATTTCCTGGTTTATAATGTAGTCCTAGTATAAATGCAGAAACACAGTCAGCATAGCACTGTCCCATTGGGCAGATTGTGCCTGGGAGATCAGTGCATTGGTACACACTGTATCCTAACCCCCTTCCCAGACCCAATCCACCCGCCTGGATCAACCTGGACATGCGCCAGCGATATTGCTGGCACAGGTTTGAGTTGACCCATAGCAGCTGCTGGGGCTTACCTCGGGACAAGGGGACAAATATCTCCTTACCCCAAGGAGACATCTAGCAACCAAAGCCTATTCAACTTTCCAGCACCAATGCAAGGTAATGTTCCCTTACATCAAGGAGGCCTCCGGAACTGCCCCCACCACTTAAAGCAGTGAACACCTCACTGGCGCTGCTACGTCAGTGCTGGAAAATTGTGGCTAGGATTGGGCCCTGTCTCTATTTTCTGCTGGCCCCACTTTGAGGAGTCACCTCTGGGAGAGTCACTGCCAACATGCCGTGTAGACACCCTGACCTAAATGGATCAACAGTCTGGTCCAATAATATACATTCATATCTAGTTGAATCTAGGAGCTCTTTATCCAGCTTGCTCCCTTTTCCACTACTGGTCCTTGACTTTTATAGCCTCGTCTCCAAAAACATGCCCCTGAGGTCAGTAAGGTTTGTTCAGGTTCAGTACAGCAGCTTTATTGCTTTTCCCAATATTGAAATGAGCTGTTTGTCACGGATGGGGTTCCCTGTTGCTTCAGTTGAGAGTCCAGTAATGAACACGTTCGCCAAACAAAAATGAGGTACAGTGTCACTGCCACTCAAGGGCAGTCCAAAGGAACTGAGGGTGTAATCCTCACAACTGACAGAGCAGTGTCAATGGGGCATGTGCTGCATCCAGCAGTTGGGTGGGGCAGTCATGTCCCTGGCCCACAGGCTACCCCAGGGCTAGGAAGCATATTGCCACTCTCCCAGCGCCTGCCACCCCCCAATCACCTTAAGCTCCCGGACTCTTGCACCAGGTCCCATTGTGTACCAAAAGCATTCTGAAAGCTTAAGAATGCTTTGAAACGATACTTTCAGTTTTCCGATGAAAACCGGAAGTATTATTTACAGGTGTTCTGAAGTCTTCGAGAATGCTTTTGGCATGCTGCACAAAGCTTGCAGGGAGCATTGCCTGGGGAAATTGCCTCCCCAGCATAATGGTGGGGGGGGGCAGTCATGGAGGCCTCCTCAATGTAACGGGAGTGTTTGTCCCCTTACCTCAGAGCTGCATTGCCCTTACCCTGGGGCTGGCAAGTTTGTTAGGAGTGTGCCCTCAATTGTGTAATCACCAGTTCACCATCCAGAAACCAATTCAGCAGTGGCGTGGCCAGCATGTGCACCCCTAGGGAAGGTGTCACCATACCACGCAACACCCCCATACTTAGTACGCCAATCATTCAGCGACAGTCCAGGCCCCTGGTGCCTGGCATGCAAGCACAAAGCACGGTACCCGGAAGTGGTTTGGCAGCGATGCGATGACATCATCCCGTAACCGTGCCATTGCTGAATTACTTCCAGGGGTATGATTTGCAGGGCCCTTCTGTTGCCAAGCATGGCATGAACCCCCACTTGGTGGGAGCTTTGGTGATACAGTTGTCACCCCCCCAAGGTTCAGCACCCCAGGGCAGATCACCCCCCTGCCCCCACTTGTCATGCTACTTAAATTCAGAGTTATGTTTTTTTTTTCTGTCATGAACAAATATCAAAGATAAATACTTGTATACGAGCTGTACACCTTATACGAAGCATAAAAACTGTATCCTTGTATACAATTCATCACTTCAGTTGCATTCTGACTTCCCTTAGCTCCACGGGGTCTGCAGGTTAATTCATCCAACACTCTTTAACTGCAGAAAAATTAGAGCTGTTGCTCTTGGTGACCTTCTGTCCATCACATTCTGCAATAAGCATTCAATTTGAGACTGACTCAGGGACATTTGCTTGGCTTCTGCTATTTTTAGGAGTGAACGGAGGAATTGTTGTGCATCCAAGAGGGTGAGAGAGACAGGGGGATACCTTGTATTGGTTTCGACTTAATTTTGGTGGCATAAAAAATAAACAAGCTGTGAAGAAGCAAAGATCTAGAATTATACTGATGCTTTTAATATTTAGCACAATTCAAACAGTTAATTACTCATATTCTTGGGCTATGATTTTTTTAAAAAATTCACCATTAATATGCTGTAAATAACAATGTAATGCCCTGAATTGTTTATGATTAACATTTATCCTACAGGATAAGTTTGCCCCCCCCCCGAATCCTTGACAGTTTTTCCAACGAGTGATCCACCTTGCCTTTTTTTTAATTGTTCACATTTGTCTTCCCAACACTGTGGCCTTGTACATTTGTCAAGAACCCACTACTTTTGTGTCCCTTATTTGCTATGTTATGATCATCTTAAGATCTCTCTTTTAAATCATAAGAACTACATTCGCTTTGGTGTCTTCCCAGAAGAGAATATAATTTTTCCCACTTCCTGCTGAATGTGGGCATGGGGCAGAACACAACCATGGTTGATGGCCCAGATCCCCCAATATGGGAACTACTAAAGGTTGAAGGGAAGAGAATGATTGGAACCAGATCACAGTAGTCCCCTGCACTGGCATTGCTAGGGGGGTGACACCAAAGGAGAGAAACCAGAAATTTCCTGACCTGGCCAAACAGGAGGGTAGGAGACCTGGGCTTCGCATTGGGAAGCCTGGTAGACCTAGACTCTGGAGATGTTTCTGGCTGTTGCCACCCTCCCGCACCCAGAGCCGTTCCCAGCTCAGACAGTGCCTGGGGGCAGGGCAAAGTCACCATGCCCAAGCAGTGGTTCCAAAACATTTGAGCACTTGTACCCACTCTTTTAATGGGATGTGGGGCTCTGTGGGTTAAACCGCTGCTGCTGGGCTTTCTGACCGGAAGGTTAGCAGTTCGAGACCACGCAACCGAGTGAGCTCCCGTTGCTTGTCCATGTCCTGCCAATCTAGCAGTTCAAAAGCATCTAAACATGTGAGTAGATAAATAGGTACCACTTCGGTGGGAAGGTAACGGTGTTCCATGCGCTACGGCGTAGAGTCATGCCAGCCACATGACCACAGAAGCTTATCCTAGGACAAACGCCGGCTCTTCAGCTTGGAAATGAAGATGAGCACCGTCCCCTACAGTTGGTCACGACTCGACCATTCGGTCATGGGGAAACCTTTACCTTTTTTTACCCACTTTTTAGAACAACGCTCTTTTGGGACTCACCTAGATTTATGAGACTGAAAAAAAAGGAGTTCTAGGAAAAAAAATATTTGTATTTACAAGTAATAATATTTTATTTTTGTATGTATTTACCAAAACCCCATATCCATTTATCGTAATGAGGCAGCACAAATGAACTGTAATGAATGTTCTTCTTTTCTCATTTCTCCCCTCCAAAAAAAAAAAATTCCATCACAGTTTACAATCCATGCAACCTCCTGGTTTTAGGCTACTTCAGAATGCCTGATACAAGGGAGTGGCAACAGGATACAGGCATCTTGTGTTCTGGTGTGCTTCCTGAGGCATGTGGTGGGCCACAGGGAGATACAGGAAGCTGGACTAGATGGGCCTTTGGCCTGATCCAGTAGGGTTTTTCTTATATTCTTATGCTCTTCATTTTACAGATCTTCCTATATTTACACACACCTGCAAATTGAAGGAGTTGAGCTCTTTGCAAGACAATTAGAAGCGATCTTGCAAACTGCAGGAGCTGAGCTCTTTGTGGTGCAATTAGCAGCTATCTGATTTCTGAATAGCATCCGGGCTTGGGGTTGATATTTATCTGATATTTCCATCACCCATGTTTTCATTGCTCTGCTCGGTGTTATGCAACCCAACAAAAATCAGGTTGCAACCCAACCAATGGTGAGTCATGACCCACCATTTGGGAACCAGCCGTTTCTAATGGAAATGAGAGGCATAGGATTGCGTTCTGTTATGCCCTACATTTGAGAAACGGGATCACCTTTCAGCCACAGTGGTGCAAATTGTGACTCGTGCCCCTGCGTTTTAAGCTGACTCCTCGCATTTGGCTGTCAGAAACCGTCTCGTGCCTAAGTATTGACATACTCCAGAATAATGTAAAGCAGCTTAGAGCCACCGATTATCAAGGCTGATGCTATCTCAGAGGGCATGATATCTGAAAGACAGACATGTGAAGGGCCTAAGAGGACTCTGTGTGATAAAAAATGTAAAAGGCAAGACACAGACGAACGATCTTAAGGATTTTTTAAAAAGCTACTGAGAGGTAGGAAATATGAATTGAACAGTGACATGAGTTACAACTGTGAAGTCAAAGTGAGCAGGGGGAAATCTGTAAAGGCTCCGATGTGTTTGTGCCGCCAGGATAAAATTACGGCAGTTGAACCCTCGTGCTTTGGCCATCAGCAAATGTACTGTGAAAAAAGAACAATGAAACGCTAGCAATGCGACCGTACATCTCTTGCGCCAAGCAGATTCCACCCTGTCTGAGGCAAAAGAGGAGACATCACGGAGCTCACCCACATTGATTCATTTAGTTAAATGGAAAAGTGTTGGACTGTGAAGCAACACGGCAGACAATTTCAGTGGCTGTCACCGTATATTAGAGAGACATTTACAAATTTGACAAAAACGAATATACTTGCATTCAGGTCAGCCATAACTCACAGGCAGACAAGTCAGTTACGAGGATTTTGAATGACAGTTTGCGCTGCTGTGCCGAAAACGAAAACCAGACGGTCGAGGAACAGCCAGACACTTTTTCCGCTTTTTGAACGGAATTGCTGTCCCCTTCCCCCCCCCATTACTTTAGCTATTTAACGCTAAGAGGTCTCTCTGTCTCTGGACTGGCCCATTCATGAGGCCCACTGAAGCAGACTGACCTGAGGAGAGCGGGGGAGGGGGCAAAATCTCTGGGGCCTGGGCTTCCAAGGGGCCTGGGCCATGACAACACAAACTATATCAGTAGTTCTGTTTTTAGAACTGGAACCCACTTTTAAGTCTGTCTGGGACTCACCAGAAGTTATGACATGGCCAGAAATGCCATAGTGACACTAGAGCCTTCTGCTTTCCTGAGAATGCAGCAATCAATTGGCTTATTTCTTAGGCCCAAATCCTAACCAACTTCCCAGCATTGATATAGCTGTGCCAATGGGGCATGTGCTGCATCCTGCAGTTGGGGGGTAGTCATGGATTCCTCCTCAAGGTAAGGGAATGTTTGTTCCCTTACCTCAGAGCTGCATTGCCCTTAGCCTGGGGCTAGAAAGTTGGTTAGGATTTACGCCATTAGCCATTTTCCAGTAGCAAAGTGAATCAGAAAGGGGAAAAACAGCCTATTTCCAACCTTGACACAAGCAAAACAACCACGCAGCCCTCCCCCTTTCCAGCAGCCCATCTTCCCGTATTTTCCATATGGATGCTCTAGGTGCTTCACAACCCACCTGAAATTGGTTCAAGGCCCCACTGGTGGGTCCCGACCCACAGTTTGGGAACCACCAGACTATATAGGACAAAACAGGCTTATTACAAAATAAATTTGAGCACCTCCATTTCAGCCTATCCAGGGTTGTGTTTCCACGGCAGCATTAATCCACATTCACTGCACTTCTAGTACCTCAATGCATTCTGGAGACTGTAAGGGTGGCTCTTAAGAAGCTCTCCAGTTCCTTCACAGTCCCCTCAGAATGCATTGGGGGATGGGGAGTTGCACTGACAGTGAATTAAAACTGTAGTGGAAATGCAGCCCACGTCTTCACCATGAGCACCAACACACATTACTATCATTCAAACATGGAGATGCTCAGGCATTGGATTAGTGGGTGGGGAGTGTCTATCTCTGTCCTCTACTTGTCTCCACCACTCCTTACTGGATTGGAAAACAAGGGAGGAACAAAGAATTTTTGGGTCCCTATGCTGCATAATTGTCTGTCTTCATGCTGTGGTCATCTCTGGTTGGATTCCTATGATGGACTCTTCATAGGGCTGCCTTGGAAGTCAGTCTGGGGACATCAGTTGGACTAAAATACAGCTGCCAGTGATTTGCCTGGAGCTAGAATACTCAATTCTACGGTCTGCTGGTCTTGAATCAACTTCACTGGTTACCAGTTCCTTTCCAGCTTCGGTTCAAAGCATTGCTTTTGACCTTGAAAGTCTTAGACAGCCTGGTCATGGATTGCCTCCAGAGCTTCCTGCTCCCCTACAAACCTGCCCGAGAATGTTCCAGAACTGTGGAGGGAAGGCCATTTGGCCTTAGCATGACCAGTTTTTGGAGATACCTAATTCCTACAAGTCCCAACATCATTCTTTGTGGTTCTGGCTGAAAGCAATTACACCTGCCGATTTTTGAATTCGTTTGGAGGGTTTTTCTTTGCTACTGCTGATCAGAATGTGCTTGAGTTGGCAGCTTGTCAGGTAAACAGAATGTTTCAGGATACGTTCCTAAGCAGAAAAGCCTTTTTGGTCCCATTAATCCTATTTTTGTAAAAGAAAGAAAAACTAAATCCACCTTTCAAATGCTCATGTCAAAAAGAACACAAAAAGAAAACAGTGATGTAGTCTGTGCAAATATCTCAACGGAAAAGCACTCGAACGTCAAATATGTAGCTCTTGTTCATTTTCTTGTGTGCTGTTTCTCAAACTGTGGGTCGTGTTTCTCAAACTTGGTGGATCATGACCTGAGGTCAGGTGGGTCATGGAAAGCTGGGAGCCACCATATTGGAAGCTGCATACCGGTTGTGAAGCATTTACAGTTTGAATTTTCAAGTGAGGGTTTTAATAAGAATATATATATATATATTTAGTTCAGTGTCTTTACATAATATTTTTTCCTCATCTTGCTTTCTGTCAGGGCTGTTTCGTGGTTGTGCAGTTGCTGCAGCCCAAGAATGCCAGTTTGCATTTCAGGAGTGTCATTTGATGACATCACAGTGATGGCACTTCCTGTATGACGAGGTCACTCCTGGCCATGACATCACTTCCAAGTTCATGCTATCATTTCCAGTGGGTCCTGACATGAGTGCCATTCTAAAACGTAGGCCCTGGTCCTGGTCTGTTGCTTTGGTCCTTTGCTTCTGGAGATGTTATCAGTTCCAGACTGACAAGACTGCTGTTCCCCGAAGAACTGTGTCCAGGTCAAATGTGTCCCTGTCATCAACATTCCTGGATCTTTGCTCCCCTGTTCTGCATCCCAGACACTTGAATCTCAGTATATTTTTATTTTTATTAGGTATAGTTTTTTATTCTTTATTTTTAAAGCACAAAGGTAGGGTTAGGGCTGGGACAAGAGGCTGAGCACATACAACATGGGGTTTGTTGACCAGTTATAGTTTGTCATTTGCCCAGTTATAGTGGGACACAAATAACCCAGTATTCACAAATAGCGCCAGTTTCATGCAGCCCCATAGGGCTGTCTGGGGATTACCCCAGGGGAAAATATCCACTTACTCTGAGTTGACCTCCAGCTGCCTCCTACACTGTGCTGGATACAGCTCAGGCCTGCCTGTTCCAGCGCAGAAGTGGAGTGGGCTGCAGTGGTGTCATCTACTCTCTCGCAAGCCGGAACGCTGGGCGGGACTTGAGTGATTGACAGGCCGTCGTTTGACTTCCGGTTTCTTCGCGCGCCCCGCGCGGCTTTCCCTCGCCTCGGAGGGGGCGCCTGCTCGCCCAGGCACCCGGCGCGCCCCCCACCCATCCCCCCTGGCGAGCAGGCGCT
>JAJKFI010011864.1:3769232-3784180 GCA_029204185.1 Lerista edwardsae
GAGTAGATGACACCACTGGTGGGCTGCCTGTCAAATACATCACTGGTATTCAAAGCTGCTCCAGGAGAAGGACCCAGTTCACACTCCCCCTTGTGTTTGTGGTGACATAGGGCAGCCCTCAGAGCATCCAAGGCTATTTCGATGCCAGAAAGCAAGGGGTTAAGATCATCAGTCTCATCTAAGAGCAGTAAGAGAGGTGCAGTCGCCATCTGCTCAGGTACACCACCCAAGAAGGGAATGCTTTCAACTGATCAATAGGTATTGCGAATCTCAGATCCAAAACATTTTTTATGAAAGGCTCATAGGACATCTGGGATCTCTCTCTCTCTCTCTCTCTCTCTCTCTCTCTCTCTCTCTCTCTCTCTCTCTCTCTCTCTCTCTCAATGGGACATTAATAGCCTCCTAGACCAACAGTAATTTCCTTCTGCTATATGTCCATATCCCCAGGCCACAGTACCTGAAATTCATCCAACGTAGACTGGACCAGATGGTGTCCTTGAAGCATCCGTAGCTTGAATTGTTTTCTGTGACTCACAGCAGCTCAAGGGTGAAAGGTTTACATTGAAGGATCAGCATAGCAAAAAAGGGCTAAAAAGGGGTTAAAAAACAACAACACCTGCGTGTTGCCATTGCTGCCCTGAATGGCTTGGACAGCAAGTGGGAGGGGGCGCTTATATGGCGCATTGAGGAGCCTGCAGTACTTACTGTTTTGCCCCCTCCAGTAACACTACTGAGTGGGGACATGATGGAGACTTGTCGGATCTCACGGTTGAGGTTCCACAGAGTCAAGCAGCAATCATCTATGCCTGCTGTCTAACATTGACCCACCACTGCCAAACAAAGCCTCCAAGTTCCCATCCATCTTATCCAAGTTCAGAAGGACTTCAGGTCTATCACATCATATGCTGCTGAGAGAGGTCCAGAAGGATGAGCAGAATCTGTGTTCAGTCTCTCACCAAGCCTGTGGCGTAGCTAGAGGGGGGGTCAAACCATTATGTATAGCACCACAAAGTGCTGTGTATCTGACCCCTTCCCCTCACCGCCAGAGCCATACTGCCAGAGGGACACACAGACACCTCCTCTGCGTTGCTCTGGCTGCCCGGGATGGCTCTGGCAGTGAAAGGTGTGCATTGTGGTACCCCAAAATACTAATGCATGACATAGTGCATTGTGGTACCGAAAATGCTTTGTGTTTTAACCCCCCTCTAGTTACGCACAGAGCCAAGCCTTTGTAAGTTCACTCACCCTGCCTGGATTGTGAGAAGAGGGGGGCTTTCATCAGCGATGTGCGTGCCTCCCTGGGGCCTTTCAGCAGACCACAGAGGCAGCTCCAGTAGCCAGCCAGCCATGGATGGCCTGAAGCCAGCCTGGTCTTGACACTATCCCTGACCATCTCGATAAATCTCAGTCTGAGGTCAATTGCTGCCAGAAAATAATTACCTCCAGGATAAATTAATGTCTGGTGTCACCACTGTTGTATCTGGTACTGAAAAGACTCCCCACTCCCTTCAGAGCTTTCTGGCCATTTTCATCCAGAAAGGATTCTGCGGATACTTATTAACACACGGTCATCCTTAATATTGCATACTTTGGGGCATATGTTTATTACCAAAGAAAGTCAGGGCATTTCCCTGGTTTCGTTTTGCCAACACGGCACTGCGATGACACATAGGAATGCCTGGATGATCATGGTGGCAATGTTGCTTTTAAAAACAAAACAAAACAAAACAACACTTCCCAATAAAAAGAAAAATCTCCCTTCAAAATCCACTACAGAGATTAACTGAGTGGGTGGAAAGATACTGACTTGGATAAGCTCCTTAATCAATGCCGCCGAGTATCCATCACACGCATCACTTCAGTACTTTCCACAACCTTCTTGTATCTCAAGATGCAGGATAGCCAGACAGCAATTGATAAAATGCCATCTTGGGGAGAAAAAAATCGCTCCTGCCAAATCACTCACTCTAACATGGGTAAAGTTTATTCAGTTAGAAACAGATGGTCGAGCCTTACTTGGTGAGTTTGAAAAATAAACCCACTGAAGTTCTGGCAGACAGGAAAGGTATCCTGGTTTCAAACTGGGAGAATTTCAAGGGGGACAACTCTTCACATTTGCCATTAATTGGTAGAATGGCTTTTGGGGATATTCCTTGACTGCATTAGTTCCCCATCAGGGCACCATGGTGAACTAACCGGGGAGCTGTGGGATGTCACCGTTGGCCTTCTGGAACTCCTGGGTGCCACCATCTTGGATTATGCAAGACCTCCCTAATGCATACACCTTTATTTCAACTCTGCTCTAGACTGGAACCAACTCAGGGCACAAAAGGCAGAGGGAGTTTAGGCTGGCCTCAGACTATTGCAAACATGCCGCAAAGCATGTTTGCGCCACTGCAGAGCAGACTAGGCTGGCACAAGGATGAGCGCTGGCCTGTCTGCACATATAGGAGAGACTGGAGCCTCCGCGCGGCAAGGGAGCATGCGCTCCCTTGCCGTAGGGGAGGCTCCAGCCTCCCCTATGGGCTCCTCGGATCTGCACCTGCTAAACAGCAGGCATAGATCCGAGGAGACCCCAAGGCCCAAATTGGGGCTGCGCGGCCTCCCAAACAGGTCTAAGGTTCGGCCATATGACCGAATCCTGAACCCACCTATGTCCCGCCCACCTCCCGCACTCCTCCCGCCAATCCCTGAGCCACCCCGTCGTGGCGCCTCCCTCCCTCTGATCTAAACCCCTGGAGAATGCCTGCCCTGTTGCTATGGTAAGAGAAGCTTTTTTTTTTTAACTGACTGCTA
The DNA here is from genome assembly GCA_029204185.1 of Lerista edwardsae. NCBI lineage: Eukaryota > Metazoa > Chordata > Lepidosauria > Squamata > Scincidae > Lerista > Lerista edwardsae. The sequence goes on from JAJKFI010011864.1 coordinate 3,772,029, forward strand.
ATTAAAGGGATGTGTTTAAGTTAAAGGGCCCTTCTGTTCTGCAGTGCCTTTGCACTGAGTCAAATCAGTGGATGGGAAAACCATGGATGAGAAGGTTGTACCTGTACATGAAATGAAAGAAAAGCACGATAAGTTTTCCGATACCACCCTAATCAAAAAGGCATTCTTGACCCTCTGTCTTTCACCGACAAGTTTCAAGACTCAAAATTTCCTGTTGACTTTGAAAAGATCACTGCAGTACCTTCATCTTTATTAACGATTGCAAAAAACACGTCCTGTTATGCGTCTTTGCTGCTTGCAAAGAAAAGAATGTATCTGTTTTATAAGTTGGAAATAGCGTGAAAGCATCCATTACCCACAAACGGTAACAAAATAACGCAACGTGTCTAGGCATCAAAGTGCCACAAAACAGGCTATCACATTGATTTGCTGCCTAATGTGCACTTAGAATACAGGAGATAATTGCACGCCACGATCTTCACTTTACCAAAACGTAAGATGTGGGGTTGCTGAAAACGCATCTCATTTCTTTTTGTCAGTCCCACTCTAACCTTTTCGAGAAATGCCTGTTACATTATGTCTAATAACATACCAAGAAGATTGAATGGGAGTTATCCCCCCCCCCTTACCCAAAAATTACACATTGGAAAGTTAAGGCGCAAGAATGTTGCTTAGTAAATGGGAACCTCAAGCATGCACTTAATATCAATTAAGATTTTGTCTTGTAGGTGCCAGAGACCCAGCTTCGAAAACTGATGGGTTTTCCGGATAAGGATCAAAAGAAGAAAGATCTGCATTGATGTAAATGTTCATTAGACCACACACGCACATGCACACACGCACACACAAAGACCATTAGCGCAACTACTTAGTGGGATCTATTTTGGAAATAACATTCATTCATTCATTCATTCATTCATTCATCCTTCACACATTCAAGATGCTTAACTGCTAGCTGGGAAGAGATGTTGTCAACACATATTCCATTTCCATCGACAGGCTGGGCGAATATGTACAGTTTTGTTTTGGCAGGGGAAATGTCCCTGCCCTGATTAAGAACGGGCCACTCAAAATGTGGCCAATATTAACGCGGAGAAAAATTACAGGTCTTCACAAACGCAGGCTTTTTTTTTTTTCTCCAAAAGCTTGTGGGAATATCAACATGATTCTTGGTTTTTGCTTTGTGGTGAATATTCATGTGATTATTTTTTTGTGGTTGCAAGAGTGATAATAATACTACTCAGCATTTGTACAGCACATTTCAAGTGTTCAAAGCACTTCATATACATTATCGCAGCAATCCTTACGGGAGTGCTGTAATTTAGGCCACTGTTATTATCGCTACATTGCCGAGGTTGGGGTGGGTGGAGGCTGATAGGATTGTGGTTTGCCTACAGCTACCGAGTGAGTCACGGTGCAAGGGAGATTTGAACCAGAGGTTTGTCAGCTGTTGCACCAGGTTTCTTGGAGAAATGGGAATATGTCGTGTTCTATAGAGAGTGAATGCCTTTTACTTGCACCGTGTCTGATCCGGGGAGGGGGGGAAACCTGCTGCTCCAGGGCTGTCAGGCTCAATGAAGGGTAATGGCTGCCAGGCAAATGGTGCCGCTCTCTCTGTGCAGGTCTGGAGCTATAGGCCTCAAGCAGGCTATAGGGGAAGGGAGTTGCATTATCCTTCTCCCCACCTGTGGCTTCCTGGAGACTCACAGGCCAGCCAGCGTCCTCACAGCCAGTCTCCTTACTGCCACTGACCTTCATCCCTGGCCTGCCTCTGTCTTATAAAGGGTTTGCCGGCCCCCTATGGACCCACCCCTTCCTCCCTCCCGGGTGCGACAAGGTCAATCACAGGATCCTGGCCTCCTTCTACCCCTTGCTTCCTTGGTGTCCCTATTCTTCCTTGTACTCCACCCACAATGCTCCTGTCCTCCAGAGCTGGAGGCCGGGGGGAGCAGCCTGCTTGCATCCTTCCAGTCTGCTGGTTCGGTGCCCATGTAAAAAGGGGTGGGCCTTCAGACCCCTCTACCAGTAGAAGCCGCACCAGCAAGCGCACCCAGGTCCTGGCAGATGCCCGCTACTGCCAAAACTGTGGCTGTTGCAGTATCTTCCTCGCCGGGACTTGGACACACCGATAGGACAGTGTTTCCCAAACTGGTGGGTCGTGACCCACCAGGGAAACTGGAAAAGGGTGATTCCCCTTTAAGGGGAGTGGCCCAGAAATCAGCAGCAGCACAATCTCCACGATCATGCTGATGATGATCTGGGCGGGTTCTTTAAAGCTTACCTGGGTGTTGCTAGGGCTCTCTGGAGGGTCCAGTGAGTCTCTGACCGCCCCCACCCTCTGCAGCCCTCCTGGCAGCTCCAAACTGCTGGGGGGAAAAAAGCCACTTCCGATTTCACGACAAAAGGAGATCTAAGATCTTATCATAAATGGGTGGTCCCATTTTGGCCATGTTAGTTTAGCATGGAGGGCAGGACTTCAGAAATAGAGAGACCCACAAGGAGAAACAAGTTGCTCCAGTTTCAGTAGGTGCAGCCTCCAGCCTTGCCCTACAAGGTTATTACACTCAGAGCACAATCCTAACCTGGAGTTAGGCCTGCACAGTTTGGCCAGCAAAGTTTGGCCGGCACCAGGGCCACCATCAAGTGCATTTGGACCACTCTCGGGAGTCAGAGACCAGCACACAGACGTGCGCCATCCTCCCTGACTCCAATAGTGGTCTGAACTTGCTTGCCGGGGCCCCGGGTGCCGCCCAAACTTTGCTGGCCTAACTGTGCCGGCATAACTCCAGGTTAGGATTGCACCCTAAGTCAAACACATTTTCAACAAAAGATAAAGTCCTTTTTTTCAGAACTTTGCTTTAAATCCACAGTGTAAGTATGTGCTGACTCCCCTTCGAGTTAATTGAATGTCAACTGCAACTCCATTGCAAGTCCACTGCAGGACGCTAGATCAACTCCTGGTGTCAGTGTATGTTTCACGATGGCATATAAGATGAATGAATTAGTGGCTGAGATGCTCGACTTGGGCTCAGATGACAGAATGGGCTGGAATGAGCATCAAGCCAGTGTGGCATTAATTAAATTGCTTCACTGATTGTGAGCTTCAGTTTTCGTACGGAGACGGTCAGGATAGCAAACTTCACAATCTGACAGCCAAGCTTTGTGGATCAAAATTCACCAGCTATTGTTTGGTGAGGGGAAAAAAAAAACAAAACCTAGCTGGATCCGGAGTGACAGGCAGGCATCAGAATGGACTTTGATCCAGATCCACATGACTTCAGCGATTTCTCTTGGGCCTTTTAAAATGAAGAACCGCTCTGCTGCCTGGCTGGAAGATATGTGGAAGTCATCGTGAGATGTCAGATTAATACCTTCAAACTCTGTCATGAAAAGCAAAGAGCTTAACCCACAAGTAATGTGGCCAGATTCAGACTATAACACAAAATTCAAGGGAACATCTCTCACGACTCTGCCTATGATGAGGAAAGCCGGATTGTGGGCTGCCCAGGGGGAATTTTGGACCAGCTTATCCCAGGCATGGAAATGACTGGACCATCTGATGAAAAACTGACAGCCAACTCGGAAAAAGGTGTCAACATGTCCAGACAACGTTATGCTTCTCGACCGATGTGTCTGGGCCAAATGCATGCAAAGCGGAATACCGTCCAAGCACAGGAGAACATGTGTGCTCTACCTTGTTCAGGACTGACTCAGAGCACAATCCTATACTGGTGTTGTGCCGGTACTGCACTCTTGCGCCAGTCCAGCACTGTCGCAAATGTGCCATCAAGTGCGTCTGTGCCAGCGCGTTGGGCGCTGGACTGGCGCAAGAGCGCAGTGCTGACAGCTGTGCCAGCCGCGCACCGGTCGAGCGCCGGCGGCGCTTGATTGGCGCAGGACCTCGCAGAGGGTGTTTCTGAGGTGTGCCGGGGGCATAACAGGGCGGCGCAGTGGGCCCCAATCCAAGATGGGATCCAATAGGATTGGGCAGTAGGTCATCTCCACTTGGGGGACGACATCATTTCATTTCTAATATGGACTCTAGAGAATGGCTGAACACGAATAGTGACTATTGATATGCATGGGATGGTGCAGATGTTAGCCAGAAGTCAATGGAGTCATTTGAAATAATCCAGCAGATGTCTTTTTATTGATGGGCAGTGCAGTCCTGTTGCGCCCCTTGCGTTGATGCTACGTCATAGCGTCGACACAAGGGGCGGAGCGCCGACACGGTGGCGCCAATCTGCACCCCGTGTCAGCGCTCGAGCAACAGGACCGGCACTGTAGAGGAGGTATTAAGGACTACAATTCCCAGTGTTCCCAGTAGCAGTGGAATCTTCCGACCATGCTTGGAAGCTTCCATTTTGATGCCAAGAATAATGGATAATTAAAACAAAACAGAGTGCCCACTGCTAGTTTCCCTCCCTAGTGCCCTTGTGAGATATCTCTGCTCGAAGAGAATCTCTGTGAAGCTGCCTTGGAACTTCCAGTGACTTAGGAAATCTTTCGATGTTATCAAAATGCTGTTTGATACTGTGTGGTTTCTTATCTACATTAAACATGAGTCAGTTCAAATTCAGGTATCTGAGCTACAAATCCACTTCTCTTTCAACTAGACCCCCGAGTCTCTCGACTTAGCTTTCTGTTCAAAGTGGATGGATTCTCAGGGGCACCAATTCAAGAGAGAAGGGCCAAGAGATTTTGGTCCCAGTCCTGTTCCCTGGCATGTTATACTGTAGCATACAGCCATGCCAATAGAACACAGGTGGAATTAATCTCTAGGACATTTTTTTTTAATTTACCTCCTTGTAGACTTCCTGATCACCTATGGGTCTCCTTGAAGATACTCTAGCCATTAGAAATCTGTTGTTCTGAACCTGCTCAGTTACACTTTACTCACAATTGAGCAAGCTTCCTAATTGGCAACGCAACACCATTCTTTCTGTCCATGAGGAACCTTTTGAAATGTCATCACAAATATGGTGTGTATGGGATTGCTTCTTGTCCCAGGATTGTGTCACCAGAAAAGGAGAAACAATGTCTCCACCTTGACCATTTTAGTGCCTTCTCTGTGTGCCATGACACAAAAAAGGTTCAAAATGGCTACATTGAGGATTATTGCATGGTTCAAATGACGGATCAGAAATGTGGCCTGTGGATCTGTGGCCTCTTGTCAGAACACTTTCTAATGGCCAGCCCAATGGGGCCAGCCTTAGGGCAAGGTGGGCTATGTCATCGCATTGGGCCCTGTGCTTTGGGGGGCCCCACACTGGGGTGGCGGATGGATCAGCCAGCACCTAGCAACCTCGGAGGGGGCCCAGCAAGCAGAGTATCAGTTCTTGTGGGCCAGCCTGCCCTCCCCTGAGATTGTTTTGGCCTGAAATAGGCCTTCCGGAAGTAGTTGGCAGTGACGTCTGGCTTGCCACAGCTTTCTGGTGAGTGGGAGGGCTGTGGGGGGGCACACAAGTGCCCGGCATTGGGCCCCACCAGTCCTGGGGCTGGCCCTGTAGCCATGTGACTTACTGGTCTAGACCTTCCTCTTCAGGTCAACACCAAGAACCAAGCACCTATGTTTCAGGGCACAATCCTGACCTGGAGTTAGGTTGGCATAGTCAGTCCAGCAAAGTTTGGTTGGCACAAGGGACACCATAAAATATGTTTAGAGCACTCTCGGTGGTTGCACATCTGTGTGCTGGCCTCTCTCTCCAAGAGTGGTCCAAACGTACTTTATGGTGTCCCTTGTGCCAGCCAAACTTTGCTGGCCTAACTGTGCTGGCCTAACTCCAGGTCAGGATGGCGCCCTCAGTGTGCATCTCTTGCCCACCTTGCAATAAACACAACCACAACGTTAATCCAGCAACTGCTGGATTGTGCTGTAGCCCTTCTCCTCAAGGACACCTGGTGAAGTTCCAGGAATTTTCTTTATTTGTGGCCTTGATTTGTGAAATAAATAACCCGTTGTTTCTTTTTGTACATACATAATGATGGCTCATTTGTCTTCTCGCATTTGAGCACCGTGCTTTTGTGGGCTCTCCAATCTGATAGCATTTCCCCGAACAAGGAGTTTCAGATTGCAAATCGCCCGGGTCGACATCATTAATAAAAACAACAAGCCAAAGATTTCTTTTACAATAAATCCGTCAAACCCCCAAAACTGAGAAATTGAAAGACCTGTGGGGGAGCGACTGTTAGTTAAAAGGTCATTTAAATGCTGCGTACTTCCAGTCTAACATTTACCAAGTCAATTATGGCCCTTTCGAGGTCCTGACATGGCATAGGGCACATTAATCTACATATTCTGGACGTGGCAGTCAAATTGAACACACTCTGAAAGATCCCGTTCAGGCTTTGCGCCGTTATTTTTTCGCGGGAGAATTATCTCCCTTTGTCCGTTTATGGATTACGCATGGACGTATGGCATTCTTTGCGACTTGAGTGGCACCTGAACTGGTGTACAGCCATTATAAGCCCACAATACTGGCGGTAATAACAGAACATTAAACAGGGTGGTAGTTTAAACTGCCTGGAGTTGGGCTAAATTCAAAATCCGCCAGAATCTACCCACTGAGGGCCGCTACAGTAGCAAAGAGAATGAGCTGCAATGCAGGACTTTTGCACCTTACCGCTGCCATGAAACTGACAAGATGGCCTTAGAACCTCCCATGGGGGAAGTTCCAATGCTGTCAGGCTCCTTGAGGTAAGGGAACATTCATTCCCTTGCCCTGGGGTAAGCCCCAGCTCCCGCAACGGGGCAACCCAGATCCATGCCGTCTAAACATGTTGCCCCAGGTTGGTCTATCTGGCCCGAGAAGGGGGACAGGATACAGTGTGCACCACTATCCCCAATCCCACCATCTTCCAAGGCCTGATCTGCCCATCCCTATCCCCTCCCCGTTCTACCCCCTCTCCACCCTCCGTCATCCTTTTCTCACCCCTGCACTGCTCGGAGCAGCCCTTACCTGTTCTGGCTTTTTCTCCACCAGGATCTGACTTTCCTGCTGCTCCCACTAACTTCTGCACTGTTGCAACGTGCTTTACGGCATGTTTGCCACAGGCTACGTGAGTGGAGTGCGCACTCTGCCAGTGCGGGTGGTGGTGGTAGGATTGGGCCATGAGTAAGTCGAGGGTGGGGTGCTGGCTGGGTGGAGCACTTCAGCAGGCAGCAGATCAGGGGATGCAGCAGCAGGGGAGTGCAGGACCAGGTCCTCCTGCCAGGTCACTGCCCTGGTGCCGGCCAAACTTTGCTGGCCTAACTGAGCCGGCCGAACTCCAGGTTGGGGTTGGACCCTTGGTTTCGGCCATGTTCTCCATGTGCTCAGTATGCAGAATATGCAGGTGGGCCCACATCTGTTGGACAACCACAGATTTGAAAATCGGTGACCAACCCTGTCCAACTGCACCAGAGGGCTTCCTGGGAAGCCAGAGACACAAGAGAGTCACCATGACAGGGCGGCTCCGGGATTGGCGGGAGGAGGGCGGGAGATGGGCGGGCGGGATGTGGGCGGATCCAGGATTCAGCCATGAGCCCGAATCCTATACCCGTTTGGGAGGCCGCGCAGCCCCGATTGGGGCCACGTGGTCTCCTCGGATCTGCGCCTGCTGTTTAGCAGGTGCAGATCTGAGTAGCGCTTAGGGGAGGCTGGAGCCTCCCCTACAGTAAGGGAACAAACGTTCCCTTGCCGCGGAGAGGCGCCAGCCTCCCCGACCCAGCATCAGATATGGTGCTGGCCGGCCGGCCTTGCCATTCCGGCGTTGGGTAGGGCTGCACCCTGTTATTATTTGCCTGTAAACCGCTTTGTGAACTGTGTGTTGAAAAACGGTATATAAATACTAGTGATTGATTGATTGATTTTTGTCAAAAACCAGAAGTGACTTTTCGTTTGGCCCTAACAGCCGTTCTGAGTCCTGCAGAGGCTGCGGGCGATTGTGTGCAGCCTGTACAGGTCTCAGAAACCCTCCAGTCGGGTTTGGGGGTGGGGGGTAGGCCCTGAATTCTGCAGGTTTGAATACCCACAGAATTCAGTATCTGGGGGGATTCCGGGGATTGGAACACCTGCATACACTGTATGTGCACTGAGAGAACAGTAATTCAGGGCGCAACCCTAACCTGGAGTTATGCCGGCACAGTTAGGCCAGCACAAGGGACACCGTAAAGCACGTTTGGACCACTCTCGGAGTCAGGGAGGATGGCACACATGTGTGCTGGCCTCTCTGACTCCGAGAGTGGGCCAAACATACTTTTTGGTGGTCCTTTGCTGGCCTAACTGTGCCGGCCTAATTTCAGGTTAGGATTGCACCCTTAATAGAAAAGTAGGCCTTTTTAGAAGTACAAATACAGCATTTAAAATGATACTCGATCTTCCCTTAAACATAAAACCGACATTTATTAGCTTAAAAAAATTAAATGTTGCTAATAGTAAGTGGCTTTACTAAGTTTTTAAAAAGCTCGAGATTTGGAATTATGGGCCATTGTTGAAAATAGCAAATGCATTAACATGACATTTATGTTTCAGGCTGGTTGTGTAGGAGTGTAAGGTTAATGAAAGAGCTACAAGGTCACATTTGTAAGAAATCTTTCTGTTGGTAGGAGTAATGTTCAGCTACCTGGTGCTGTTAATATTCTTTACAAACAGTCAGTAGACTATAAGGTCTGACATGCTATTTATTTGATAAAGTGTTGTATTCCAAGGCTCCTTTTTTTGCTTTGTATTTCATTTATTTTCCCCATGTTTTTCAGAGTCGATTCAATGAGCCATCCCAGTCATGAAGCAGAACTTAACCAAACAGTTATTCTCACAATCCTGGGGAGGCTGAGAACTGATTCCGGGCGGTGCTTCTACGGCCTGGGTTCCGTACTGTGATACTACAGTATACCTGCCAATGGGAGGATGGCATTTTTGTAACCATGAACCAGACAAGGCCGGGGCATTCCCATAGCACGGTCCCATGGTGAATGAGTCGTTTCCTTTTCTGTACAGCCTGCTGGAAAGCGTGTGCGACAGCAGAGGCATATCTGCCCTGGGGCATGATCTAGCATGTGCCCGGGGTGCCTCTGGATGGGGGGCAGGAGCGCATGTGTGCCAACTGCTCCCCAGGAGAGAAGCAACTGGAGCATATGCCCCCTTTCCACCGTGGAGGCTATTTCGCTTGAGCCACAGCCGGGCGTGCCTAGGTGGCAGGCACTGCACTGCTGCCGAAGCCACAGGAGCACCTGCCACCTGGGCACTCAAGGCTGTCGCTCAGGCAGTCACCCCAGCCGCAGCCTGGCTTGCTGACTCAGGAACGCACGGGGGCACGCGGCTTCTTGCCACTTCTCCCAGACGCCGCTCAGGCAAACTTGCCTGTGCCACAGCCGTGAGAAGCCACGCCCCTTCAACAGCATGACATCATGACATTGTGATGTCATGACGATTCATGCCTGGGGCGGGATTCAGAGTGCAATCCAACCCAGCGCTGGACTGGCAAGGCCGACCGGCCAGCGCGAAATCCAGTGCTGGGTGGGGGGAGGCTGGAGCCTCCCCGCGGCAAAGGCACGTTCGCGCCCTTACCATAGGGGAGGCTCCAGCCTCCCCTATGCATTCCTTGGGTCTGCCTGCTAGACAGTAGGCGCAGATATGAGGATACCATGCAGTCCGAATCGGGGCCACGTGGCGCGGCCTCCTGGACGGGCTTAGGATTCGGCCTTCTGGCCAATTCTCAAGCCCGCCCACATCCCGCCCTCCCCCCGCCCACATCTCCCTCCTGAGAGAGGCGCGGCGCGGGCACAACGGGACTGCAGTGCCAGTCCCATTGCTCAAGTGCCAATGTGGGGGTTCCACGCGGCGCCCCTGCATGGGCGCTAAGTGCGCAGTGTCAACACAACCCCCTTGCATCGGCGCTGCGCGCTTCCTTGGATTGCGCTATCTCAGGATGGGGGTGGCAGGGAGGGGCAGATCGGGGCAAGGAGTGGGGAAGCAACAATAGCAGGGGTTATCACCGTATCCTATCCCCCTTCCTGGGCCTGATTTCCCAACACAGGGCTGCTTGGACTAACCTGGAGTTTGTCTGGCTCAGTTAGGCCAGCAGAGTTTGGCTGGCACAAGGGCCACCGTAAAACGCATTTGGACCACTCTCGGAATCAGGGAGGCTGGTGCACGTCTGAGTGGTCCGAACTCCCAGGGTGGTCCAAACATGCTTTATGGTGTCCCTTGTGCCGGCCAAATTTTGTTGGCCTGACTGTGCCAGCCTAACTCCAGGTTAGGATTGTGCCAAAGCCTGAGTAACCCCATAGCAGCAGCTGCAGCTTGCCCTAGTAGAAGGGGACAGGTGTCCCCTTACCTTGGGGAGGCCTCCAGCAGCCTCTCTACCTGTGCTGGATCCAGCAGAGGCTCTTTTGGTGCTGCTGCTTTGCAGCACAGAAAGTTAGTTAGGATTGGGCTGCCCATGACCCCAAATCCATGAATGCCTGAATCCATTTTTCCACCTTTCCAGATGCACAAACGGCTGTTTAGCTATCAGTCCCATTCCGGAATGTTCAGGTTCGAGCAGATCAAGCACGGCCTCAGACAGGACACAAGTTTGCTCAGAGGCACACACAAAAGAGCAGGAATCAAGAGACGGCAATCAGGCAAGACAAAACCTCCTGCCTCTCTGAACACATCCGCTCGGTCCAATTCCAGGCATTTCAACTGCGCAAACAGCAGCGAATCAAGCGTATTGTTTCACAACCGGAGGTAGCTGTAGCAAGGACAAAGATTCTAAATTGCGTCTCTGAAGGAATCTGTGTGCTATAATGTCGCCTCCTGAGAATTGGGTTGGCTTTGTACGGCTTTCCTTTCGGTACTGGGACCCAACAGTTTTATTTCAACTGGTTGTTGCCTTAGGGCCAAGATGAGAGGCGGGAATCTTAATGAGCTCTGTGGAGGCCAGTTCAGATTATATGTCTGAGCCGGTCTTGTCCACCAGCAATTAGTGACATATGTGAGCATGTCTGGCTTCCCGTCCCAGAGTGCTGTTCTCCTTCTCCTGATCTTGTTCTATACATGATCTAGTAGTTACTAGATCTAGTATATATGATCTAGTAGTTGTGAATGAGGGGGGTGATTCAGAGCGCAATCCTATGTTGCGCTGAAGTGGAGAGGCCGGCGGTCCTGCTCTGTATCCAGCGCACCTTAGGCGTGCTGGGGAGCCTCCATGGGGCAAGGGCATGTTGCTTCAGCCTCCCCATAGGGTTCCTCGGTTCTGCACAAGCTAAATAGCCGAGGACGCCGCGCAGCCCAAATTGGGGCCACAGGGCCTGGGGATGGAGCCTTGGATGCGGCCTACCAGCCACATCCAGGCCTCGCCCCCCTCCCCAGGCCAGCCTGCCCACCTTTAGATATTGAGAGTTGCCCATTTTGGCTCCATGTTAACAGTTACAGGTTCTTATAAGAAAATAGTTTTGTACCCAGTGGGTAATTAATCTGTGGAACACCTTACTGCAGGAGGGTGTGATGCCATCCAGCCTAAGTGCCTTTAAAAGGGGATTGGACAGATTCAGGGAGAAAAAGTCCAATGCAGGCTACATGCCATGATGGATATCTGCAACCTCCTTACTGTAGAAGCAGGCTGTCTCTGAATGCCAGGTGCAAGGGAGTGGCAATAAGATGCGGGCACCTTATTATCTTGTGTGCACCCTGAGGCCACTGTGAGATACAGGAAGCTGGACAAGGTGGGCCTTTGGCTTGATCCAGTGGGGTTCTTCTGTGGTTCTTAAGGCCCAGATTGGCTTGCACGTTATTATAGCTCCTTCCCCACAGACAAAAGAGCAAATTCTGTTTTATTTACCTCATATTTCCCTCAGAATGTTACCTCAGAAATTTACCTCAGAATGCCAGATACAAGGGAGTGGCCACAGGATGCAGGCATCTGGTTGTCTCGTGTGCTCCCTGTGGCATCCGGTGGGCCACTGTGAGATGCAGGAAGCTGGACTACAGGGGTCTTTGGCCTGATCCAGAGGGGCTGTTCCTATGTTCTTATGTACATATAAAAGGTGAGGTTCATATTCAACAGATTTGGTGTTATCATTCTCTTTTTTGAGCAAGTTAGCACAGCATAGAGTCCAAGTGATTCTGATCAGTAGTGGGATCTACAAATGAAGAAGTGGAATGCTGGGCGGGACTTAGGCGGGACTA
>JAJKFI010011864.1:3799857-3823376 GCA_029204185.1 Lerista edwardsae
TATCTCTGAGGCCGCTCTGGAGGGGAAACTAGTTAGCCTAGTGTGGGCATAATTTTGTATGTCTCAATCATGTCCCCCCTCAGGCGCCTTTTTTCTAGACTGAAGAGCCCCAAACGCTGCAGTCTTTCTTCATAAGGGAGGTGCCCCAGCCCCGTAATCATTTTTGTCGCTCTCTTCTGCACCTTTTCCAACTCCACTATGTCTACTATGGAGTGCTGGCTGGACTGCCTGCCTGAAGGACTTGGGGTGGCCCGGCAGGGAATTTGGCAGAACACAGGCAGTCCCACTCATGACACCAGCTCTCATTGTGGCTTCCTGTAGGCCACCAAGTAAATTAGTAAATTAGGCCAGCCGGGTGAGATCTGAAGAGTGTTTTTCCTGGCTTGTGTTTTTGGTCAGTACATTTCACTAGCCACATATACATTCATTTATTTGCTGTATTTTTTCTCCTTTTTTCATCATTTGGGGACCCGAATCAGCTTACAAAAAAATTTTAAAAAAAGAAAATACAAGAAATTGTAAGATTACAACTTACAAAACGCGCCCCAAAACTCATAAAACAACCTTCAAACAGATGCAATAAAACACAAGAGCAGAACAGCAGACACACCTGTGTGCTGCTGTCACTGCCCCGAATGGCTCCAACTGCAGTACTTACCGCACTGGCCCCTATAGCTGTGCTACTGCCCCAGAGCACAATTTTCCTGTTGGCCCTCGAGGGAACTATTCTGTTGCAGCCAATGTCATTGACGCACATCTTCCAACAATCACAGCTCTCAAGAGACTCGGGCGTGTAGCCCAAGCTCTCAAGGAATACTGAACTGTTGGAATCTGTCAATGACACTTCAAGTAGTCTCTCGGTTGATTGTTCTGCACTTTAGTGCAAAAATAGGATGTGCAGGAGGCATTGTTGCAAGAGGGGGTAGGCTTCAAATTGGGCATGACTGGGAGTTCGTTCTCATTTTCAACACTGAAGACGAACCGGTTGAGCCAATTGAGGCAGGGCGGGGGGTGGGGAAGGGGCCGCACAAGCGATACAGAATATAGAGTCTAATTGGAAAAACCAAGCAGAAGCTCATTTTCACGTTTATTAAGATGATCAGCAGTGATGGGGGAGCTTCCCCCATCCCCAATTCTCATTGGCTTGACTTGGCAATCAGCTGAGCTACTTTCCAGAACTTAGAAAATTATGGTGGCTTATTTCCAAATCATTCCCAGTTTGGGACGTCTCCATTCCCTCTAGACAAAAAGGCCTCTTTACCCAGTTAGCAGGGGTCACTCTGTATTATGATACATGGAAACGAGAGCAGATTCACATCAACATCCTGCTGGTTCCCAGAACGATCTGTCTCGGGGTGCAGTTCATGAAGTGATGTTGCACCGAAGCAACAGCCTAGCATCTGCGGCACATCCCTAGCGCTGACGTGGGTGCGCTGACCGGCACCCCTGTGTCGGCACTAGAGCTCTTGGTCCAACACTAGCAGTAGCATCAGCCCAAGAGCCACACTCAGCTGGCGCAAGGGCAGTTCTGGGAGGAGGGAGGACGGGTGGGAGGAAGGAGCTGGGGGGGGCTGTTGGGCATGCTGGCCCGGGGACGGGGTTGGGGATGGGATGCAGCCAGTAGGCCGCATTCAAGGCTCTGTGGCAAGGCCACACAGCCCCAAGTCAGGTAGCGCTGCCTCTTCGGCTCTATTTAGCAAGCACAGACCTGAGGAAACGCCTCCCCTTGGGCAAGGGCACAAATGTGCCCTTGTCCCGGGAAGGCTCCCCAGCATGCCTAAGGCATGCCGGATATGGTGCAGGCCCGCCAGCCACGCCATTCCGGTGCAATTTAGGATGATGCTCCCCTTCTTATTAGTCAACTCTGAGTTAGGGAAATCCACTTTTGTTACATAAGGGCGCAATCAGCTGTGTCATCCTACCGGTTCGCTGGGCGGAGTTTCTTCGCTCGCTGGGAGGGTTTCCGTGGTGATCGGCAGCGGGCTCGCTGCCTCCCGTTGCGTAATGGCGAAAGCCTAATCCTAACCTACTTTCCAGCCCCGGGGTAAGGGCAATGCAGCGCTGAGGTAAGGGAACAAACATTTCCTCTCCATGAGGAGGCCTCTGTGATGACTGCTACACTGCAGGAAGCAGCACAGGCCCAATTGGCACAGCTATGTCAGTGCTGGGAAGTTGGTTAGGATTGTGCCCTAAGGCAGTTGTGTTTTCCTTTTCTGCTTATCTAGCTATAACATTTGAAAGAATACAGATAATTGCCTGCGGGTTGTGCAATGGCATTCTGCATTAAATTATCTATCAAGTGATATAGTATTCATAAATCCCAAGCTTTCCCCAATTTTGGCCAATAGTATCAAGATCCCTTGACACACACACCCTCAAGGCCTGATACCTGGGGCAATGTACCCCCTGCCCTCCTTAGCTATGCCACCGAGTGCAAGCCCTTGACGTATTTCTAAGCTTGAAACGTCTCGGGTCTTAGTAACATCACTAATTACAAATCACATTTCCAAAGAAAACTGTTTCCTTCCGATGCCTGAGTCTGCAGAACATATACAAGCAGTCTTGCAGTTGCTGCTGTTGCATCTTTTCCCAAAAGCTGTTCTACATTTCTGAATGCACCCACAGCTGACGGTTGAGATGTTTTATAAATAGAGATGAGGGCAGTCCAAAATAGCTCATTGAACCAAGACACTCCACAATTCCAAGGGGGGGGGGGAAATAAATAACCCTACCTGCCTACTCTCCAAAAAATGACTGACATGCCAATCATGCGAGAAGCCTTCCCCAAGAGCCTTTCGAGACTAACGTATGAGAGCAACCCATTTAACTTTTAGTAAATGTCCCCTGTTGTCATAAAAATAAAAACACTTTTTTTGGTCTCTCAGATAAGTCTTTGATCCTCACCGAGCAAAAAGTGCTTTTGCTCATAAAATTGCAATGGTCTATACCATGCGACCCCAAACGAAATCTGGCCTGCCACAAGATTTTATCTGGCCCGCAGCAACTTAAAATATTTGACTTTTTACTCATTATATATTAGTTCTCAGTCTTTGTAAATGTCAAATTTCTCTTTTGATCTGAATCCTACCATGCAAACTACAAGAAAAAAAAAGATTCCAGTAAAACGTATCCATTAATTTCAATTTCATTCATTAATTTATAAAACTGACTTGTTTGGCATGCAAAAAATCTGTAAAATATACTACAAGGCCCTTGTACTGAAAAGTCTGGAGACCCAGAGTCTATACTCAATAGGCCTCCAAACACAATATCCTGGAACTACTGGTAGGTGTCATTTCAATGGAAATCATTGCTTCCAGCTTCTAGGATAAATGTGTAAAGAAAAAGGTGAGCCGTTGGGAGGAGAGGGCATATTTTCTGGACTGTACCACAGCACACTTCTAGCATCTGAAATGGCAGGGTGTTGCTATAAGCCAGCAACAGATGTTCTCATTAGTGTTGTGCATGACAGCGCAATCCAACACTGCTCGTCATGTCGACACGCCTGTCCCATTGTGCCCAGTGCCAAGCCTCCCTGCGGCAAGGGCACATTTGCCAAAGTTGGCAGGCGCGAGGGAGGCTGCGTGTCCAGACGGACACAGGATTGGTGGGGGGAGGGGGGCTGTGGGCGGGACATGGGCTGGCTCCTGATTTGGCCATAAGGCTGAATCCTAAGCCTGTCCAGGAGGCTATTTAGCAGGCGCAGACCTGAGGAGCACATGGGGGAGGCTGGAGCCTCGCCTACGGTAAGGGAGCAAATGTGCCCTTGCCGCAGGGAGGCTCCAGCCTCCCCAACCCAGCCTTGGATTTGGCGCCGGCCGGCCTTGCCAATCCAGTGCTGGGTTGGATTGCGCTCTGAGTCAGGGTTGTGCATTAGAGTTGAGGCAATTCAAAAGTCTCTGCCCCCTTGTGAATTGACTCGTGCAAGAGTCCTAGCATACGCCCGTGGCAACTCCACCCTGGAATTTTCATGAGTCTCCATGGCAAGCTGCGGAGCGGGTCAGGGGTGCTCGCGCACATGTGCGTGCGACTACAAATGGTCAAAATGGGAGGGGTAGGGGGTGCAGTCATTTCACACTTAAAGTTAACATTCCAGCGGGCCAGCAATGTGCTGTTGAAAGTACTTCACTGCTAACTGATCGCTATGATGAAACCTCCGCCCCCCTCCACTGTTCACATCACAACTGAACTCTGAAGAATGGTAGGGAGCAAAATAGTCCCGGACGCAGCACATCATTCATTCAGTGAGACCTGTTTTCCACCAAAGCTGGGCTGACCTGAGGCTGTTACACAAGCGAGCGAATGAATGAGAACATGCAACTGCAGGGAACCTTCGGCTCCATACAAAACTGGCTGCTGCGATGAAACTCCTCCCTCTCTCCACAGCTAAGCAATGTTCTTCTATGGCCAAGACTCCTCCTCCTCTCCCCTCCCTCACCCAGAGCCAGAACTCAAACTGTTCTTTAATCTAATCAAGGTTTGGAACTTTCGGAGATGGACAAGACAACTCTGCTCCCACCTCCCTCCCCCTTCAGCTGACTGGCCATGTCTTCTTCCACCCAGGTCTCATGTGCCTTCCTCCTCCCCACACCTTGTGCTCACTCACTGGTTCTCATTGAACGTCATCGATTTGCATAATAATAATAATAATAATAATAATAATAATAATAATAATAATAATAATAATAATGATGATGATGATGATGATGATGATGATGATGATGATGATGCATGTATTTATATACCGCCTTTCTTAAGATCACTAGATTTCTCTAGTGACTGTAATTCAAGGCGGTTTACATGGGCAGACTTTATTCATAAACCCGAAGGTTTTTACAATTTACAGAATGTTCTATCTTTCAAGAACTACACACATTCAG
Organism: Lerista edwardsae; assembly: GCA_029204185.1. Taxonomy (NCBI): domain Eukaryota; kingdom Metazoa; phylum Chordata; class Lepidosauria; order Squamata; family Scincidae; genus Lerista; species Lerista edwardsae. The sequence continues at coordinate 3,804,738 of JAJKFI010011864.1, forward strand.
ATCTTCCTTTCTGGATTTAGCCTTCTTTCTTTAGCCACCCGTCTGTCTTCTGCTGGCTGATGCTTCCCTGCTCTCACCAGAGACGCAGCTGACTCTCAGCACACTCCTCCTCCCACGAGGCAGCTGGAGCTCAGCTTCTAATCAGCCGCAGTTGCAAGGTCTGCCGCTCACAGAGACTTCCGGCAGTCCCGAGCTCACGACCTTGAGATCTTCAGCTGTATCTTCGGGCAAACGGAGGCATTAACCCTCTCGGCTAAATCTTCTGCATAGGATTGTAGTCTTCTTGGAGACATTTTCTGCAGCAATAGTTGTAAGAACAAAGCATTGCAGAAGCAAAACATTCCATGCAGCATGTTGAACAAGGGTATGCAAATACAAAAGCAGCCACTACCACTTAGGCTTCAAACTGCCTTGGAAAGATGATTTGGTCTCATGTGGTTTCACCGGGATTTCAATACATTTGGACACAATCCCAATGCCCAATGTCCCATTAAGCAGTTTAATGTCCCATTGATTCCCTACGGCAACATTCAGCACGAACTTAATTCTGTCCTGTTAAAATTTCAAAGAGCTTAAAAGTACTTACCCTTCGCTGCCTTGTGCCTTGCCAACAGAAACTAGCAAAATGCAAATCATTGATGGCCCAATCCTTTTGGGGCCTTGCATGTCAGAAATAGCGTTCCAGCAGTGCCATGTCCTTTACAATTGCACACAGCCAGGCTGCCATTGCAAGTGGCAAGAGACATGGCACGTCAGGCAGTGGGACCAGAAGGATCCATAGGCTCCCATCAGTTTGCTAAGGGTAGGGAAGGGGGTAGGGGTGTCTTCGGGAGGAAATGGGGGTTGCATTGGGGGATGGATGGGGTGGATCCAGCAGTAGTCACGCATGCAGGATCTTGTCCCCCATTTTTTTCTGCCCACCTTGCCCCTGGCTCTTCATAGGCTTGTGCCATCTATATAGCTGGCATTGGTCTGAAGAGAACATAAGAAGATAAGAAGAGCCCCGCTGTGTCAGGGCAAAGGCCCATCTAGTCCAGCTTCCTGTATCAAAGTGCTTGCGTTGGCCCAATGTCACTAATGCCGATGTAGGGGTGCTGACTGGGGCCACTGTTAGCACTGCCTTTGCACCAGCTGAACTTGGCTGGCGCAAGGGTAGTTCTGGGAGGAGGGAGGGTGGACGGAACTGGGTGGGGTGGGCGGGGGTGGTGGGCGGGTCAGCCCAGGGAGGGGGCGGAGACAGGATAGAGCCAGTAGGCCGCATCCAAGCCTCTGTCTCCATGCTTCATGGCGCTGATTCGGGCCTACTGTTTCGCAGGCACAAATCTGAGGAAACTGAGGAATGTGCCCTTGCCCAAGGGAAGCCCCCTAGTGCACCTAAGGTGCGCATGATATGGACTCTCTTGAAAAACAACAACACACAATCTTGGGGCAAAACGTTGGGATACCTTTCAGGTTTTTGTTTTTTCTAACAGGGCCTAGGATCCCAAAAATGAATTTCTCTTTTCATTTATGTGTGAGATCTCTCACTCACACACTCACACACTCACACTCACACTCACACACACACACACACACACACACACATCCCACATAGGAGACAGACGTGTGTGATTACAAAAAGATTTATTGTGTTACATCTGCTGCCATCTGCTGGAAACGGTATGTATTCAAACAAACTCCAAGAGAAGAGACATTATTTTCTACATTCCCAGCAGGATGTGTATCGCCAACCATAAAGACAAACTCCGCTACTCCCTAGGATGTCAAAATCCCTGGAATGCCTGATTCTGCAATGTAAATCGTGCAGGGAGAAAGTTGTTCCCTGTATTTTTGGAGGAGGTCCAGAAACATCTCCACAGTGGGCTGACATCCTGTGCATTCTTTGCTGTGCATGTCAAGACCTTTCTGGTCCCCATCAGCTGCTCAGAGCATAGACACAATTGTGAAAGGAAGAAGTGAGGGATGTTCAACAAGAACATTTTTTTCTAAAGTATCGCCATTCGTTCTTGATCATTTAGCAGTCTCCTTTGAATAAACGTAGATGGACAGCAGGGAGATCTAGAAGCATTCCAATTTGTGTGGGGCAACCAAACAACACAAATGCCCCAGGCTGTCCCTGAATATTTCATGCAACATACTGTTTGTGCAACAACATATGAAAAACAAAAACAAATTAAAAGTCGTTCTAAGTTATTCTGCTAATAACGGCTGTGTTTTATGCATGCTCTTTTGGTAAACTAAAACTGGAAGTAGGCTTTGGGGGCAGCAAATATACCCTGAATTGAGACTATTTGGTAGAGAAAAAAGTGATTTATAGACGTGGGAACATGTTTGGAGCAAAGGGGTGGTGCTAATTCTGCCAAGCATTTCAGTAACCTTGCAAGTTTGTCACAGGGCAGCAAATAGAATTATTTATAACATATCTCAAGTGAACATGACAGTCCCTTATTTGTACAGTGGTAGTGTTCCAACCTTCTTGGAGTAAATAGGACATTAAAGTCAACAACACATTCAATCACAAATCACATTGAAGACTTTTGACGGACGCACCAAGGAGACCACATTGCCTTTGGCAAACAGTTCACGGAGGGTAGGGTTGTTACTGGAATGTGAGACGTTGAAATATAGCTACTACCGTTGATTTGTGAGTCCTAACTTTTATAAGACGTCGGGCCCAATCCCGTCTAACTGGGCTGCCGGCAGAATGCATAACACAGCAAAGCACCTGTAAAGCACTGTGTAGCAGTGCAAGCAGGCAGCCTGCTGGCATCTGTCTGGGGGCCCACCAGAGCAGGTTGCCTTGGTGCAGGTGGTGGACCAGGATGGGGGAAGGCAAGGAGGGGCAAAACAGGGTGGGAGAGGGTGGAATGTGGAGAAGCTGGGATAAGGGATGGGTGGATTCAGCAGCGTCATGCAGCCGGAACGCTGGGCGGGAGGAAAGGGTGAGTGTCAGCCCGCCCATTGCGTACCGCTCCGTTCCGCTCCGTGCCGCTGCCACTCATCCATTCCTTCTGCCCAGCATTCCGGCTGCATGACGCCGCTGGGTGGATTGGGCCCAGGAAGGGGGTGCAATTCAAACCTCCTTCTTGGGCCTGATCCACCTGCATCGGTCATTGTGGACTTGCGACAGCAACATTGCTGCCACAGGTTTTAGTTGACCTATAGCAGCTACTGGGCTTACCCTGGGGGCCAAAAACTCTCCCATGGGATGCAGTGGAGACTGCCCAGCACCATTGCATGGCTGCAGGGCGTTAGGTAGGACTGGGCTGTCCAACTGAAACCCAAAATACACTTTCCTGGGAGCAAGTCCCACTGAACACAATAGGACTTACTTCTGAGTCAACTAGCACAGCATTGCTCTCTTAAAGCTATTAGAAATCAAGCTTTAACAAATCTGAGGGCGTAATCCTCACCTGGAGTTAGGCTGGCACAGTTAGGCCAGCAAAGTTTGGCCAGCACAAGGGACACCGTAAAGCATGTTTGGACCACTCTTGGAGTCAGAGAGGTCAGCGCACAGACGTGCACCATCCCCTCTGACTCCAAGAGCAGAGGCAGAGGAAGGGTGTAGCCCAGGGTGGTGCGAGCCATGGGCGGCGGGGCGGCGGGGCGCCATTGTGCGGAGTCCACAGACTAACCCGCACAATGTCTGGCCCTCCCTCCCTCCCTCCCTCACGTCCGTTCCACTCCAAAATGGAGCTATTCCAGGCGCAGGGAGGCATGGCTGGGTGATGCATGGGCAGTGGTGGGATTCAAATGAATTAACAACCGGTTCTATGACGTCATAGCCAGAGCCAAAAAAAAACCTGAAACCAGCCGAGGTAAGCGAGTGGGCGGGGCCCCGCCATTTAACAACCGGTTCTACAGAATCTGGGCGAACCCCCTGAATCCCACCACTGTGCATGGGGCATGGTTTCGTCACCCTGCCATGGGCGCACTCGGGGCTCCATTCGTCCCTCTCCAAGAGTGGTCCAAACACACTTTATGGTGGCCCTTGTGCTGGCCTAACTGTGCCTGCCTAACTCCAGGTTAGGCTTGTGCGCTGAGTTGATGTTGTTTCAACCACATTCTCCCTAAAAGCTGTCAAAACTATTTTCATGATTTCTAAGTAGTTTAGCTGCCTCAGTCTTATGCCTGAAATGTGTTTGAGTCTTTTTGCCACTGAAAGGCAATGACAAAAGCTGCAAAGCTCTGTGTCATTTGTGTATTGCTGAATCAACTTCAGCCAAGAATGATGAACTGTTCCCTGACTGGAGATATAAATCAAGTATGCAGAAAATGCTGGCTCGGTGATCTCTGATTATCTTATTTGTGCTGGTACCAGTTCTGGAGAAGTCTGCCGCCCCCAGTTCTGCAGCAGCTAAAGAACCCGATTAATGGATAACCTTGGAGGTGTGCAAAGCACAACAGGTGGCATTTATCAAGATAAGCCTTGACAGTTTTCAATACCTGCCCATAAGCCAAGAGAGAGGAGAAGGAAGGACATGCGGCCAAACGAGCATCTGCTCTCACCACAGCAGAGGCCACACAATTGTCCTGTGCCCTCCTAGCCAGTCCAGCTATGATGTATGCCTTCCTTGCTCAAATATGCACACATAACTTCCTTGTCACAGTGGTGAGAAACAGCAGCAGGATTTTTTGACTCAAATAAACATTCTGCAGAGACTTCAACTTCATGCTACAAGAAATGCGCCAACCATCCGTCTCATCCCTGTGTCTCCCCAGAAATGTTTACGAACAGGAAGCAGGTAACAGGCTACGATGTTATCACACCAAGCCAGGGGTTCCCAAACTTCTCGGAAACTCCATGTAAGTCTTTGTGGGGCACAATTCCCAGGATCACACTGCTACCAGGGACAGAAGGATTTTTTTTTTTACTTACTGAAGGAAGCGTCTGCCTGTGTGTGTGTGTGTGTGTGTGAGTGTGTAGTCCTTCAGATGCCTCCACAGGGCCTCAGAATAAGCAAACATTGCAATCAGAACCCCCTTCCAGTTTTTGATCACTGCCACCCCTGCCCCGCCACTTAAGGGGCAGAGACGAGTGCTTCCCTGGCTGGTGGGTCATGACCCACCGGTTTGGGAACCACTGCACAAAGCAGTTCCCTACCTACATGCACAGTAGTGTAGCTAGAGGGGGGCCAAACGGTAACTACTGCAGGTGCCATTTAAGCTCACTGTCCATTGGGACTATTCCATGCAGCGAGAGCCAAACCAAACGGCATCTCCTGTGCATTGCCATTGCTGCCTGGAATGGCTCTGACGGCAAGTGGCTGGGCCACTTACATGCGGAACCTGCGGTACTTGCCATTTTGCTCCCCTCTAGCTACACTACTGCCCATGCAGCAACCAGTGGAGCGGAGTGGGGAAACCAAGGACACTGCACATCTCAATCTCAATCGCATCTTTCCTCTATAAAGTCCGCAAGATGGATCAAATTGAAATTAAACATGCAGTAATAAAAGGCAACCAAAAGATGCCATACGAAAATCTAACAGCAATGCCAAGAAAATCAACCAACCAAGATAAAAGTTACAGAACAAAACCAATCAAGTCCTTCTCTCCAGATTCTCCATGTGACTGCCAATTGTTTCATCTGATTTCTATTTCAGGTGCACAAGGTGCTTGTTTTCTCCTTGTTAATCAATCATGTTTCCTTTTTCACACTTGCCTCCTGTACCTCATTTGAACTAGATTTTCTATTAACATCGGTTCCAGTTGATGCATCTTATCTTGCGGCATATCTAATTGTCTCCGGGCAGCCAATTATACCTCTGAATCCCCACAAAGTCAAGTCAAGACACACCCAAGGAGAAGATGAAAGAAGTACTGGATGCATTTAGCCAAGACAGAAACCTTCAGCTCTTGGCACTCTGAAAATGGCAGTTTTATTCAGCAATGTGGGGGGGGGGAGGCAAATTCCACATTTGGAAAGGCCCTGAAAAACAAAATGGCCACAATCATAGCAACTTGATTAAAAACACAATGAAGAGCCCAATCCTCCCTAAATCCCCGCGCAGTGATTCAGTTGCACCACAGTGGGATAGGCTGCATTCTGGGGGGGGGGGGAATTTTTGCCCCAAGGACACAAATCCCCTTCCCCCAAGTAAGCCCCAGCAGCTCAGTGGGTCAACTCGGACCTGCGCCAGTGGTATCACTGATCCGCGCAAGCAGATCAGACCCAGGAAGGGGGTTTCGAGACGGCATGTGCCAGCACCGCCAATCCCACCCCGTCCCAGGCCCAATCTGCCCACCTCAGCCCCATCACTGCCCCATTCCACTCCCCCATGCCCTGTCTAACCCAGTCCAGTCCAGTACAGTCACCTTTATTGGCATGCACTATTTAACCCCCTCCCCACCCTCCCCCATTCCTGCACTGGTGAGCCGCTGTCTCTCCATGAGTGCCTGCCTGGGACTTGCACTATTGCAAAGCACTGCCTAAGCGTCAAGTTCTTTAAAAAAAACAAACCAGAAAGAGGGATCATTTGCCTAGCCATCACCAAGTACTTCTCACCATGCAGAAGATTTAGTCGAGAAGATTTGGTCGAGAATGGGCAGAAGATTTAGTCGAGAGGGTTAATGCCTCCGTTTGCCTGAAGATAAGAGCTGAAGATCTGAAGGTCGCCAGTTCGGGACTACCAGAAGTCTCTATGAGTGGCAGACCTTGTAAATTGCAACTGATTAACAGCTGAGCTGTCTCTGGCTGCCTTGTGAGAGGGGGAGTGTGCCGGGTCAGCTGCTTCTCTGGTGGGAGCAGGGAAGCCGCCTATCAGCCAGCAGAAGACAAAATGGGTGGCCAGAAAGAAGACTAAATCCAGAAAGATCCATCTGTATGTGTGTAGTTCTTGCAAGATAGAACGTTTCTGTAAATTGTAAAAGTCTGCCTCTCTACAGTCATTAGAGAAATCTAGTGACCTAAGAAAGGCAGTATATAAATACAAGTATGATGATGATGATGATGATGTTGGAGCTGTCACCTTCAATGGTCCTCACCAGCCTCACGATGCAACTTAGGCATGGAGATGATTCAGCAGCTATCTACCCAGAAACCACACCCTCATGACGGTGGTTGAGACAAAGCTATCCTAGGGCTTTTCAAATGATAGGGACCCCATGGTTGAGTCACCCCCTCCTAACAGTCCCATAGAATCTATGGAGCAAAGAACGTTGCTTTAGAGCAGGGTCTCAAAACCCTGAGCCTCTATCCGGCCCACAGCAAGCCTCTGGTCCCCCATGAGTCTCTGGCCCTCCTGACCGTGCTGGCACAGGCTGCACCCTCCAAGCTGTGCTCTGGTTTGCGTGGAGGGTGTTATGATAGCCAAGGAGGCCACATGCCACCTCCCTGGTCCTCAGAATACCTCCAGAAGGCCACAAATAGTTACTTCCTGGTTTTCCCAAAGACCTGGAAGTGACATTTTTAGGTCTTCTGAAGGCCTTAGGCAGCTTTCTGAGGGTTGGGAAGGCCTTCCAGGCCCTCAGAACATGCTGTGGGTGTTTCCTGTGATCTTCTGGTTCCAAACTCCAGCACATTTAAGTCAGCTGCTTGTGGGGTGGGGGAATGGGAGTCCATTAAAGTGTGTGCAGTATTTCTGTGGTGTGTATTGGTACTTAGAGTAATCATAGAACGTTGAGCCCATTCATTCATTCGTTCATTCATCTCAGTTCTGTATCTTAAATACATTAATTTATTCAAATTTTATATTTAAATGTATTTATTTTTTTTGGCCCTCAACACCATGCCAGATACTTGATGCGGCCCTCCAGCTAAAACGTTTGGAGATTCCTCATGTCCTTTGTTCTCCACTCAGTTCTTCATCCTTTATGCCACACCTGCCTTACTGAGGGTGCAGTCCTAAACTGAGTTAGGCCGGCATAAGATAACCCAGCAAAGTTTGGCCAGCCCAAGGGCCACCGTAAAATATGTTTAGACAACTCTCGGAGTCAGAGAGGCCAGGAGGCAGACGTGTGACCACCAAGAATGGTCCAAAGGTGCTTTACGGTGGCCCCCAGGACACCCCACCACCAGCAAAGGCAGAATATTTCAAAGTGAAGTAAAAGAATTATCTCTTGCCTTTCATTGGATGATAGAAGAGAGTGGAGTGGGGGGAATTGGGGGGGCATGAGCATGGCCTTCAGATGCTTGGTGACATATCAGGAAATCATCTGATAAGGAAATCTTATCATATCTGAATCAAACCTTGTTCTGAACAAAATTGAAGTGCTGGATGACCAAACTTTTTTTTTTCCATGCATACATATCTCTCATCTCATAGGGTAAAAAAATTTAAATCAAGCTATTTTGAAAGGCCTTTCACTTAGTTAAACATCCAACTGTCTATGTCATCTTTATAGACACTTATTAACTGGGGATCAATTCCACGTTGGCTCAAGCAACGCACGTCCCCATTTCTTGCATTACGATGATTCATCTAGCTGCACTAAGAGCGCCTATCAATTATATTTCATTATTCATAAACGTTGGATCACGCTTGACATCAATTAGTGTCACTCACCAGTTGTCTGGAAGTCCAGGAGCTCACCAAGGGCACAAGTAAACATCCGGGGGAAAGAAGACACATAACCAGAGACGTGCATAGCGATTGGAAGGGCACGGTTTTAATGTAGGGTTCGAGTTAATCCAGCGGGCATTTTCCACAAGGTGCCCATGGAGGCTTTGAAAGCACACATGATGTACATGCCTGATTGTTCTTCTGACATTATCTTAGCAGTGTGGGAGCCTCTTCAGTGTGCGCAGTATCAGAAGAGTGCAGACATGTGGGAAGAGCCATCAATGAGAATTATTAGCTTGGGGGGGTGCATCACAATCTGCTTCTAGTGTCAAGCAGGGCTCCCTCTGCACAAGAGATGCTTTGAAAATGCTTCTCCGAATGTCCGTTGGGATCGCCATGTTCTGAATGACTTGGCGCGGTCTCCAAAGTGAAACGGATACATCCGGAATCTTCCATGGTTCTGGGGTTATCTGGATTTCAAGATTTTGCATCACTGTATTGAAACATATCTAAAACTGACACAATTCATATCAGGGACGATTGGAAAGCGTTAATATGAAGTTTAAATAAAGTCACATGTTTTGAAATACATTCAAAGAAGTTGTTGGAGTTTTTCCTTACCACATTTTTCTCTTCTTTGTATAGTGCCATGAATTGTAGATCTTACCTTTCAGTCTTTTTTAATGTTTTGTTTTAATTTTGTATGAATAAAAAACCTAAGAAAAAAATCATTACATACATGGATAAATTCAAATACAGTTACATATTTGCAAGAAAAAAACGGGAGGACAAGAAAAAGATGGGGGGGAAATGGATACATAAGTGATCAGAACGTTACTCTATCCACATAATTCATGTAGCATAGTTTATTTTATCAAGGAATGGCCTCCATATATTTTTGAATATGTCCATACACAACTGTCGGCGATATGCCATTCACGCAAATACCGATAAGCGCATAATGTCATCAATCCATTGGGCATATGTTAGTGTGCTTTTCTCCTTCCAGTTGAGTAATATGAGTCTAGAGTCCATTTGAGTTGGCCAGGGGTTAATCTCCAGATCGCAGGTTAAAAAAGATTAACATTACATACATATCAGTAAATATCACAGGTTGTGGTAGCACCATCTTAATAGTGTTAGAGCACAATCCTCACCTGGAGTTAGGCTGGCACAGTTAGGCCAGCAAAGTTTGGCCGGCACAAGGGCCACCGTATAGTATGTTCGGACCACTCTCGGAGGCAGAGAGGCCAGCACACAGACATGCACCATCCTCCCTGACTCTGAGAGTGGTCCAAATGCGCTTTACGGTGGCCCTTGTGCCTGCCAAACTTGGCTGGCCTAATTGTGCCGGCCTCACTCCAGGTGAGGACTGTGCTCTTAATTACATCTCCCCCAAATCTTGCCATAACAGGACATGACCACAGCATATGCATGAGTGGTGCATTCAAACTCATACATCACCAGCATCTAGATTCGTTACCTTACCTGTCAGTCTTGTATCGGGCCAAAGCAGGGATAAAAGGGAAGTCCTTCAAAGGTAACACAATAATTTAGCACTGGTTTTTTTTTTACAAACAGGCAGATCTATCCTACTTAAACTTCCATGTGCTGATGCAACAATGCCGGCAGGAGCTATGCTGCATCCCTTGGGGACGTTTAGCATGCTGAAGGGGTCCTCCGCAACTGTCCCCTTGTAAGGTGTAAGATGTAAGCCCTTGCCTGCGCAATGGCTCAACTTGAACCCATGCCAGCTATAAAGGTGGCACATACCCACATTGATAAGTGAAGGCGGACCAGACCCAGGAAGGGGGCTAGGATACAACTCACACTGGTGCCTTTTCTGGTGCCTTTTCTGGTCCCAAGCCATCCACCCCACCGCCTTGCTACCCTCCTTGCTCTCTCCCCCACCTCTCCCTGCCCTCCGCTTCTCCTGTGCTGCAGAGCGCAGCACTTAACTCCTCTGGGAGGTTGTGTTGGCATGAGCAGGAAAGCTTTGGCCTTCCAGCCAAGGGGAGTATCAGGCCTGGGGGGGGGGCAGAAATGCCTGCCATAGCCTATTCTCCTTGCTGAGCCAAGAGACCCAACACAGGTCTCCTCGCTTCTGTGCCTGCTCAAGCAGGTTCAAGTAGACCCACTGGGGCCACCATAAGGCCACACAGGATAAGGGAGACCTCTGGCAGCTTCCCTGCAGCAGTACCCATTTCGAGGCCACTGGAACCCTGGGCGCCCTGAAGCATCGGATTGCGCTGCCTGTACTTTCCCTCGAATTCATGCACTGGTTTCTCCTCTGAAGGTCAAGAGAAGATAAGAATGAGAGGGGTGAGCAGACTGGCCGTCAAGCCGAAAACAATCAACAGTTTCAAAACTGGAACATGAAAATGGGACATCCCCCACAGGAGCCTCCAAAGGTGCCCCACGCCGATGGCGGAGGTTTTAAAAAATAGCGAGAACTTTACTATTGAAGAAAGAAGATATCACCACCCTGTCACCATCTAGCCAACAGTCCTGGTGGAAGATATAAAGCACTTAAATGCATCTCTTATGAAAAACGGTCCCAAATTAATGGTGTAGCAAGGAATTTGCAACTTGGCTAAGCTGGCAAACTGAGATTAGTGACGGAAGTCACTAGAACTAGGGATCTCTGTCATTGATACAGAAAGGCTGTCAAAGTTCTGAACCACCCCCAACCAAGTCTCCAGCTCTCCGCATTTCTACTGGGCTATTTTAAGCCACCCCTGACATTGTTTGGCCGGTCTTTCAGTGGCTTATCAGTCATGTTCAGGCATCAGTCTGGATTTCCGGAATCAGTTTTCTATTTAAGTGTCATTCATGCTTCTCCCTCTGCTATCTTGTCAAGATTTCTCAAAGGCTTTTTTTAGGCTTCCAATATCGGACCTGATAGTTAATTATATTTAAGCAACATTAACCAAAGCCTTTTTTTAAAAAAAAAATCCATCTTCTGTTAATTTTTTCTCTTATTGTCAGCGGACCACTGAAACTTGCCGGTTAGAGGGGAATTTCAGTCCCAGGCTGGCAAGGGCACCGGGCGAGCCAAGATGCAGAACTGGAGGTCAATTGTGGTGTAATTAATTACAATCATGTCACTTACAGTTCAGACGGGTGATCATTCAATTAGGCTTCCAGAAGGCAGGGCACAAATTGATTCTGTCCCAAAGAGTTAGCAGGCAAGGTAATTCCATCTTTCTTGCCCACCACCAAAAAAGACAGATGAGAAATGTGTTTTAGAAGAAATTTGACTAAAATGAATTTGAAAAGTGTGCATTAGCGTTCTAATGGATTAATGCTCAAGGAGAACAGCAGGAGAATTGGCATGGTGCCCTTCCATGCTTACAACAGAGAGTTTCGCAACTTTCAATAGCAACAAATAACTTTGGATCAGTATCGAACTTGGGGCACAATCCTAACCCACTTTCCAGCACTGACATAGCTGTGCCAATCGGACATGCACCACATTCTGTCGTGTAGTCGTTGTCACAGAGGCCTCCTCAAGGTAAGGGAAGGTTTGTTCCCTTACCCTGGTGCTGGAAAGTGGGTTAGGATTGCACCCTCAGTGTCTACGACACTGCCAAATATATTTCCTAGATGGACTTCGGTCCATTAGTCCTTGGGAAAACTGTGTTTTCGGCATCTATTAACCCTAGTATAAACCTGATCCAGAAAAGAATTTGAGGGCTATAATTTGAGGGCTATAATTTATAAAGCCATTAGGCCACATCTAAACCCCCTGTCCCAGGCACATGTGGCCCCAATTCAGGCCACTGCAACTCATAATAATAATAATAATAATAATAATAATAATAATAATAATAATAATACCAGTATTTATATACCACCTTTCTGGCCATTGGATTTCTCCCCTGACTTTAATCAAGGTGGTTTACATGGGCAGGCTTTTCTCAACCCCATATAGGGGTTGTTACAATCACAAGTTCTATCTTTCAAGAATGCTACAGTCCAGGTGGTCTCCTTCACAGTCCGGCATCTGTCTGGCTGCTCACACTCCCATGGCTTGACAGGCACTCCTCCACTCTCACTGTAGGGGTCATCATCTCCGCTCCTCTCACCCACTGGAGAGACTCACCTCTGTCAGCAGCGTTTATCGGCAGTTCACGGTGACTTCCAGTTGGCTCGAACTGCCGTCCGAGGTGACCTTCAGGCTTCAGAGGCGGCAACTCTTCCACTCTGCCAGACCCTCCTGCAACTCTTCTGACTTGCACCTGCTAAACTGCAGGAGCAGATCCAAAGATCCCCGCCGGCCTGTGAGGGGCTTACCCCAGGGCAAGGGGACAAACGTGCCCTTGCCCCGTGGAGGCTCCAGCTGCCTCCCAACCTGCACTGGATACAGTTCAGGCCAGCTGGTCTGTCTGTTCCAGCACAGGTTAGGATGGCACTCTGAAACTGGTAAATCAGAATAACAGATCAACCGAACATAGGGCTAAATCCTAACCTGGAGTTAGGCCGGCACAGTTAGGCCACCAAAGTCCGCAATTTGGCAGGCGCGGATCTGAGGAATTGCATGGGAAGGCTGGAGCCTCCCCTCTGGCAAGGGCGCAAATGTGCAAAGGTGCGCAGGATATGGCGCAGGCCCACCAGCCTCGCCATTCCAGCACAATGTAGGATTGTGCTCTAATTAAAATAAAATAAAATAAGCAGCACATGAATGGTCTGACTGCAGCCTACCAAAACCTGGACAAGGCTAAGGCTTATTTACACTTCAATAGATTTATGTCTGTCTTTGACGAAGCAACGACATTCTTAAATGCTTGTCATAGTTTCAAGGCAGCTTTGGCGAACATATACCGGTATTATTTTGAAGAGGAAGATCCAATGCAAAACTCTGGTTTCCTGTGAGCTCACTCCACTTGGTGACATTTCAGGTTTTCTTCCATGAGTTGACATTAAATCAGCGGGCCTGAAATGTCAGCAGAAGTTGAGGAGTTTTAATCAAATGTTCGATTTTGGCCTCCAGCTCAAACTTCATCGTTTTTGTGCACAGAAAAATTAAAACTGGTTTTGGCCACAATTCTTTTTCTGTCTGTACGTGAAATTGTGCTTGTTTCATTCACACATCTACCATTTGCTATAAGAACATAAGAAGAGCCCTGCTGGATCAGGCCAAGGGCCCATCTAGTCCAGCTTCCTGTATCTCACAGTGGCCTACCAAGTGCCTCAGGGAGCAAACAAGACAACAGGCTGCCTGCATCCTGTTGCCACTCCCTTGTAGATGGCATTCTGAGGTAAAATTCTGAGGTAAAATTCTGAAGTAAATAATAACTTGCAACCCAATCTGGGCCTTAAGAACATAAGAAGAGCCATGTTGGATCAGGCCAAAAGCCCCTCTAGTCCTGCTTCCTGTATCTCACAGTGGCCCAACAGATGCCAGAGGGAGCACACAAGACAACCAGATACTTGTATCTCACTGCCATTCCCATGCATCTGGCATTCTAAGGAACCCTATTACCCTTGCACCACCCCCTTGCACCAATCTCTGAGCAATACCCCCCTCTTTTGGAGAGTTTTTATTTAGGAATTCACTGCAGAAGCCCCTCTTCTTAGCTCATTTCCACGAGTTCTACCTTGTGGGACTTTCTCCATTCTTGTGCTTTGAAGCACATTGCCCATGGCAGTACACTCCTTTCCCTCCATCATTTCCACCATAAAGCACAGACCTTTCTCTTTCACCCAGTGTTTGGCATATTTCTCTGCTTGTATTCATCTTGCTCTGTTGTTTCTCTAGCTGCTTCTCTCTGTATGTAGTAATGCATTGTTTTTATGGTATCAGTACAGTTTGGATGCTGTGTCTGCCCCCTGTGGATCATGTGGGGGAGAAGCGTGTGTGCACATGTCTAACCCCAGCATTGTTCTACAGTCTGTTCCAGAAAAGCCGTTTAGGGCATAATCATAACCTGGAGTTAGGCCAGCACAAGTCACTTGTGCCGGCTCAGGCGTGTTGCAAATGCACTGTAAAGCATGTTTGCACCACTCTCAGAGGTACGGAGGCTGGCACATGGATGTGCGCCAGCCTCCCTGACTCCAAGAGTGGTCCAAACGCACTTTACGGCAAATTTTCCCACTCCTAGGCTGGTATAAGTGACTTGTGCTCGCCTATCTCCAAGTTAGGATTGCACCCTTATACAAACGGCCACTCTCTGATAATTTGTTAGTAGCAGTGGAGTTTTTCTTACACATGTAACATGCACACATGTTACAACAACTTGTTGTACCATGCAAATACAAAGATGAGCAGAGATCGTCATGGTGCCTGCTGAGGGCTGGAAGTGACATGGTTAAGCAGGACGTGATGTCATTAAGCGGATGATGGCTAGAGAGAAGCATTTTGTTCTCACAGCGGAACTCATCCGCTGCAAATGACAGAAAAGAAGGAAATCTTGATTGTATTTTCAAGACATGGGAGAGCCCAATTATCAAGCTGAGGAAGCCCAATTATTATGTCAGTTGCCCTTTCAGCAGGACCACTTCTGCTGACGCATGAATTCTCAGGTACTTTGCAAAGTAACAGCAGAGCAGCACTGCTGAAAGGGCAACCTGCATGGTATTTGGGCTCTCCCAACACCTTAGCAGTCTCTCTCTCTCTCTCTCTCTCTCTCTCTCTCTCTCTCTCTCTCTCTCTCTCTCTCTCTCTCTCTCTCTCTCCTCTCTTGGTCTGTCCCCTATAGTGTTCCTTGCCGTCTAAAGTCTCCTTCCATTTCTCCCTCCCAGAGCCTTAGCAGAAACTGTGCTGCTGAGATGGTGGTATTGGGAGAGACCAATATCATGTAGGCTGGATAAAGAGCTTACTTGGGCCATATCAGGCCCATGGGCCTTGTGCTTGACACCCTTGCCCCAGTGGACGATTGGTAGTAGCTTTTCAAGTTTACTGGTCTTGACACTGAGAAAGTCCATTAGCACCCTGAGCGCTAACGGGGATTGCCCCGCCCCTCCTCACGAGCCGGGCTGCAGCCTCCGCGCTCGAGATAGGCTCATTTGAGCCTGAGGGGGGCGGGGCCCGGAGGCAGGCAGCCTCGAGGCACCCGCGCTCCTCTCATTCTGGCCGGAGGCAGCGACCCCCTCCCTCCCTCCTTTGCCTTGTCTGGGATTAGCTGACCGCTCATTCGAGGGTCAGGTAGGAATTTTTTGCTGTCTTCTTGATTGGCGGTAGAAGGCAGTTTTTTCGCCTACCTCAGACTGGGATTTTGGGCTGGGGACGGTCTAAAATGCTTACTTATACATTGCAGTTAGGCTTGTTGCTTTGGTCACTTGGCATGAAGCGTGTGGGGTACGGGTAGGTAGGGCATATTTGGTGTACGTCCAAGAGGGCAAAGTCACAGGTGTGAGCCAGGACTGCTCTGATGATGCCAAAACCGGCTCGAAGAGGCTGAGCTGGCAAACACCAGGACTGGAGGGCAGGGCCTGAAAGGATTAATCCCAGGCCATTCCAACCCGCTCTCTTGACCTGACAGGGGTGGCAACGAAAGGCTGAATCAGTGCAGAACACTGATGGAGGCCTGGAGCCAGATGTTTTCGCCCTGAGAGATAAGGGGAGGTAGACGGCTAGGACTGTTTCCCCTAAGGAGACCCCGCACGCTGGGGGGTGGGGCTTTTGTTACAGTTGGCCCCTCCCTAATCCCTGTTGCAAGTACATGTTGTTAATCATATTTCAATAAAGTGGCCCTCATTAAATTCCAACCTGCAGTCTGGCGTGGTTATTTGGAGGGTGCGTGGGTAAACACTGGGTGAGCTTTCTAGAGCCGCCAGGTAGTAAACACTGAAAGGCATTGATTTAACTGATCAGAATGGCAGTGATGATTTTTCTTAAACTGTTTTGGTCCTTCCACACAGGAACCACCATTTTCACTCAGTGTTGACCTTCACGAGCTGCAGCCCGGCTCGTGAGGAGGGGCAGGGCAACCACAGACTAGGTTGAATTAAAGCCTTGGCAAGGAGATCCACCTGATTCTGAAAGGCACTGGAGAGCCAAAGATTAACCTTCCTGCTGAGTACTAGCAGTAATGCGGCTATGGGGGTGCAGGGGGTAGCAATTGCACCCGGCAACATGCTCTAGGGGGGCAACCAGCTGAGCTTGAGACTAGTGGCCAAATGGTGAAAACCTTGGTGTGTATGAATAATACCATCATGTTATATATTCTTGAAAAGGTAATTGAATGCTGGAGGCAATGAAGCAAACTGTGTTGGAATATCTGTATTCTAACCTTTTATTTGTTTATTTGTTTACTTGATAAATTAAATTTGATTTCATCGGGGCCACAGCACCTTCTTTGCCCCAGGTAGCAGATGCCTTAGCTGTGCCACTAAGGGCACTATTCTAACCTGGAGTTAGGCCGGCAGAGTTTGGCCCACACAAGGGACTCGGTAAAGTAGGTTTGGACCACTCCCAGAGTCAGACATGTGCCATCCTCCCTGACTCCGAGAGTGGTCCAAACGCACTTTACGGTGGCCCTTGTGCCAGCCAAACTTTGCTGGCCTAACTGTGCCGGCCTAACTCCAGGTTAGGATTGCACCCCGAATACTACTCCATTTCTTAATTGTACACATTTAACACACCTCAGATTTGTAAAACATCTGATTTCCAGCATGCAGAACGTAGAGAAGGGTTGGCTTTGAATTGCACACAAACATAATTCTATTTTCTGTAGTCCGGTGAGATCTGAAAAAAAAAAAAACATACTGTAGCAAGAGCTTTCCTAAGCTGCAGCCTAGTTCACACCATCCGCTGATCTGATGAACTTTTCATCTCGGATGAACTGATTGGGGTGGGAGGGGCACTGTGGCAATCATTTGGAACACTGAAATGGAAAACCTGCAGTGCCACAAGGGGGAAATATATGCTTACTGATGATCAAGTTGGTGCCTTTTCCGGAAATCAACAGTGGAAAGAGCTTGTGATGTTACATAGCAGCCCACTAATCTGCAAAACATTGTTTCTAGTTTAAATCCCTTTGACCTTGAGTTTGCCAATGCATTTATATTAATATATCACTGGTTACCAGTGCTATGCTTTGATATTAATCAGCAGGACCAAAAATTGCCTTTGGCCACAAGAAATTCAGGATAGTCCGAAAGCAACAGCTTCAAGCTGGGGGTAGTAGAGGGGACTAGTTATAACCAGCCCACAAATTATGATTTGGACCCACAGCTGTGGTTTCTTCACAGCTGACCATGCTGCGATTGCAGTTTGCACTTACCCAGGGGCATAGCTAAAGAAGTGCAGGGGGGTGCAGTTGCACCGGGCAACAAGCTTTAGGGGGGCAACAAGCTGAGCTTGACACTCGTGGCCAAAACGGTGAAAGCCTTGGTATGTATGAATAATACCATCATGTTATGCATCATAGGAAAGGTGATTTAATGCATAATGCAATGAAACAGAGAGTGTAATATCTCTATGCTATCAAAAGTTATGGCCAAAAAAAATAAAGAAAATGGAAATACAACTGTGACGTCGCTTCTTGTGGCAACATTTTGCCCTCTGCACTGGGCTACAGTTTCACTAGCTATGCCGCTGCACTTAACCTCATTTTTATTTTTGCTTTTAGGACATTTGAGAGAGCCTTGCCTCTGAGGAGCAGGAGGGACTGTGTTTGGCAATGAAAAGAAGCTTCGGGTGCGGACATCAGAATATACTCTTCCATGGTGTGACTTGGCCCATCTCCGGTAGAATTCAGTAGAATTCAAACATGAATGAAGAAAACTTGACACATGACATTGGTAGATGGGTGGCACAATCTTATCGTGGCAGACCTCGAGAATGCGGCTGATAAGATCTGAGCTGTCTCAGCTGCCTGTGAGAGGGGAGTTGTGCTAGGCCAGCTGCTCTTTGGTGAGAGCAAAGGAGCAGTTTATCAGCCGGCAGAAGGCATTCATGCAGCTAGAAAGAAGGACTGGACGATGGAAGTGTCATCTGCATGTAGTTGTTCTTGTAAGATTAGAACCTTGTTTGTGATTTGTAAAAACGCTTGCGGTTTAGAAAATGCCTGCCTATGTAAACCGCCTTGAATTAAAGTCAAAGGAGCAATCTGATGACCCAGAAAGGCAGTATATAAATACCAATTATTATTATTATTATTATTATTATTATTATTATTATTATTATTAT